>VWZD01012780.1:9594-48836 GCA_013396695.1 Sakesphorus luctuosus | reverse complement strand
TCCTCAGTTGATAGGGACGTGTCTGTATTAGATCTGACAATCCATATTAGCCATGTAAATAATTCAGCAAACATCACTTGGAGTATCCCTGCTCCTGTAGAAGATATCCTTTTGAGTGTTGTTGTAATTTCCTAAAGTAAACAAGGTTGTATTATGAGATTGTTTTTCTGTCCACCTGTCTGCCAGGTCCCCGAACAGTTTATTACAGTGCTAATTTCAATCAAATTTGAAAGAAAAATGTTGCCAAGATTATCACTTTTTGCAAGTCTTACAAAAACACTTTCCAAGTAGAAGAAAGAGATAGAAAATGTGGCTGGAAGAGCCAAGTCATTCACCATAAATCCTGTTTAGTAGTAGTCAGCTTACAGTCAAGTATGCACAGACAGGGCCACTAGTTCTCCTGAACTGTGTCCCATTTCACTGTTCCTTGGTCAGAGGTGAATTTACAGTGGTATTAGAGAACTGGCAATTAAAGGACTAAAGACAATAAAAGGACATTAGTGGTGTTACTTTTACCATTGAATAATTGTTCTGTTTCTTATAAATACCTCTGAGGGTACTTTATGAACTGTAACTGGATTTGTGAATTGAGAGGTAGGCAGGAAATAGAGGTCCAACAGTGATATGTGAGATATGGGAGAAGCATTTAAAATCTCATCTACACTCCAATGAAATGGAAGAACAAATAGGAAGATAGGGTCCATCCTTACACCTGCTGTGTTTGTTCTTGTTTTCTTTTTAGAATGATGGCCTTTATCCTACCACCAGTTCCTGGACCAAAGATAAAAGGCATAGATACACATCTGTTAGAGGTGAGTACCAGAACTAACAACAAAAGAATTCACCATTACTTACTTTTCCAACTTACATATTAGCAACCACAATTACGCTAGTAAAGTGTGAATCTGCTTCAATTAACGTTAAAAACAAGCAACACTTTCAGGTTGATCATGTGGAGGGTATGTGTGAGACAGAGTTTTGCCTTGCACTTGTAGTAAGAGAGCATTTGAGGACAGGGTTTGTGACCACAGCTATTTCCTGGGACACAAGAGGAAATGCCTGTGTGATCTTCCCAAGAGTTCTTAAGGAAGTCATGGTAGTTCTTATGGAAGTTGCTCTGCACTGTCTCAAGCCATGCTGAGGTGGCAGGATATGGCTGCACTATGATTCTCCTCCATCTCAGGAGACCCACACCTGCCAAAAGCTCACAGGTCCTCCCATTAATTCTGGGATTGTGTGTCCCCACTGAGGGAACTCTGTAAATTGTCTTCCCTTCTTTCAGTATTTTCTGCAGCAGTAGAAGCTCAGTTAAGGTCTACAGTGCCACTATTGAAGTGTTTGTGTAGCAAATATGCAGATTGTTCACAATTGTAGTCAGCTAAACCTAAGACTGACAATGAAAAAATATATCCTATTTATTATGCCCCTAGACAGGAAAATCTGAAGAATTACTGAGTGCTCTTGGTTGCCATGGTTTCCCTCCAACATCAGACTGTGAGGAGCTACTGATAGAATATCTGGAGGTAGAGGACAGTGAGGATCAGCAACTCATGCCAAGCCATGACACTCCCAGTAAAAATACAAAAGTGATACCCAAGGAAACAGACAGTGACTCAGGCCGAGGGAGCTGTGATAGCCCTTCTCTGCTCTCTGAGAAGTGCAGGGAGTCCTGCGCCCTTCCATCAGCACTGCAAACACAAGATGTAAGAGCTGTTCAAGAAAATAAAGGAGCAAAAAGGAGCTGGGAAACTCAGTGTGTAGCCTCAGAACAGAAAACGCTCCTTTTAAACAGTGAGAGTACAAAGTCGTCCACATGGCCTGCAGCTCAGTTACCTAATAATCACCTTCCTATGTTTGCCTACCACAGTACTGTGGAGGCACACAAGATAGTACTGTGTACCACAAATGTGAACCTTTCACCAGTTTTGGTGGGAAATGAAGAAATGCATCATTCACAATATCCTATCCCTGAAACTGTCCATGAGAACATGGAAAAGCAAAGAGAGATGGAGATTTCCAAAACTGACCAAACCACAGTACAGGTCAAACAAAACAGGTATATTGACAAGTCACTTTTCTTGAATCCTAAACTAATGGACTATGTAGAAGTTCATAAAGTCAGACAAGATGACGAGCCAACAGTATTACTGAAACATAAAGAAAATAATGGAAAGACCGAAAAATACACTGTTCCAGGAACCAGCAAAGAATATACCAAGGTCTCAACAGTTGTGGACCATAATATTCTAGTATTAATGCCAGATTCACGCATCCAGCACACACCTGTATCTCAAGAACCTGCTATGGAAACATCTCAGAACCTTCAGCAAGGTCAAGCTGATAAAAATATGAGCTACTGCCTGACAGTTCCAAGCGACTGCAAAAGAGAGACCAGTGGATCAGAGTACATGGACCCATCTTCCTTTATGCCCTCCTTTAAATAACCACTTAGTACAGTACATACTTAGCAGTTATGTCCAGTAAAACAAAATCACATAGCAAACCGTTCTTTAAAAAAGCCTAGACTCCAAAAGCCTAGCTTCCTATGTGTATGGTACAGACAACAAAAATAAACTGTGGATTGAGGTGTTAATCATGGGAGTAAATCTTGGATCATGAATACATGTTTCAGACACAGTAAAATGAGGAAGTGGATATTGTCTGCTATGAAAAATACATAGCAGAATAATTATTCAGTCCTGCAAATCTGTTAATTGACTAAGCCTGAGGGAATACTTCAGATTCAATCAGTGCACCATGGTGATCTGAGCAGTTTCTACATTAGATAAGTCATTGCACAACAGTATTGTTATCTACAGTGAATCTTCTGAACGCATTCTGACAGTAGATTAAGTTTTCTTTATATTTTTTCTCAATACTTGAGAAAAAGGAGCTCTTGTATGTCATATATAAAAAGAATATATTCTACAAATTACAGTAAAATAACAAATTCTTCTAAATATATTTTTGCTTTGTTTCAATGTGACAGAAAACTTTGCATCCCATTCATATCCTAGTCCGATCAAACCAAACATGAAAAAAAAGCAGGATAATATTTGATATACTGCCTTACTGTATATAATATACAATTCTACTTTAGTATAAGCCCGCATATTTAACAATGTATTTTTAAAGGCTATTTTTCTATTACCAAAAAAAGAGCAAAATAAAATATTTTTTAATTTCCCAGTGTTATTTAGCTACTTAGGAACTTTTCTGTTTCCTTCCGCTGAGAGAGCAGTAACAAGTAAAACTACAATTTCTATACAAAGCATGAAATTAAACTTTATACTAACTAAGAATATGAAGACATTTTTAAGCTATATTTCTAATATATTACAGATATATTACTATTTGAATTGTAAATTATTTCTTTCACACATTTTTTATCACCTGTAATTATATAATTAAAATAGAATCTAGGTTTTAAGAGCAAAGTTTCTTTCCCTTTGAATTTGTAGTCTAATGCCAGTTGTGAATGGGAGGGTGTTCTCCTGCATCCTTAGTCATTGCACTTTTCTCTGAGTCTGGGGGAAAAGTTTGAAGTCAGATTTTTCACAATGAGTTTATGAACATTAATTTTGGAACCCAGCCTCCAAAGTCAAAGATAAGAGACATAAATTCTGAGTCATAGCCCTGCTGAAATAGCAGTGACAATGACGAAAGGAGTCATGTACTAGGGCTGGACATACGTCCCTGGAGTAGCAGTGGGACCAGTAAGGATTCATCATAGCTCATGTAACCGAAGACAGAATCAAAATGATACTGTAGTGGCTGTGAACTTACTGTGGTCCTTCCTTCTTGAAACAAAAGTTTCATTTACTCCAGAAAAATACAGCCAAGTGACTGATTAAAAATGGGCCAAATATTTAGTCTCCATCATTAGCTTCAAGGGAAACTGGAAACGTAAGGTAAGGGAATAATTCCATACATGTGAAGGAAAATGTATTGTTTGGTTCTTCTCCTTCCTGAACAGTTTTACATTTCTCCATATTTTCATGATTTTATGCACTGAGCAAGCCTTCCTGCAGTATTGGGTACCTGCTGCAGAGCCAGCCAAAAAAAGAATTTCAGATTTTGAAGGTCCCAGAAGGCCATATCTAATTTGACAAATCAGATTCTCACCCTTTACACCATGGAAGTGCTCCTGAGTCGAGCTGTCTATCCTTTCCACAGGCAGGACTTAGGAATTTAACTAACGACCGGTGTGTCTATAAAAATACATACTAGTGTGGACTGTAACATTTGCTTTAGGCATCAGATTTGAGGCCTATGCCTCTATACTGGCAGTGCACTGCTGTCTTCTAGAGGCTGATCAGAGCAGTTGGGATGCTCTGATGGATGTGTGGGGAGCTACCTTAGATTCTTAATTCATTCACTTATTTAGCACTTGAGGACATAACGTGGCTGCTCAAGAGAGCAGCCAGATATAAAACTTTGTTTAGCTGTGGTTAGCAGAATCATTTTACAGTAGATATACTGTTTGTAGTATACCTTACAAATTTCTAGACATGCTAAAGGTACTGCAAAGAAACCACTGAGTTATCACGAAAAACTGGAATGTTCTGCAGGGCAGCAACTTGCCGGTGTGCAAGTATGTAAGCTGGTAACACATTATGTCTGACTGTTTCATTTACACTTCAGTTTTCTGACTGAATCTGACAGAGCTAATCCAGATCAGACACATTGTCTTTCTTTACACAGATAGTCATATCTGTGTTGTTTTCTACACCGAATGCCATGCAAAGAGATGCTGCTACAGGCCTTCTGAGGAGTATCTAGTGATGCACAGAGGGTATAAAATCTCATCAAGCCACAGTCCAAAGGTGTTCCTCATGTAGTGGATTTCTTAGATTAAAGCACACCACTACACAGATGTACAACAGCAGCAGACTGTTGCTGTGGCATCAATTACTTTGTACCTGAGGCAAATAGGCACAATTTTTAGCAGATTTTAACTGTAGGCACATGTGCCTCCAGTCATCCACACAGAGGAGAGTCAAAGAGTTTCTATGCTTTGCCACAAATTAGTACTGAAACTGCAAAATGGCTGTAGCCTGAACCACATTGTGTGGTGCTCATGCTCTCCCACCTTTGCTGATGAATATCTCAGTCTGCCAAATCATCCTGAGTCTCTGTGAAAAGGGAAATTCAGCCAGAGTGGAAAAGGGGCATTTGCTCACTGCACTGAAGTTCTGGGGGATTTGGTAGCTGAATATAATCTAAAAACAATTTTCATAAATATATTTCATTCTTTAAGATGGGCAACTGTGCAAATTGATTATTTTTCCCTTGGATTTGCTTATATTTTCCAGAACACCTTGTTACTCCCAAAGGTGGAGCAACACCTTCTGAAAGTGACCTTTAACATCTGAAAGTATATGACAAACCCCCAAAAAACTAGTGTTTTGTAAAATCAGAATAACCTTCAGCTAACAGTTTGGTCCTTTGAATCTTCAAATACTTAATTCTTTCTACTTGCAACAATATTTTTGCTTGCAGTTCTTCAAGGTTTTTATTAGGCAACAGATGAGCTTTTGCAGCAGTTGTACACAGTCAGCTGGTGTAAAATTATGACACACCAGTGGGGAATAACAAGATCTTGGCACCTCCTTTGATATCAAGAGGGATGAAACATACAACAAAATTTACCCCAGGAACAGGGATTAGCCCTCTAGCTCTTGCACCATGAGTAAAATTTCTCACTTGGAATAATTATTTCAAGAATGTGAATGATGTTTTCAATGTCAAAATTATGCATGTGTCATTTATAGAGTGATTTATAATAGCATAAAAGCCCTAAAATTAAGCCTAAAGACTCTTCAGGATAATTAATTTTATAAAATTCATAAAATTGAATATATATTTTTAAATTAATGACCTTTCCTTTTGACTCAGACTAATTAATATTTTTTCTTCAGTACTGACAAATATGATTCATTATAGTACATTTTCTAACTAGACTTTTTTTTTAGCAAAGGCATATTTGATGTAGTATTTTAGTATCTCAGTGTAATATTCCAGACTATTAAAGACACACATGTTATTGAATCGGCACATGTGCTCACAAAGCTCACTGTCACATACAATGCAGGCTTGAAGAATGGTCTTGATAACACTATGTAACTACAAAGATTATTTCATAAAAATGCAGTAAACTGACCTTATATAATGTTAGCAAGAGGATATATGTGTTTATGGAACAATCTGTAAAACAAATATGTAACGATTTATGTTAAAGCAGTGAATTCTGTAGTATATCTATCTATGTGTCTATGTTTAAATGGCTGAAAATAGACAGTTGCTTTAAATGTCATGTAAGTATTTAAAGTGTAGTAGCAGCTGTTCAAAATTAATAACCAGAATTTTTTTGTGCTCTCTGAACCATTGTATATGTGGGGGTCACCTCATGAAACCTGTATTTCATAATTTTATGGTAACTGTCAACTATTTGAAGGTGTTGTGCAAGGAAACTGAAGCAATTTAAGCCAGTTGATAGATAGCAAACATCTTCTACAAAGCCATAAAGACAAATGAAAGAGTGTCATGAGATCAGGCATCATGTTTTCAAATAATTGCTACCTCAGATTTATTTTTTTCTCCCTTTAAAAGGCAGGCAAAAGCATTTTTTATTTGTGTGTAAAATAGTGAATCATTCTATCAAGATTTTAAAAATCTTATTTGTAAGTTCAAATTATTTTTGTTAACAAACAGCTTGTCGTGGAATCATCACTTGTATTGCACTGGTAGTATGAGGATGGGATATTTGAGATGTGTGGCCAAATTAAATGTTTTTAATATTAAAAAAAAAATCCACAGAAAATTCCATTCTGTAGGAAAAGCCATATCACCCAGCTTGGCAGCTAAGCATCAGAGTCCCTTTCCTGACCTGGAAAGTTTATTGCCAGTACCTGTGTTCCCAGGTTGCTAGGACTGAATGAGCCAAATTTCCAGAGATGCCCTCATTCTGGATCTAAGCATTTTTCAATACTTGCTATTGAGAAATACCTGTTTTCAGTTGAGTCCCTAGGAAGTAAATCTTCACATTCTGTCTCTAAATGAGCAAAAATGGAGAGTCCTGCTCTCAACTGTCTCAAACCCTCATACTAAATTCAGACTCCAGTTCCTGTGGGTGTGGAAAGATGGACTGAGTTACATTAATTTGAATAACCTTGTAACCCTGCCTTGAAAATCATTTTGAAACAAATCAGGGAATGTCTTCATCTTTCCTGTGTATATCAAGCAGGAAAGTAAAGATAAGTTGATACATAAATACATAATATATGGGGATATAAAGAGCTTAATGATCATAGAAGCATAGAAATTTTTTGCTTGCAAAAGACCTGTAAGGTCATAGAGCCCAAATGTTAACCCAGCACTGCCAAGTCCACCACTGAATGATGGGAAGAGGGACAAGGTTGCTGCATGTAGCAGAATGGAAAAAGGAGTACAGTCACTATAGCACAGTACATGGGCAGATGATGAGAGAAAAAATGAATTTTGACTACTACTGAGAAGAGAGAGAACAGAAAATGGAAGTGAAAGAATAAAATGTAAGAGTAGACAGGAAAAAATCAGAACTATTAGAGCTGAGAGGAGTGATGAATGAGTTAGTGAGAAAAAAAATAAGAGAAGAAAATACTTTTATATCCAGATTGGGAATAAGCACAGCTACCTGATAGAGCCCACAAAAGTAGTAAAGCCTTATTATATGCTCAAGAGTCGGTAAAATGCTGCAATCAGCTACTATGGATCAACTATTACATATGAGCAAAAAAAGTCCTATACATGAGAACTTCCTGTCAGTTACAGGATTTTCTTCCACATACTGACACTGGTCCCAGGCAAACACAATACTTGAAGAGCTAGACTCTGCATCTGATGTGCTGTTGCATTTCCTACAATCCTAAGGAAAGAAACTCCAGAGAAATAAAGTGTACCACACTGTTTTTAAAAGCAACCTTCAATTTTTTTCAGACAGATATACAGATGAGGTGTATTTATCCATTTACTTTGTCCCACACATATGCCTACCATTCTGAAACATTCTTCTGTTTTTACTTATCAAACATAATGCAATGACCTAGAAGCTCCAAGAGGAAAAAACTTTGGGGATATTAAAACGGTCTCTTGGCATTTCTGGGCATTGTTTTAGTTTGTACCTGGGACAATGTGTCTGTGAATATTTTCCTTAACAAGAAGGTCCCTGTCTTGGTAATAAATTTGGGAAATTACCAAGTTAGGCTTAAAATACATCTCTTCAATTTAAGTTAAGCTTTTAAGAGACACTGTTGTATCTGTTGAAAGCAAAGAAAAATACCTGAATTAGTTGTGTGGCCTCTTGCAGTGCTGATATGCTAAAGGATGATCTTATACTCAAAACATTGGTACGTAGAGCAGTTAGATATGAGAAAGTCTTTTTATATATATGCCGCTTTTATTTTTTGAATGTTTAATGTCCTTTTCTACTTTGTG
The DNA here is from genome assembly GCA_013396695.1 of Sakesphorus luctuosus. Lineage (NCBI taxonomy): Eukaryota > Metazoa > Chordata > Aves > Passeriformes > Thamnophilidae > Sakesphorus > Sakesphorus luctuosus. The sequence goes on along the minus strand of VWZD01012780.1, from coordinate 40,361 downwards.
ATGCTGCTTGTCTTGGATCTTGTCTTTATTTAACTTTTTGGATAATGCTGCTTTTGGGTCTATTTTTGTGAGCTGCTGAGTACCTTCACCTCATTTTGACATCAATAAAAATTGAAAGATTTCACTTCAGTTCCTGCAATGGTCAGTTTTACAGACATGTAACACTGAGTAGAATTTTTACAGGATGCTGGAAATCTTTGTACAAGTCACTTGTAGAAAATACTCCTTCAAACATTTGGGAAACTACATGTCTGGGAAGAGGCAGATTTTCTACAGGTAGAAATATAATGATGTCAGATCATATTTTTTGATATAATGCTGTAGACTACTCTTAATTCTCATCCCTGTGTCCTTCATGCCAAACAGAAGAGGAAACTACTACTCAGCTATACTTAGAAAGAGCTCCTGGGCTGCTTTAGGGTTTATTTGTAATCCTGGAAAGTAATTTTTTTTTATTCTGATTACAAATATTCACCATCTGAAATAACACAACCATGAGTTCCATATATGCATTATATTGCTTGGAGACACTCAGCACTATCTCAGCTTCTGAAATCTTTATATTGTGCTTTGTATATTTTTTTAGTCATTGTGTAAAATAACAGCAATACTGAGGGCAGTGGTATGAAAAAGTACATCCCAGAAAATATATGTTAGCCGTCATTAATTAATATTTTTTCAAAGTTTTGCCATGCTTTTAAGTGAAGGTTGAAGTCTCTGGAACTTTCTTGCCTTTAATTGTGCCAGCAGTCTCTCAAAGAAATATAAATTGTATCTTCTGAATAATATATAGAATAAACAGTATATTTTCAGCAGAGCAAGAGATAATCCAATATTTAAACCAATTTATTTCCACTTGCATAAACCATTTTGTTGGTTGCCTTGCCATACAAGCTAGGCATTTTTCCCACTACAATTTCAGAATTTGTATGCAATCTGGAACATCAGCATTATCACAGTGTCATCACTGTAGCAACAGAATGACTTTAAGCACAGTTATTCTATGAACCGAATCCAAATTTTTTGTGAATTTCTCATATATAAGAAATTGTAAGAATTAGATTTCATATGCAGAATGTACATTGGTTGGAGAATACTGGTATAAAAATAGTTGCTCAGGAATTCTTCATTGTTTCTAAGTGTATCTGAAGGAAAACGCTTTAAAATGTATTTTTTAAGTTCTTAATATTGAAAATGCTGGCTTTACTAAAATCTGTTAGCGTTTTCACTTGTAAGATCAATATTGTTCTGAAGTCTGTAGCTTTCTGATGGAATTTTAAATCTTTTGTCATTGTAAAATCTATTTGCAATGGTGTTTGCATTTCAATTTAATAAAACTTCTTGAATAAAATTCACAAATTCTTTCTTCACGGTATGCAGCAATTCCAGTACATAATACATAGAAAGAGAAAGGAAAAGCCAGACATCCAACACAGTCTGTAGGATGGGATCCTGTTGTTCTGCACATGGAAGGCTCCATGGTAGATGTGTTTAACCTACTTAGCACACATTCAGCAACTGAACCAGTTTGCACAGCTGACTCACCCACCAGGTCACAACTGTCATGCTTTTTTATGGTTCTTTGCATTCAAGAAAATTATCACTGAAATTAGGGGATTTCAAGTTAATAAAAGTAAAGTTTGATCAGGAAATACTAAGCAGTTGGGGGTCCTAGGCTATGTAAGTGCTGCCCTGGTTAGTGGAAGCCACAAATCTCTCGTTCCTTGCACCAGCATTGGACACTTTTCCTGCAACACTGGGGCTGCCCTTCAGGGTAGGTGTTGTCAGCCTTCTGCAATAGAAGCAGCCAGATTCAACCTGAGAAATGCTTCTCGTTGGCAACTGTGTCTAGCAACAGTGTATGACAATGGCCATTCCAGGAAACCCATCTCAAGCCCTAATACTTCTAATATTAAGAGGATGTGCTAGTTTTGGCTGGGGTAAAGTGGCTGGTATGGGGCAGTGTTTTGGATTTGTGCTGCACACAGTGATGACAATAGAGATGTTTTTGTTATTGCTGAGCAGTGCTTACATGAAGTTGAGGCCTCTTCTGCTTTTTGTACTGCCATGCTGACAGGGAAGTTGGGGGTGCATGGGAAACAGGGATGAGACACAGTTGGGACAGGTGATCCCAACTGATAAATGGGATATTCCATACCATATGGTATCATGCTCAGTATATAAAGTACTAAGTACAGGGGGGACATTTGGAGTGATGGAGTTTGTCTTTCTGAGTAATCATTTCATGTGATGGGGCGCTGCTCTCCTGGAGATGGCTGAACACCTGCCTGCCCATGGGAAGCAGGGAACTAATTCCTTGTTTTGCTCTCCTTGTGTGCATGGTTTTTGCCCACCCTGTTAAACTGTCTTTATCTCAACCCATGAGTTTTTTAGCTTTTACCCTTCCAAGTCTCTCTCTGATCCCACTGATGGGGGCGCAAGTGAGGGGCCATGTGGGGCTTTGGTTGATGGCTGAAGTTAAAGCACCTCTTTTACTTGAAGGTAATGGAGCAAGGTAATAAACCTTCCCACTTCTGCCACCCTTGCTGGAGGTTGTGCTAGGCTTCTTTGCTGATGAAACAAAACCAAAAAAGGGAAGAAACGAGTCAGCAAGTTACCCTCTCACAATGTCTCTGTTTCTCATCATCCACCTGGCTGTATTTAACGCAACAGAATCACAGAATGGGTAAGGTTGGAAGGGACCACAGTGGGTCATCTGGTCTTACCCCTCTGCTCAAGCAGGGCCATCCCAGAGCACATAGCACAGGACTGTGTCCATATGGTTCTTGATTATCTCCAGTGAGGGAGGAGACTCCACAGCCTCCCTGGGTGGCCTGTTATGGTGAATGGTCACCTGCACAGCAAAGAAATTCTTCCTCACGTTCAGGTCGAACTTCCTGTACATGAGTTTCTGCCCATGGCCTCTTATCCTGTTGCTTGGCACTCCCAGGCAAAGCCTGACTCCATCCTCGTTGACACCTTCCCTTCAGATACTTGATAGACATTGATGAAGTTCCCTCTCTGTTGTCTCTCCTTGAGACTGAACAGGCCTAGTTCTCTCAGCCTTTCCTCATAAGAGAGAAGCTCCAGGCCCTTAATGATCTTTGTAGCCCTTCACTGGGCCCATCCCAGTAGCTCCATGTCTCTCTTGCACTGAGGAGCCCAGACTGGGACACAGCACTCCAGATGTGGCCTCAGCAAGGCTGAGCAGAGGGACAGGATCACCTCCCTGGACCTGCTGGCAATACTCTTCCTAATGCAGCCCACGATTCCATTGGCTTTCTTGGCCACAAGGGCACACTGCTGGCTCAAGGACAGCTTGCTGTCCACCAGCATCCACAGCTCCTCTGCAGAGCTGCTTCCCAGCAGGTTGGCCCGCAGCCTGTACAGGCGCCTGGAGTTACTCCTCTCCAGATGCAGGACACTGCATTTGCCCTTGTTGAAGATCAGCGTGTTCTTCTCTGTCCTTCTCTCCAACCTGTTGAGGTCCCTCTGAAGGGTGCACAGTTCAGACTTTGACCAGAAGTCAGACTTGCGTGCCAGGAAAGGTCTTGGGATGATAGGACAGCACGGGTGGCACTGGGGACACAGAACGGGATGGCAGCAGAGGGAGAGAACGGGGTGACAGCAGGGGACAGCACGGGATGACAGCAGGGGACGGCACGGGACGGCACGGGGCGGCACCGGGACACAGCGCGGGGCGGCGCGGGCTGGACATGGCGGGGCGGCGCGGGCTGGACATGGCGCGGCGGACGGGAGCGCTCGCCAGCGGTGAGGGACCGACGGTGCGGGAGGGGACCGGCGGGGCAGGAGAGGGTCGGCAGGGCCAGAGGGGGTCGGCGGGGCGAAAGGGAACTGGCTGCCCGAGAGGGGACCGGCTGCCNGTCTCGGCGCGGGTCTGCTCCCAATCCTGCATCCCGCTCCTGCATCCCACTCCCAGCGGGTTTGGGGCCGATACACCGTGTCTGTTCGTGGAGGCGGCCGAAGAGGGGGAGAAGCCTTTTCGGTGTGGCTGCGATCCCTTGGAAAGAGTTCCAATGGCAGAACTTTCCCAACTCATGTGACTTTAATTAATTTTTTGAGATCAGACTCTTGCTGGTGATTAATTCATTAGTGCTGTGAGTGGTTGTAAGGGGAGTGACAGTGTATGTAGTTTATTTCGGGAAATCTTATTCTTTACTCATTTACATTTTAATGTGTTCTAGAAATTGTTTAAAACCTTAGGCTTTTGAAAACAAACGTGTAGCTCTGAGCAGGTAGTGTTTGGGAAGGAAAAAGGTAATGATTTTAAATAATTCTTCACAGAATCACAAAATGGATCAGGTTTGAAGGGACCACAGGGGTTCACCTTGTTCAACCTCCCTGCTCCAGCCCAGCCACCCTAAAGCACATGGCACAGGACTGCATCCAGACAGTTTTTGGGTATCTCCAGTGAGGGATACTCCACAACCTCTCTGGACAATCAGGTATCTCTTTGTGATACCTGCTGAATTGCACTTGCAGTTAAAAAACTAAAAGGCAGGATGGAATGACGATTCCAGGATTTTGGAGAAAGAATGGAAGATGGCAGCGGGAGTTGTCAGGGCTCTGTGCACACTTGGGCTGCCCTGAGCAGCCTCACCCAGGGCCTCTGCCTGTACCCCCTGCCCAGAGCCCTGTTTCAGCTCAGCCCTGCGCCCTCAGTCCCGTGCCTCAGCTGTGCCACGGGCATAGCTTCGCACCCAGTCCAGCCCTTGGCTCTGCCTCCTGGACGGACTTTGGACTTGTGGTACAGCCCTGTTTCTAGCCCTGTCTCTGGCCCCATCTGCTGCTGCTCCAGACTGGGCTTCCTGGGTGGACCCTGGACCTGATTCATCTCTGCTATGGGGGCATTCCCAGAGAACTCTGCTTTGCTCATCCTGTTCAGATCTGTTGGGCCAGTGCCCTGGTCCCTGGGGGCACTGCCTGTGCTGCAGTCACCCTGGGCTCCTGGCTCACACCCTCACAGAGGATGCTTGCTCACACTGCTTCCAGATAAGAATTTGTGTTAGAAACACTTTTTAAAAGTCTTTTCCTGTCAAAATGAAAGTGCATGTGAAACTGAAAACTGAGTTTTAGGATGTTACTTATTTTTTGCTAAAAAAAAAAAAATCAGACAAAAAACCTCAAAACTTGCTTTGTAGCTTGTGTGTTCTCTGAACAAGCTCATTGGGAAGTTCTTTCAGATGTGCACTTCGCTAAGTGTTTGATAATTCTCTTACCGTTTTATAGTTGTCTTCAGACAGCAGAAATGGAAAAGCTCTGTCTCCACACAACCAAAAATGCCTCCTTGTGATTTTGTACCTGAAAAATACGAAGTAAGTCATGCATACTACCATAAATATGAATAAAACTGCATTACTAGGTTTGAGTGATAGGCTCATCTGCTATAAACAGTCAGGGCATTAAAAATTATTTAAAAATTTGCTTCTTTGGACAAAACCCAGCTATTGCAACCAGGATATAACCTGTAGATGCACCTGTGTGACAAATCTGTAACTTCTACATTGTTCATCTGAAAACCTTTAAAGAAAAGATACATGCAGAACAGCAGTATTCTTTCAAAAACTGAGTTTCAGAGGTTTACAGAACCTTTTATGTGCCAGAATTTGTTAAAATCTTCGTTCTGTGAACAACAGCTGTAGACAGCTGTGTAATCTGTGTGGCCCACTATGACTCCATTAGTCTGGAGCCTTTAGAAAGCATAAATGGATACTGACTTTTCTATTCCCTTCAGTCCTATCCGTATGAACGTATGCAGAAGATTCGTGAGCAGTATGTTGCTCCTTCACTGCGAATGTATTACAAGAGGCCATTGTTACTGCATCAAGGACATATGCAGTGGTTGTTTGATTATGAGGGACGAAGATACCTTGATCTCTTTGCTGGAATTGTCACTGTCAGTGTTGGTCACTGCCACCCGTAAGTATGTTGCTTTTTTCTTTATGGTGTAAAATACAGGAAGAGATACCTGTGCTGGTTTTGTTCCTCAGTAATCTGTAGCACTATGAACCTAAAACCAGAATAATTCACTGACTGTCATATATCCTTTACATTGTTTGACTTCTACATTTTGAAGAATTCATTTATTTGGTCTACTTGTTCATCCATCTGGCAAATGGTGCAACATCTGCATTTGCAGAATTAATAACACATAGGTGTGTGCATGTATGAGTGTGGAATATGTGTGGAATTGAATCCCTTTGTCTCTTCTTGTGCTACATGCAGGAAGGTAACTATGGCTACACAGAAACAGCTTGCTCGCCTGTGGCACACCACTAATATCTACATGCACCCGTCAATCCATGAGTATGCTGAAAAGCTGACTTCCTTTCTTCCAGATCCACTGAAGGTACTCCGCTTCTGACAGGAGCAGGGGCTGGTGAAGGCGGTGTCTGTTTATAAGACATATTTCTTAAGTAAATGAGAGCTCTGATATTTGTAGAGAGGAAATCTGTGTAGGGACTACAGACTGTCAGATAAAGAGTGTGATGTCCCTCAAGGCCTTTTCTTTAGACCTAGATGTAGACAAGCGTAATATCCCAAGCTGCTGTTCTGTTAATTTTCTCCCTTCACTTGTCACTGTATTAAGGGGCCTTGCCAACTTAAAAATTACTAAATGAACTATGAAGATGTTAACTATTCTTATATGCAGCCAGCCTTAATTTGCTTGATCTCATGAAAATTCACAGTGAAAAGTATTATACAGTATTCTTGTGTAATTACCTTTACTGACATTTAAATAAATAAACCAGAAAATGTCATGATTCACATGACCAGAAACAATAAAAGAATTAGTTGTTGTTTTGAGGTAAAATAAACTGATGATAAAATGAAACCAAGCTAGCAGAAAAGTATAAAGTTATTGCAATCTTCAAGATGGAAGGAGGGTAAAAAAATAAAAATGTCATGCTCAGTTTAACCAAAGACTTTAATTTCTTTCCATCAGTATCCCATCTTAGAAAACCCTGTACACAGAAACTCAGATTTGTCTGTACCCTCCCTGAGCACATCATTAAGTTCTTATCTATAATGTCAGGGCACACTAAGTTTATGGTGGGGAAGTCACCGTGTGGTAGTGATAGGTTATAGCTCACTGTGTTTCTAAGTGACATAGTCTGAAGGTGTTGTCTGCTGCACTGATCCTAAGCATTCTCCCATAGGTGGTTTATATAACCAACAGTGGGTCAGAAGCCAATGATTTGGCTATGTTCATGGCAAGGCTACACACGCGTAACTTTGACATCATCTCTCTCAGGTAATGCTGATAGATTACGAAACTCCTTTGTGTATGTGATCAGTCTCTATATGCCTAAATCAAGAAATAATAGGGAACTCTAACCTCAGGTCTGCAGAAAAGAACACTATGAAATGATTTTATATGATGAAGAGGGATTGAAGTTGAAGGGGAGCTAAGTTTTGATACAGCATTTTAGGACTAGTTTGCAATAAAAACACAAACTGCAATTTTTGCTTATGTTACTTAGAAAGTGGTCTAGTCTCTGTGTCCGAGGTGGGCTTTGGTGGACCTTTGTTCAGGGCCAGAGTAAGATTCAGCAATTGCTGCTTTCTCGCTTCATTTCACTTCTGCGGTGCCCCTTTGTGGGGGTGCAAAGGTACCTCTGAAACAGCAGAGCAGTGAACCTCAGCAGGGAACTGCTTTGGCTGGAAGCTTAACTAGGGGAAGGACTATTTTGTTTTGTTCGTTTTGTTGCCTTGTTTTTCTGCCAGAGCCCTGAACCATAGGTCACTGCACAGGTACACAAACAGTTCTTCTGGCTTAATGACAGAGGTGGTGCAGAGGTGAGCACCAGTACACTGTAAGCACCACTGTAAGCAGTTTTCTTTGCTGTGCATCCCAGGGAGCTTCAAATAATAGAATAGAAGGCTTTGTTATAAAGAGTTGTACTTCTCTGTTACTGTGTTCATTAACATTGGGTACCCACCTTGCTTGTATATTCTCATAAATGAACTTTTGATTTGTGTATAAAACTGACAGCAGACCACCATGTGGTTTAATGATTGGCACCATCTGTTGGAGAGAGCAGTGGTTTCCAAGATTCAAAGGACAGAGATGTTTGCTCTGGAGGGCTCAGGTGCTACCACATAACTTGCTGAGACAATGTCTGAATTGCTGTTGGTTCCAATCATTGTTCTCTTCTCCTTGCAAACATTAGCTCACAATTGTAACATTTGAAATTGCAGGAAACCAATGTAGTTGGGCAATCGTGGATCTTCGAAAACCAGAGCAAAAAGTGGCAGTGGGAATCTTCTTGTTTTGAGTACAACAATACACATTTTCCCCAATAATTTTTAGCTCAGAAGCATGCCTTCTCAGAACTAATATTGCTTCAGACTCTTCTTGGAAATGAGTAATGTTCATCTGCTTTATTTGAACAGAGGAGCATACCACGGAGGCAGCCCTTACACACTGGGTTTGACATCTCTTGGTCCTTATAAGCATGGTGTTGCCAATGGATTTGGCTGTACAACAGTGAGGTTTTTTTGTTTTTGTTTTTGTTTTAATAATCTGGCTAACTAACAGTTTATTTGAGCATTTCAACAATTAAATGTTTTCTGCTCGCACGTGCTTTATGGTCACTAAGTAAACTGCTGTGTAGCTGTTTCTACTGTGTAAGCCCAATAGAAGCCAGAGTCCCTTTTTATTCTCTGTGTAGTTGCTTAGGCTAATTTGGAATCAGGACAGCCATAACATGAGGGGTCCTGATTTTGCTTGGTATTTGCATGCAAGTCTATTTAAGGGACAAAATAATAATGCTCAGAACACCCTTTCTCTCAGAATACCTTGTTTTAGCAGATCTGTGCAAAGCTGCATTCAGATGTTCTGAAGTAGATCTTTCCCTGTAATGAAGAGAAACCCTCTCTGAGTAAGATAGGAGACATATCTATTAAGGAGATCCATTAGGGTTAAATGGCAATACTTTATCTCCCTGCCCTTGAACAGATGGAAGTAACCTTCTGTCTGAAAACAGGCACTGGTGACTCTGATCATTACTGGTGATAGCTCAGCCAGAGCACTGACTATAGGAGGACTCATTTATGGCAGCCTCCCTGTCTCAGTGAGTTGCCTGAAGTCATGTGGCATTTCAATTAGTAACAAGGATTAGAAAGTTGGAGCTCACTCTGGTAGGTCTGCCTGCCTCTATTTTACAGATTTTGTTCATGCTTCAGACTATTTAAATACTGCCACCAACTCTTAAAATGCAGACACTAATCTTAGATAACCAATATGCTAAGTTAAAGAACAAAACAAAGGAAAAAATCAATTGAGTTACTATTGCTGAAATGGTCTAAACTTTTTCAGTTCCAAAACTCTCTGCTCTACTAGTCTATGAGGTAGAAGTTAGATGTTACTTCCAAGTGTTCTTCAGAAAAGTTGTTTGAACTATATTTTCCCCTTGTCTCTAACAGACTTTTTTGTTTTGTTCTGTGATTAGTCATTAGGTCAAAAGATCTCTTAGAAATGTGTCATCAGATTTGTAGCTATTTCTCTTGTGCTTGACAGACGATGTTGCCAGATGTTTTTCGTGGTCCATGGGGAGGCAGCCATTGTAGAGATTCTCCAGTGCAAACTGTTCGAAAATGCAGCTGTCCCAAAGGTTGGTCAATGACAAAGAGCTTTCGGCCTTTAGATCAGAGTATACTAGAGGGCTGTGAAAATTGGTTATAGTTACCACCTCAAGAAAGATAGATGCCTGGTTAGGATTTGCAAGGGCAACCAAAGAAAATCTTGCAGAGAATCTCAGGCCTCTGGTTCCCAAAGAGAAAAATTTGTGACAGGTATCACCTCTCATTCTCAGATTTCTTATTGAAATATCAGACTTTGTTTCCAGTATTTGTCATGATCAGTTCTGGATGATATGGAACTCGATTTAGCACATGTGGAAGAACAGAAGTGTTGATTGTGTTTTCTGAAGTTTTGACAGCTTTCCAGCTTTTATTTTGGATTAAGGCAAATAGTAAGGACAACCTGAAACCAGTGATAGGCAAAAGTCCTATATGGGGCAAAATATCCCATACACAACACAATGTGAAAGCTCATCTGATTGCTCTGCTGTTAATGACAATTACAATAATTTTATCAATTGTTTCAACAAGCACTCTTCAGTATTTTGATTCACATGCTTATGTAACAGAATGTTTTCTTTTTAGCTCTGCCTTCCCTAGTGAATGGGAGCATTACCTATATTAATTACTCAGTTCTTTATTTCAATGTAGACTGATACGCAGCTGTGTTTTCCAGAATCCTCATACCTGCACTAACTTAGGGACTGATGTGTACTAACCCCTGACAAAATGTCTGCTTATTCCTTCTGCTGATGGAGGTGATACTGACCTGTATAATGAAAAGAAGGGACACTCTCCTGTAATGTTTAGCCTTTTACTGTGTATTTGAGAGGTAATATTTGCCATGCAGTCAGATAATACTTGTTGCTTAGATGTATAATTTCCTGTTTTGAAGGTAGTTCTGTGTCATAGTAAGTTAATTCCCTTGAAACTGTTTCTTCTGTAAACAGGTGTATGTCATGCAAAAGACCAGTACATTGAACAGTTCAAAGATACTCTGAATACCTCAGTGCCCAAGACAGTAGCTGGATTTATTGCTGAACCAATTCAAGTAGGTAGTTTGACATTTCTCAGTTCTGATTGCACAAATAGTGTGAAATACTCAAGTCTGATATTGTTTTACTACATCCTGAACATAGGCTTTTGCTGATTTTTATTATAATTTTTAATGCCTTAAATGCTTTGAATGTTTGAAAGATTGGATGCACTGCCTTAAAATTTCAGCTTTTGTCACTGTTTCCAGTGGAGCTAGAATTTTGCTCATGAAGTTAAATACAAAATCATGATCAAACATACACGTTTTTCTTCATTTGATAGTGGTATGATGCATGCTATTGTTTAGTTTCTAATACTTTCTTCCAGTTTTCATACTGCTTTTCTCTTTACTGTTTCTGTACACTTTTAACTCAATCCTCCTTTCACATCTTCCCAGTCATGTTATCCACTATATTTTTAACAGCTCTCCAGCAAGTGGTGACCACAGGATTCGTTCTCTTAGTGTTTCACCCTATGTTCAGTATTGCTGTGTATGTGATTCTTCAATAGGAAAAGTGGAGAATTTATTTCTGGCACGAAAAAAAGAATATGAGAATTGTGACCACAGAGAAAATTGGAGCAGTTCTCTGTTTTTGCTGTGTTCCCAGTTCTTACATACTTGAGTCTGAAAGGGTTTCCAGTCCAGGTGTTATAGGCACTGAGGCAGTGAGTGATTTCAGCTAGTGATATCAGCATTTAATTCATTTTTTTAAACAATTTCTTATAATCAAATGATTTCAGCTCTTAGTTCATTTGTTTAAGCAATATCAGCTCCTTCAGCTCGTACCCCAGGGATTTTAGCTCTTAGTGAAGGCAGGCAGATGAGCAAGACAGCGCTTGCAAAGTGGCAGAATGCTGGGCGGCCAGAGAGTCCTGCTCCCAAAGCACGCACTGGCTCTGAGCCGGGGGTCGGCTTTTATCCATTCCTTTCTTCTGGGGTCTACGTAGGCCACGCCCCTTTGCGCAGACTCAGTTCTGTGTTGGTAGCAGTCTTCAACAAGGTCCGACAGGCTCCCTCCTCCCAGGTGCATGTGTTGCGTAATAGTTGCCATCCCAGAAGTGGCCGTGGCAGTCCCGTGACTGGGGGAGGGTCAGGGTGCTCCACGCAGTGTAGAGAGGAGGCACAGCCCGGTCCAGGAGTGCAGTGGTGCTTCGGAGTGGCTGCGGATGGCAGGGGACGTTCCGTCTGGAAGCGGCGTGGTGGTGCACGGCGTGCATTCCTCCGTCTGTGATAAGCACATGGCCTGCTGCCCCCAGACTCCACGCAGGGTCTTGGCTGGGTTTAGCAAATTCCTAATGTTTCAAGCAAATCTATCTCTACAATCAAGCAAATAAAATAATGAAATACTATTGGGTGTGATTTCAGCAAATTAATGGATTCATCTATTACACAGGTGTAGCGTGGAATGGAACTTCTCATACAAGTGAAAACGGCCAAGGTGAAAAACAATTGAGGAAACAATGTTCTAAACAAATTACAAAGAATGACTGTGAATTCTCTGTTCAACTTTGTCATTGAACACAGTTTCTGGGTCTCCCCATGTTTAGGTTTTCAAGGTCCTTGTTTTGGCAATGTATTTTTAATTGACTCAGTATTACAGTGGTCCAGTTTACAGTATGGCCTCACAAACATTTATACCAGCACAAGTAAGGAACAGCAGAGAGCGCCGTGGAATCGGAATGAGTCACCTGAGCCAAAGCTTTTTGAAGCAGCTTCACTTCTGAAGCCAGAAGCTTGAGACAACTTGAGTCTTGCTATTACCAGGGTTTTTTTCTTAAGTGGAACTATTGTTTCCTTGTTTGTTCCTAATGACCTTGTCTTTCTCTCTTGTCAGGGTGTTAATGGAGCTGTACAGTACCCAAGAAATTTCTTAAAGGAAGCTTATCAGCTGGTACGGGAAAGAGGGGGCGTTTGTATCTCAGATGAAGTGAGTTGTGTTTTTTAATATAAGAGCTCTATAATTCGGGCTACCTCTGAAAGTTGTCATGAAAGAACTAAGTGAATACTGGAAATAATATAAATTAAATGCTATGCACTTCATACCTTAAGTTTAACATGGTGCTTTTTTCCATGTATAGAAGCCTTCCAGTCTTTACTGCCTTTATTCTGATTTTAAGCAAAGGTAACATTTGTAGCAGACCTCAATCCTTACCTTTTGGGAGCAGTAAATCTGCATAAATAAGCAGCTAATAAATGCCAGCTGTGATGTGAGGTTTGTCACAATAGCTGTTCTTATGAGTGTTGTTGACATAAACAAAATATAGAAGAGAGCTGATGGCTGTCCCTTTGCAAATACATTTTAGAAATAGTATTTTCATAACCAAAACTGTTTTAGAATGGTATCAAATGCTTCAAAGTGACTGTGGCACATACCTCAAGCATTGCAGTGGCAGCAATCAGCAGTCTTGGGGTTGCTTTTAAATGTTGTAAGCATCTGAATTTCCTTTCAATTATGACATGGAATCTGCATCTTATATATGCATCTCACCAGGCCTAAGACATGATGATGTGTTATCACATGAAAGAAAAACTCAGTTACAATAAGTAGTATTTTGTGCAGAGCTATCTGAATAAGGATCCTAATACAAGTTGACTCCAGTGGTAGTTGCAGTTTAATGCAAATCAGTACAATAGAAAGACAAGAAAAGAACCTCTATTGTAAAGCATGAGAAAGTCATGGAGATTGTCTCTGAATTTTTCCTCTGAAAGGTGCAGACAGGATTTGGACGGACAGGAAGTCATTTCTGGGGATTTCAAACACATGATGTAGTCCCTGACATTGTTACTTTGGCAAAAGGAATTGGTAATGGCTTCCCAATGGCAGCTGTTGTTACAACAAAAGGTGTGTGTTCTGTTCTGCTATAATTTAAAATAGAGTATTTACAAAATATACTACACAATAATTACTATGAGATGTGTGTTAAAAAGCTGAGTTTTGTTAATAATGTCATTGTCTCTGTCTTTTGACAGATGAACTATGTTCTCATTACTCACTTGTTGTATTATATTAGTGCAAAGCTGTATTTAAATACAGTTACTTGCATAACTGAAGCAAGAATGACCTCATGAATCATACATAGAGCTGGTAACAGCCTGGAAATCCTCACAGAATTCAAGATTTTACTAATCAATGTACTACATGTTAGTCAGCTGCTTGATTCATACAAATCTAGTGAGGAAAAATTGTAGATATCAGAGGACAGCATATGTTAGAAATGTGACTTTTTAAAAAGGTTTTGTTTTGGCATCTGCTATACACTGTAGTTTTCAAAAGCAGTCATATTTTGCACAGGCTGCTGGCAGGAAATCTTACTGCATTGTCACCAGTAGAATTAGGGTTGAAACACAGCAAATGTAACTTACCAGTTAAAGCAGCTAAGTGCAGTCAAAAGGCAGAGGAGGCCACCGAGATGATCAGAGGGATGGAGCACCTCTCCTATGGGGAAAGGCTGAGATAATTGAGTTTGTTCAGCCTGGAGGTGGGAAGATTTTGGGGTGACCTAATTGTGTCCTTCCAGTACGAGAAAGCTGTAGAAAGACTTTTCACAAGAATATGGGAGGACAGGACAAGGAGGAATGGCTTCAAACTGGAAGAAAGTGGGTTTAGATTAGATACTAGAGAAAATTCTTTACTCTGAGGGTGGTGGGTGACTGGGTCAGGTTGCCGAGAGAAACTGCCCGATCCCTGGAAGTGTCCAAGGCCAGGTTGGATGGGGCTTTGAGCAACCTAGTCTAGTGCAAAGTGTCCCTGCACATGGCAGGGGATTGGAACTGATCTTCCAACCCAAACCATTCTGTGATTCTATGATACTGTGATTGTATGCTATTCTAGTTCTATGAATTGAAAGAGTAATCAGTGTTGTTGTTTTTCTTTTAGAGATTGCAGGTTCCTTGGCTCAAAATCTTCACTTTAACACATTTGGAGGAAACCCTTTGGCCTGCGTAGTTGGAGCTGCAGTTCTTGATGTAGGGAGAACCTTATATTAATTTATATATACCACACTTCCTTTTGTATCAAAAAATGGAAAATGTCTACATGTATGAAGTTCTATGTGTGTAGGTTTTTTTGAGTAACTGTATAAAGTGCATACATAGCCAATGTGCTCTATGCATAGGAAAAACCCTGATTAGTTTAATTGCAAAAATTTTCAAATCTCTAGAAAGAAGCTCTCTGTTTTCAGAACCATCTTTATCTCCCTTAGGTCTTTCCTTTGTTAATAAAAATGTAGAAAAGTACTTTCTCAAAAGCCTTAGCTAACTATTTCATAGGACTACACAAATCCTTAGCTAAAGCAAATCTATTTTCTGGCACACAGTCTTAACAAAATTGTTTTAACTCAACAGCTTTTACCTTATGCCTAAAAAACCCTAACAACTGGACAGCTAAAAATACTTAAGGTCAGAATTCGTTTTGGGGAAAAAAATCCCTCATGAAAAAGATGACGAAAATTTGCAACAAATTTCACTTACTAGCCAGTAGAAAATCAGTGAGTGGTTAGTAGGTTGCTATTTAATTTGTCTTGATCATGTAGACCATTCATTCTTGACTCTCACTTCTTTACAGTTCCAGATTACAGCTGCAGTTTCTCTTCATGTTACTTTCATGAGTGTTTTGGGGGGCTTAAGCTGTTTTAGGAGAAGGATGATCATATGCCTAAAAATATTTTGAAAAAAGAGTTTACAATTAAGAAAGAACCTGTATTTGAAGTTCCTTTTACCCTGAACTAACTTTGAACCTGGCTCTGAAATAATTCCATGGAGATTGTCAGACTCAGAAAGAAAAAAATGGAGTTTAAGGGGAAAAAGGAAAAAAGAAAAGGAGAAACAACCACTTTATCTTCTGTAATTGTTTGAGGGGGGAGGTGGGTGTTTATGTGATTCTTCTTAATGTAGACATTAAGTTCATAACATGGTTTCCATGCCAATTTGTGCCTGCACATCAGAACTTTGATTAATGAGGGCAAAGTAAGGAACAAAGAAAAGATTGTGATTAAAAAGCATGAGTGGATGAATATAATTAAAACACTCAAGTTATTCCCTAAAAGGCTGCCTAGTACACATAGATATGCCTTGTCTAATCATATTCTTCTCATGATACTGATTAAAAATAAAAATATTTTGGTAAGATTTTAAAAGTAATCCTCTGGTCAGAAATTTCCAGTTATGAGTACATGTGAGCAAGAATTACTGGATTAAACATTAATTAAATATGCTACATAAACCCCAAAATACTATGTTCAATTGTGTTCTGATGCCATTAGAGGCTTGAAAGAGAGGGAAAACGTAAGCACTGTAGTAGTGAACGAACATAGTCTGCAAGAAAGTGAAACAAATACAGTGATGTCAAGTTTAACAGGGATTAATAGAATGTGTTGGAAGCTTTTCCTGCAACACTGTCATGGTACATCATTTTAACCAGGCTATTGAAGAAGATGATCTACAAAAAAACAGCAAGGATGTGGGAACATACATGCTGCTGGAGTTAGCTAAACTTCGGGATAAATTCGAGATCATTGGAGATGTTCGTGGCAAGGGCCTTATGATTGGAGTAGAAATGGTGACAGATAAGGTTAGTGACTTACTTTATTCCTTTCAATTTACAGTGCCATTGAAAGTTTTATCAGTTTATTTCAGTTGAAATAATAGGAATATTTTCTATTAAAATGCAGCCAGTGAAGTGAAGAAACTTGGCTCTGGCTAAAAGTGAGCCAGAATATTCCATCAGTCAGCTATTTCACAAGCTTTGAGTAAACAGTTACATGTACCTTAATTGCATAAACTCATCAAAGAAGGTACGTTACACAGCTAAGATTTTCTGCTAGAGTTGGGAGTGGGATTAATTGAAGAAACTTGAAGAGACATCTTTTCCATGTAACTAATTTAGAATATCTAAGTGAAGTTTAATACTCTTTTTCTTAGGACAGTCGCTGCCCTCTTCCAGCTGAAGAAATTGGTCAGATCTGGGAGGACTGTAAAGACATGGGAGTTCTGATTGGCAGAGGAGGGCTCTACAGTCAGGTACTGAACCTCTGCTTACAAAAGCAGCTCATTTTCTGTCCCCATGAACTACATGTGCATTTCCCTCAAATTAAGTTCACTTTAGTAGATAAACTTGGTAACTATCTCTGTGAAATGTCATTTTTAAATTGGGGAGGAGCTCTATGATTCAAGTATGATGAATTAGCTCAAAGCTTGGTATTTTCCTTTCGAGGAGTACCTGTCCCCAGAATATCAAGGTACTACACTCTATGTAAATTAGAACTCAGCAAAATTCTGGCCCACTTTGTTATAGTTTAGGTTATCACCTGACCTGTCAGTACAAAACAAGGCTGGTTTTGCTAGTTCTTTCAGCCTGGACAGCTGATAAAGTTGTACTTGTAATTAAAATCAAAAAAAAATGTTGACACTCAACACGGAAGTGAGAATTGTATGTGCTTGGGCATCAGCCCACACCAATTGAGGATGCACCGTGCTGTACCCAGGACACCACGTCACCAGCTCCCTACAGCACTGGAGGTAATGGCAGGGAATTGCCTCAGGGCTGGATGGGTCAGTGAAACCCTCTGACCCAGAGGGAGCAGCTTCCCTGTGAGATAGATGGAGGGTCACTAAAATAAATCAGACACTGCATCTGTCCCTTCATTTGGTTCTTCCCCAAGTCACAAGGGAGAACGTGGGTAACAGGCAGCAGCTCGGTGTAGGAAAGTCTGATTTGCTTCAGCAGAGGCTGGGGGTGGGAAAGGCCATTATTCCACTTTTGCTGTATTGAGACCTGTGACATGCTGACAGAAACATTTAAACTGAAAGTTTAAGATTGTTATGGAAGTTAAATACTCTTAGAAATATAGATCAAACACTTTTTTAAAGAATCTATATTAAGTTTAGCTGTATGTACAGCTTTCCAGCTATAGCACCCTAACTAAAAGATAGTATTTAGTGATTCATTCATAATGCATTCCCTTAAAAACCTTTTTAAAAAGCCTGCAATAAAGCAGCAAATCAGCTGACACAATACAAGAGGCTGCCACTCTCAGCAGATGCCACTTTTCCCTGCGGCAAAGCTGCCAGAAAGGAAAATACATCTGTCTCTGTTCTTAGTACAAACCCATTTGAGATATTACACTACCTCTGCTGGCAGTAACAGAAGTGCAGACATGACCTGCTCTACTGAGGTCTTTTGTAGAGGCAATTAGGTTATCAAGAGGGGAGTTGTGAGTCAGATGCAATTAAATGCAGTCAAGTCCAAAATTGCCTCCCCTCAGAATGCACTTATCATAAGCTTCAGTCCCTGCTCTGCTGTTCTCCTGTATTATTTTTCTACACTTTTCTGGGGCAGAGGGGGGAGCACTGGCCTGGTTGGGCTGCTTGAAACTATATTATTTCCATACAGTTTTGAGGATTTCTTTTTTTTTCTCTCTCCTCAGACATTTAGAATTAAGCCTCCTATGTGCATTACAAAAAAGGATGTCGACTTTGCTGTGGAAGTATTTCATACTGCTTTACAGAGACACATGGAAAGAACATCCGCAAAATAGACTTGTTTCCTTACACAGGATGCACACGCAACCCCTGAAACTTGCAACCCAGACTGGGCACTAATCTATAAATGAAAAGAAAGTCATAATCTCATGATTAAATACTTGTTCAGTATCTTTGCAGCATACTGAAAGATCCAGTGTTCAGTATAGAATGTGCTTTAATCTGTTTTGTAATTGTACAGTTCAGTTTTACAGTGGAGATCTGTATTAGCTACACACCTATTTTGGCCTTATCAAAAAACCCTGACTGGATTAACTCGGTGTCAGACAGTTGCAGACATATATTCTTTGATCTGTGAAAGTCATACCCAAATTGGTAATTTTGGGGAAGAGTGACAGAGTCACTACAGTGACTCCAGTCTCCACCAGTCCAGTCCATGCGATTTCACTTACATAAGCACAGAGTCAATCTCTGGCTGAGAACCACCTGCGCAAAAAGTAATTGAAGTTTCAGAGTTAAAACTGTGTACCCTGACTACAAGAACACACTGTAATTAGAGCATTACTAAAAGTTTGCACAAAGTTGAAATGTTTCTAATTACAGTAATTATTTTTATCATGGGGATTAGAAATTCAGTCATCACCCTCTCCCAAATATGCTTGTTTTTCTCCTGCTGCTTTTGGGATTGCACAGCACAACCGTTAATCATTCAGCAAAGGTGCAAACTCTGCTGGTGAAATAAAGTGTTGTTTCTTTCTTACATAATCACTGTTATTAATGTTTCGGTTCATTGTTTACTTCAGTTTCCAATAAAAAAACCCTAGCTGTTGTGGACAGTCAGCAGGAACTGGACATTCATCATTTTACTTTGATTCAGATGTTGAATAATTCCTTGACCCAATAAAGTATCATGTGCAAGTTGAGGGGAGAGTATTCTTCCAGTTTTTGTGATAAATTGAAACTTTGGAGGAACACAGTAACAGTGTTTCTGCGAATCTCATTGTACAGGTTTCTTAAACTATATTCTACAGCACTGCCTTCTCCAACTGCATTGACAACTCCCGTGTATAATCCAATTCCACTCCAAAAACAGGTGTTTGTTATCCCACCATTATTTTTAAGTGCTACTCAAGATCAGATACATTATGCATTTAAACTGAAGTGTCATGTTATTTCATTGCAAATCACAACAAATTAATTTATTTATGCCACTTACTTATTTTCTACCTCACTTACTCCAGCAAGACTCTTCCAGTAAATGTTTTTTCCAATACCTGGCACAAAGGGAGATGTACAAAATAAATAGTAATTGTCAAAACTGATTAAACAGCTATGTCATCTTACTCTTTCCCTTGTGTCTGCTGCTTAATGTAATTAAGTAATTTAAGGACGGCAGAAGAAAATCCCATGTTTCTCCATGACTTGGTTATGTTTTACCTTTGATAGAGGATCAGAGAAGTACAGACTCCGCTAGTGGCTGCATAGACCCTGAGATAAGCCCTCTCAAAAGAAAAACAGTCACACAAGTGCCAAAATAATTTATTATTTCCATGCAGGTTTCTACAGGAATACTATGTGAGTATCTCTGAGTTACTATCCCCATTCCCAGAATAATAGGTGCTGTGAGGTTAAGGGGCTTTAGACCAGGTGCCTCAGTGGAAGGAGCCCCTGCCTCACCCATGACACCAAACCATTCTGTGATTAAAAAAAGCCTGCTAAACCCAAAAGAAAACACAGTTTCATTGTCAAGATAGTATTCCTTTTGTTGCATCTTCATTTTTTTCCAAAATTGGTACTTGCTTCCATTGTTAAACTCCAGACACAAGCAATGTGCATGTTTCAGTTCTGGAAGAATTTTAATTTACAATGCTGAAGACTGTGACTGTAGCAAAGTCCTATCTGGTTTTGCGTTTCTCTTTTTTGGTTCTGGTGTTTACAGCTCCACTTGCAATTGGTGTGGTAGTGGCTCTTGCATGTTTTGTGGCTTTTAGGTGTTCAAACAATTTATTTCGGGATGGAAATGCACAGTTGCAGGTTACACACATGATGGAAACTTCATTCTACAATGAGAAAAAACCCAGAATGCTTCATATTCATATCAAATATGTAATAAGTGTAGTACATC
Source organism: Sakesphorus luctuosus (assembly GCA_013396695.1). Lineage (NCBI taxonomy): Eukaryota > Metazoa > Chordata > Aves > Passeriformes > Thamnophilidae > Sakesphorus > Sakesphorus luctuosus. The sequence goes on along the minus strand of VWZD01012780.1, from coordinate 20,115 downwards.
GATTTGTCATATGCAATTTCTCTTATATAATAAAATGTGAATAAGCTGTCTCCTGTCACCAATACTACATTACTGATTAACAATTAAATATATGTATTTTTAAAAATAACTGCAAATATTAACTTCTTGGTATTTCAAATCATTTTAAGTAAAACCAAGAATAACAATGGAAGCCTTACAAATCTAATTCAAGGTAAGAATACTTTTGATCTCACTGGACTACACACACAATTCTTTAGGCCCTAAGATGCAGTGAATTTAGTATGTCCTACCTGTAGTTACTACAGTTTTGTTCTTTCTGGGAAGTATCAAGGTTTTTACTACCTCTCACTTGCCTGGTGACAACAGCTTTGTCCTCATTTAATTTATATGAACTGCCTCAGGTACAGAACTTTAGCAACACTTATAACTGAAGCTTGGTCCTGCTTTTCTCTGCAAGGATAAGAGCACGAGTTCCAGTCTCCTGGCTTCTAATAAAAACACAGGAATAAAATTTGTGGACTAGAGGTGATCAGAACAACTAACTTTGTTTGTAGTAATATGACCACAATGTTTCACCTCTCCTACGCAGACAGGCTGAGAGGGCTGGGTTGTTCAGCCTGGAGCAAGGCAGGCTCCAGGGAGACCTCACTGCAGCCTTCCAGTGCCTTAAGTGGGCTTATACAGGTGAGGGAGAGGGACTTTTTATACATGCAGAGTGACAAGACAAGGAGTAACAGTTTAGAGAGTAGGTTTAGATTAGCTACTAGGAAGAAATTCTTTACTCTGAAGGTGATGAGGCACTGAACAGGTTGCCCAGAGAAGCTGGAATCCCTCCCATAAAGTGTCCAAGGCCAGGCTGGACGGGGCTTTGAGCAACCTGGTCTAGTGAGAGGCATCCCTGCCCATGGCAGGGATGTTAGAATGAGATTATCTTTAAGGTTCCTTCCAACCTTAACAATTCTATGATTCTATTTTAAATAGTGTAAGTAATTTGACATACCATGTTTGGGTTCCCTGGAGATGTCTGAGCAGACTTTTTTGCATCCTTGACTTTCTTCCCTTTAGGCTTAGTGCTGCTAATAGACAAAAGAAAACCATGATCAGTGCACACACAGGAACATTCAACAATCATGAGATCTAATGCTTTTCAGTAATCAATGTCTCTGCTGCTCTCGCTTCTTCTTCCTTCACATAACACAAGTTCATCCAGAAAAAAAGATTATTTAATTCACACAATCAATTGTTGATCTCAGTATGTCAAATCAGCTACTACTGGTAAGTGATACAGCAGCAATCTGCAGTCAAACACCACTTCCAAAGAAGGTCCTACACTTTTTGTTCAGTATCATATTTATTCAAACCTGCTTTAGTGAGCAGCCCCCCCGAGTTCACATTTGTGAGTAAATTTAGATTTGTTTGACGGTATCAAATGTGACACAGAATGACAATGACCACCCTATTGCAACCTAACGCACCTTTTTGCTTCACTTTTTGTTTCATTCTCTTGGTTGACATCATCTGTAGTGTTTGTGTCCACTGACACAGCACACATTTGGTCATCATTTACCAACTCCTCTGCTGAGCCACTGTCCTTGTCCACACTGGGCACCTCCTTTTGTTGAACTGTTTCTTCATCAGCACTTTCATCAACAGAGTCCTCATAACTCTGTTCAGAAGAAATGCAAGTTAAATACTTTCAGTTCATTAGTGACTATGTTTATAGTAGTATACTCATTTATCTCAAACATGTGGGTGGGGAGAAGAGAAAGCCATGGACATTTTAATTTTACTGTCTGTTTTCAGTAAGATTGTAACAGATTGTGACATTTTAATTTTGCTGTCTGTTTTCAGTATGATTGTAACAGATAAAACCATAGTTCTCCTGTTTTGAAAGATGAGGCTACCTGTGGTGAAGGGAAGAAACACCAATAAAAAAGCCTCTAAAACTACAGCAGAGGAGAATGCAGGTAGCTGTTAATTATACATGAGGCTCAACTTGTTCTGACTACCATTTCTCATTTCACAGATAGGGGCTTGGCTTATAATTTTGCAAAAGGCTAATTACTTGGACTAAAGTTTTCTGTGCCAGCCCCCGGTGTTAGTACCCTTGAGCCAAAATAACTGAGTTGACTGAAACCAGATAGACACACTGTATTTTCCTTCCCTAACATTAGAAATGCTGGCAGCCTTTTCCACATACTGGATTAGACTCAATACAGGAATTTGGGCAAAATATCAACCCCCTATCTGAAGCAAAACAGAAAAGCTCCCAAAAGCAGGGTAACAGATTTGACCTAACACTACATTAATGCAACTCTATCACCTCTACTGAAGAGTCTCAGTTACCTGAAAAAACTTGGCTAATTTACCTTCAGGAAAAGAAAATAAAAAACACAGTGATTCCCTGTCCTCCACAACACTTGGCAGAGGATGGAGCTTTAGATCTCTCTGCACAAGATTTCAGCTTATGCTATGCAAGAGTGGCACCTTCTGTTCAGGCTGCAGCAGGCCCCATGCCCAAAATGATGGGACAGAGCCACGATGCCCATATGCCACCTGTGCACTGAGAACAGACCTTCTGACCTCAAACAGAGGAGGAAAGAATTAACTGGAGCCTGATGGCTAGCACAGAAGTACGAAGGTCAAGCCAATACTGACGGGGGCTATGAACGGGACCAACCAATGTAAAGCCAGAAAACTTTAGGTGGTTAAAAGTCTCAGGGAAGTTTCTTGAGGGCAAGAGATAATGATGGAGTGGGAGATGGCAGAGAAAGTGAACAGAGAATAGGAGACTAGAGGGGTTAGTCTGGGGAAAGACAGAAAATGATCCTGGGAAAGGATGGAAGAGGCAGGACCTGGTACAGATAGCTCACTGGGACAAAGCTAGGACTGTAGACTAAGTAGAGAAGAGGTAATACTTGAAAAGGATAAAACTTGACAAAGGCAGAAATAAGAGTGCTCATTATGGTACTGCTGCCACTCAAGCCTGAAACAGCTTGCAGTTGGTGAATTTTACCGGCTGCTGTAAGCACAGAAACTGTCAAACCATACACAGACTCAGATCCTGGAATGCAACAGATTGGTGTTACCTGTGTTTACAGATCAAGTCAAAGGTGGAATGGATGTGTTTGTTCCAACAGCTATAGTTGACAGTAGGATGCCAATACAGCATTAGTCTTTTCACTGTTTCCCCCCAAATTAGAGATTAACAAACAGTACATTATAGCAACTCCTGTAACTAAAACCAAAAGCAACATGAGAAGGAGCTGTTAATGCACTGAGCTGTTAATGGTAATGTCCAGCTGGTCTTTCTGATTAATTCCTTTCATTCTCCTTTTCTTGTCTATTTCCATCTAGTTTCCTTAAACTTTGGACTATAGCCTTTTTAGAGTCAGCAACACATATTAAAATCTGCACAAACAGAACAAAGTGAGGTCTATGAGATTATGATCAATAAAAATTGTTCTGAAGGCAAAGAAGAATTACAAATATTTTAAAACAATCTTTAACTTCTGTGGAATTTCAAGTTCTCCTATTTTTTCAGGACAAAAAAAATTAAGGTATCATTATATGACTACATACCTTCATTGTTTTCTGTTTCTTCTTCTGCTTCTTCGAGAGTCTGTAAAGATAAGAATTTAAAAATAGTTCTTTCCATGAAAAAAAGCCAACCACCAAAAAAACCAAACCAAAACCACAAACAAAAACAAACAAAAAAATGCTCAAACACAAAACTAGTAGAATTTACAGATAAATGCCAAGCTGTATTTTTCAGTAGGCACAAAGAGATACTCATGCCTGAAACTAAGATAATAGGTCTCCTAAACTAGTCACTGCATTTAGTAAAACATTTATTCTGCTCAGACTGAGCCTGAAGATACTAATGAGACAGCTGGGATTTTGCTCTGGCCATTCAAAAAATGAAGTTGTGCAACTTAGTTCATCAATTCTGATTTAAATCACTTCTTTTCCATGAATGCCAGCAATCGACTGTCAAAAAGTACCAAATGAATAAACATTGTCTCAGTGCAAGTTCTCCTCCTTGAAAAATAACAATCCCTTCTTTTCCTTAACATGTAACTAAACAGCAGAGAAAACATGAGACTATTGTTCTACAGCATTTAAATAGTCACACTAATGTATGTGTTTTACTGGAACTCTGATGCTAAGAAGTATTTCAAGTTGCCCAACACAGAGTTCCAATGCAACTGCAAATCATTGGAAGCTCCCTCTGAGAGCCACTAAGACTTATTAAATCATGAGTCACAGTAACATTAAAATCAATTTAACGTACTTCTGCTTAGGCACATCTTCTGTTTCTTCCTCCTCTTTAGTATTTATTTCATTTGCATCATCCAAAGACACAGGAAATTTCCCTTCTTCCTCTTCCAATTGGTGTCGTAACAGTGCTACCATCTCTCGATGCTTCTTTGATTTTTCATGATCCTTCATGCTGTGAAGACCAGATCATCACTGCAGGTTGCTCTGAGCAAACACTGTTATATTTATATATAAATTAGTGACATGCTTATTATCCATCACTATGAAGTATGCAAATTTCTGCACTGACAATGTCTCTACTGGAAGGATGACACTGACCATTATGTTAAGTTAAAAAGTCTTTAAAATGTGTTTTTAAAGAAGTTAAAACCCAACACCCCCACCCATAAATCCCCAACCACAAGCACTTACGTTCTCTCAGTTTTAAAAAATTTGTCACAAGCAGGGCAGTACAGACCATCAACAAATTCAGCTTCTCCAGTTTCATCATTCAGTTTGTCTGAAGAGATCAGTGGGGATCAGAGAGACAACGTCAGATGAGCAATTTTTGAGCAAGCTGCTCTTTAAGCCTCAGAAATAGTCACAGCACTGACACTCAACTTCTTCAGTATTACTAACACACAGATACATCAAGGCTCCCTCACCAAATCATGCATTAGAACACGTTAACAGCTGTAACTTGATTTCCTCTCATGTTCAAAGGAAAACACGAGAGGCTCCAGCCTGGCACCCTCAGCAGGACGCAGAGTTGCACTACAGTCAGAACTGCAAGTCTGAGGCTGTAAGTGAGCCAACACACAAACTTCAATGACTGAACAGAGATCTCTTCCCCACATACCACACCTTCAGTGCCTTTTGTCTCCTGTTCTTCTAATTCCTCGTCACCATCTGATCCATCTCCAAATTCCTTTTCATATTGTGCTTCCATCTCTTGTAGCTCTCTCTCCAAATCTGACATAGTTATCCAGCTCTGCTCTTTATACTGTTCAGCAAGCCTGCAAGTAGAATAATACAGTAAATTCTACACTGTGTCTATGAGATGGGAACTACAAAAACAGTGTTACTTAAAGATAACTTGTTCTTAGGTGTTGGAGGAGAAAAGTTCTGAACCTATTATGATGGAGTAAACAATTGCTCATAGAGCCTGGGAACATGAGCAGGTAATCTGCAAGCAGAAATATTAATGTAGGTAAGTCCTGCTTGAATTTCAGGCAGAACATGCTGTGCAGCATGGGCAGTATCAAGCTGACAGCAAGCAAGTCAGCTCAATCCTGCTGTAAGATCCAAACTCACAAAAAATACAGGACCACAAAATCCACAAGCACATTACTCCTTGACTGTGCACTATGGGAATGTACCAGCTCAGTTTTCCCAAACTAAGTGTGGCCTAAATTATCAATCAGTGCATCACAGGACAGCTGAATTTTGCTCCAGCTGGCTTTTGGACTTAGAATTATCAAGCAACTTGTCAGTAAATGCGTAACTCTGCTTCATTGTCCCTAAAGGGAGAAAATATGTATGTATAAATTTTACATAATATAGCTGTATATTTTTAATTATTATATAATTTTAATTTATATGCTGTTATTTTGCAAGCGCACCCTTACTGAGAATTTAAGCTCCTCCCTCCCATATGCAGGCAAAAAGTTCTTCCAGTTGAAAAAATAAATTGTGTTTACACTTCGGAGACCCTCTCTTCCTATTTTGGGAAAAATAAAAGCATAATAAACTGCATTTAGTCCAATGAAAGGGTCCTTTCCAAAGAGTTAAAAGGAAAAGCAACACAAAGTTCATCTTTCCCACTTTCTTTTTAGCAGGTACAGTTCCAAAGCAGATGAAGCTGATCTAAGTCCAGGTTGTCATAGTCCTGTTCTCTCTCATTCTAAAACTAACGTGTTTTTTAATTTAAAGGAACAATGATAACTATTAAATCTTACTTCCACAGCTAAGTAAAAGCACACTGGGTTCTGTGCTATTACAGCCAGCTACCCACAGCACCCAGATAGCTTTCACCAGTTATCTTGGACCTCTACAGGTCAGTACAATGCAGACACTTAAGTTTTAAAGAGCTCAGACTTGATACCAAAATTAATATCTAAAATTTTCAAGCGTGCTTAGAAGAGCAAATGCAGAAGAATCTAACCCTATACTGTATCCTCATGGATAGGGTGTCCAACCTGAAAAGCTTAGTTGCACATTTACATACTTGGCTTGTTTGAGCTTCTGTTGCCTCCGAAATTCCTCTGCTTTCCTAGTTTTTTCTGCATTTTGTTCTTCTACAAGTTTTCTGTGAGCCTGTACTCTTTTATCCCTTTTACGAATAAAGGCCACTAGCTGACGGATCAGTTCATTCCTCTCCTTCCTTGCTTTCTCTCTCGTTTTCTTGTTCTCTTTTTCCATAGCTCGTTTCTCCCAGCGGTTTGAGGCTTGTCGTGTGTCATACTCTTCTTTCCAAGCAAAGTTTTTCTGAGTACAGAAACTCTGCCAATATGCGTAGAAAGGGTGGACTACCTGTAAGAAAAAATAAATAAGTCACTTATTTAGCAGGGGAAACACAAAAATCATGCAAGTAATTCAATGGTAACAGTTTTGTTCTGAACTTCTATAGAGGCCACAGTTTTGTCTCAGAGTATAAATAAATCACATGAAGGTTTAAACAAACCTCTAGTATCATCCTTGAAGTTTGAAAATGTGTTAATCCAACAACCTTGTCCATACTATGACAAACCGACACATTGACACTAGTGTCTTGTTACTTGGCTGTGCTGTATTTTTCCTGAAAAGCACAGTTGGAATCAGATGTGCTGTCCACAAGCTGGTACATGCACAGATTGCCTATGAACCACTATATTAAATCACATCAAAGGTTGGCCAGTGACCAGCATAAAAAAATCAGTAAAACAAACACAGGCACATAATGCTATTTCTTCCCTGTATACGCTGTTTCCAGAGAAAGACAGAAATTAATAGCCCTTGATGATAAAACAGCACAGGGCCTTGGCTTGCACAGTTTAACAAGGGGCTATGTGAAGATCCATTTCCCCCTTTTTTGCTAGCAAACTATATATATAACTGCAGTTTAAAATTATGCCCTCTAGCTTTCACATTAAAATTAAAAAGAAGTGATCTTCACTTATTCTACTCTCTTTTACTATTCATGAGTAAATGCTGGATTAATAACATGGCATAATAATTACTTTGGGTTTGTTCTCTATTCCTCTCCAAGTAATTTTTATCCTTCTGCGTTTTGAATATTCAAGAACCAAAATATGCCTAGAATTCCTTCTTATATCACTTGCCCCATCAATCTTTCTTTTACCTGTTTACTCCTGTATGTACTACTGCTCATATTTTGGGACACTTCATAGTGGTATTCAGCCTAATAGCTTAGTATCAACTCTTATAGTGACTCCTCTTCTCCCTCTTCCACTTCCAGCAGCCTATCTACCTGCAAAGTTCTGGCTGTGGCCTCTGTCAGGTAAGTCACTGGTGTTTTTATCTGCTATCACAAAAAAACAGCTCTCTAATTACCATATATTTGTATTCCATCCAATAACACAGGATTAGACTACCTAGCTCAGATTCCTACTTCAGAAGGGGATACTTCTGTGCAAAAGAAGGCACAGCCATCACCTGTCGACAGGCATCATCCTCACCTTCACCAGCTGTACGAGCTGAGGCTCCCCTTTCTCAGCAACGAAATACAAGCACATCTCTGACATACTCTAGCAGTCTGTACAGCACCCCTTGCTGAACTCCCAGGTGGATTTTGTTTTGCCTACTACTCATACTTGGAGCTGACTGGTTTTGCTTCTTTATCTAGTTGACCTCTAAGTCTTATCTTCCCATGAAGGCCTCTGAACTCACGGCCTTATGAGTACCTTTCCTGTCTGCCTGGCACTGGTTAAGCTGCCTCTCAAGGTTTTTGTGGATTCACCAAAGAGATCGAACCAGAGTATTCAGAGTATTCTCATATAGATTTTGAAACCTCTGTAGAATTTTTGTAGCTCCCTTCTAAAACTCTTTTCCCACAATACTCCCACTGGGTAGAGAAGTGAGCACTGCAATGCTGGAATCCTCAGTGTAATATCTTTGTCTGAATATAACACAACAGGGAAAATTACCTTGCTAGTTAACAGAGGCTATTTGCTATTAAGTATCTCTATGAATCCCTAGGAGGGAAAAAAGTGAGCACTTTGCCTCCAGAATAGAATGAACAAGGCAGATTTTAAAGCATGTTGGTGAGAGAATTCCAGCCCTTTCTGCAGTTATTGAATGACAGCATAAAAGGTATTTTGAGTCTGTAATCGTATCTATCCCCATAGCCTCACAACAGGCAGTTTCTAAAAGATGTTTCAAGATAACTCCATTAACAGATGGGTTTTACCTGGTTCTCTGAACTATATATATTCTCCCTAGGAAAGATCTCTACTTTTTAAGCCATCCTGTAATTATTCCTGGCATCTAAACACCCATTTTAACACTCCTTAAGAGGCTGGATTTGTAACTTTTGTTTCCAACTCCAGCCAAGTTTTGTACCACTTAAGTTACTACCTTTAAGGCATGTGTTAATGTAACTTTCATAAATAATTTGCCATACAGTAAAGGTGACAGGGAGAAGCAGCAGTCTAAAGGCAACATTTGAGTACACTTGACACTGTGCAGTTATTCCCTGGGAAAAATGTTATTACTTCACTATTTAATTTCAACACAGGAATACTGGTAACCTTAAAAAAAAATCCTAAATCTGACAGAATATAACACATAGTTGGCAAGCAGATGACAAGAATTCAGGTGTCCCCCATACATTTTCTTTGCTTGCTTCACAAAGGAAAGCATGCAATATTTTCAGAATCACATCTTACTACAGGCTAACTGCAGATGACAAGGTAATCATAGCTGGGAGCTCACATTGCAGGTCAACCACATTATCTGTTGGCTATGGGCTGTGCTATACAGTAAGTGCCATGCAGTTTTCCTATATTGAAAAAAAATTATGTCAGTATCTCTTTCTGTGAGGTAAGTTGTGTTACACACTGGTAACCTACTCTCATCAGGAAGCAAACATCTGTTCTTTTGTTTTACAGGTCTTGCACTACACTTAAGTTCCACCAGCATAATGGATGGTTGGTCCCATGAATTGTCTGTCTGACAACTTACCCTGAATACTAATACTATAGTCCAACAGGAAATACCAATTTTAATTCACCTAAATATTAAAAATCAGAACACAAGCACTTCCTTTACAGTAGTGGGCTACAATAGTAGAAAAATGACCACAGAGTCATGGTTTTGTACGCACTTCAGAGAACAGCAGGAGCCTTTCCTTTGGTTTCAGTGTGGGATAAAGTAATAGCTAAACTCCATTACCTTCATTTCAGATTTACACTTGTTCTTACCGTATCATAGTCACTTTGGGAATATCCAAACATAGGGAATTCTTCAGGATCTTCCTGGGTCATGTATTCCATCTCTTCTTTTGCAATCTTTTCAAAAACTTGTCGATAGACTGTAAAGAATCCCTGAAACANCATACGCTCTGTAGTTGTATGGCTTAGCTGGAAATTATGATTAAGTAATTGCTGGACAATATGCAAGAATTAAAGCTTCCCTAAACTTTAGTGCAGTGTAAGTTTTGCCTTAGATTTGTGTAAGCATTATTATTACCTATGCTAGTAATTCTACACATAACTTTTCAACAGGAAATACATGGCATCACTTAAAATGGAATTAAGATTGATTCATTAATTCATTNAAACAAACAAATAACTAAATAAATCTGGCTGGTTTTGCATGGCTCAGTAACAGATACACAAATGCTCAGGTGCAGGAGTGTAATACTACAATTCTGCAAAAGCAACTCAAAACCAGGGGAAAGGCCTTGCAAGCACTCGCTCTAAAGACCCATCTGTTTAACAAAGTTCCATTATCTTGCATGCCTTTTGTTTTTATCTCCTTCATGTAGTCTATCTCTCACACCTGTAGTCAAATGTAAATCTAAAAAGAAAGAAGTTTTCAGCATGCTGGAGATGGTGATAAGTTTCTAGTTACACAGGATCAGTTTTTGTGGAAGTTCCAGATACAAAATTCACTATTAAGTATGCTACTTTTTTAAAACTGATATGTTACTGACTCCTAGTTCAGTAATACAAAGACAGATAAGTACTTTCTCTGGCAGAGGTTTTTCTGATCACATGAAGATTTTTAATTTATATTGAGTATTTTAAAATTCAGCTGGGAATTAAAAAAATCCAATAG
>VWZD01012779.1:15703-64688 GCA_013396695.1 Sakesphorus luctuosus | reverse complement strand
ATCCAAATGAATCTCACAAATATCAACCACTGATTTACACTGTTCTAGTCCCAGTGCTCCCATATAAAACAAGGCCTGGGGACAGGTGAAGAAGTCAGGCATGGTAATGAAAGAGAGAATTCAGGGAATATAAAGTAACCTCATTTATTTTGTATATTTTTCTTAGATTTAGAAATATATCTGCAAATAGACTTCCTAATTACTATTTCTTTTACATCATAATAGCTAAGAAAACAGCAATATCAAATTTCATTAAAATATAAACTAACTCCTGTCTTGGATTTTATTTTTATTTTTTTAATCTCAACATTTATTTACAAGTAATTTTCTAGAGCAGAAACTGAATCACAAAGATGTGTTTCTGTTTCAATTCTGTCATACTCCAACATGGGCTTTAAGTCAGATCTGTGTATTGCCACCAAAAGAAACAGAATATTCCTGAATGGCATATCCTTTAAAAGAAACAGATCAAAACACAATAGACTGAAATATTTGCTACAAACATTCTGCAATTACCAGTTATTGTGAGTTACCCAAGAGTCATCATTAAGATGGATATGCATGCATTCAGTGCTTTCCTCATGTAGTTCAGAGACTCAAGTGCAAATACTAGATTATTAGTATATGCAAATACTAGAATACTAAGATTAAAATTAGCAGCATCAGATTAAAGATGATCAAGACTAAAATATTAATGAACACATTATATTCTTTACTTATAACAGGTGGTATATGAAGAACATCCCAAAATTTAACTTATGCAAGATAGTTGAATTTGGTTGACTACGAGACCTGTAGGGTTTCTTCTGTCTTAGCCCTGTAAATGGGAGGAGTTGCAGTTCCTTGTCCCCAAGACCAAATAGTAGACAGCCTGAGAACAGTTTCTCTCTCTCTCTTTCTCTCTCTCTCTCATATATACACAAACACACACACACACAGAGGATAGTCAAAAGTAGAACTTAATAAGAGTATAGAACACATTATGATGAAGCTATAGACTCAGATAGATACGGCTACTGAACAGCCAGCAGCTTCTTATATGTGGCCATGGAATTCTATTATCTTTCCTTCTTGTTTCCCACAGTTGTTCCATGCAAGTCTTGCTGGAATCATCATTTTCTCTGCCTTCAAGCTGTCTCCTAGACAACCCATAGAAATCTTCTGGTTCTTATTGTCCCTCTGATCCCTGTCATATTTTTGTGCAATTTTCTTAACCTTTATTCAGATAATACAACAATATCTGAATTTAGTTTGCAAAATTAGCACTTACTAGCACTTATTTTCAATAACTGTTTCAAGCTAATATGCTTGAGATGACACAATAGTACAAAAACAGATAATGAAATTTGGGTATACTCCATTTGGCACTTCAGAGTTCCTTACCAAGTAAGGAAGTTATGGGATTTCTACTTTAGTGAAAAACATACAATCTTCCAGCAAATAGTGCAAGCTTCCATGAAAAACCCATATTCAGTAAAGAATTATGTCTTGAACTTATATTTTGAAACATGAGACATTTGGATATATCTCAGAGTTTATTTATAAAAAGGAAGACTGGCATATTTTTATTTGACATTGAAATTTCAATTTTTACTGACCTAATTGAAGCAGTACTATTTAATTGATTTTTCTTAAGAAAGAAATTATAGGATATATAAGAGAAATCTTGTATGCAATCCAAAACATAATTGAAGATCAAGCCTTATGAAAGACCTCACAGCCATTGCCCAAATGAAATTTTACTAACACCAAAATTCTCTCCATCTGTTCTTTCATTTGACAGGGCTTTACAGCCCCACTCCATCCACAGTTTTGGCTTCTCTTTTCTCCCCTCAACCTAACTCTAGCCTTAAATGACACCTGAGTCTTACACAAGGACCCCTACCACCCCCATACTTAGTTTAGAACTTCTCACAGCAAAGTTCCCCCGAATCCCATATTTTCTTTTGGCAGCTACTTTCCAGTCATACTCCAACTGCATCATCAGCCCCCTTCTTTCTTTCTTTCTGCCTTTATTTCTTCCTTCCTTACTTGCTTTCCCTATTTTGCTATTTCTCTCTCTTTTTCTATCTACCCTAATCTTATCCTAAATAGGAAAACAAGATTTACAATGTAGCTGTGATCAAAATATAATGTGATTTCATTTAGGAACCAGAATGTCTTTTTTTAAAAAAGGTAGTCCTCAAAGTTTCTCCAGAACAGAATCATAGACCTACTCCAAGCTCTCAGCTAGAGCTTGTTGCTAGTGGCTCTGGTCATTTGAGTTTTGAGTAACTTCACATGTTCAATTTGCACCTGTTGCATCTTGTCCTGTCAGTGGGCACTGTTGAGAAGAGTCTGGGTCCCTCATCTTCAGTCACTTCATCAGATATTTATAAACATTCACAAGATCCCCCCTGAGCTTTCTCTCATCTGTGCAGAACAGTTCCACCTCTCTCAGCAACAGCTCATGTAAAATGTTTCATGCACAGAACTACTCACGTGTATTTTAACACATAAAACAATACCAGTGTAGGGCTAAGGTAAATAGCAGAAAAATATTAAATATTTGTAAAGTTCAGACAGCGAAGGATTTCCCAAACAGTATAAGCTGGGCACAAATCTCTCATGGAGAAGTCCAAGAGAACAAATGGGAGTTCATGGGATAAGCTAACACCTTGTAGTAGTTTTGGCTCTAGTCAGCATAGGTCCCCATTTAGGCCTCAGTTTTCAGCAGGCCTCAAAGGACGTGACGCAGATTAGAGGGGACTGGTATCATCTGACTTAAGCAGCCAAAGAAGTATTTCATATCATCTGACATCATTAGGAAGCGTCGAGGAGTATAACAAGCCAGGGGGGAGGAGTTTCTGGTTTTTTCAGTCCATACTTCGGACCAGGAGGGTTCCTACTCCCTGACTGCTGATATCAGGCCCTGCTGCTGGTCTGCATGGCTGTTTACCTGGGGAAGTGAGCATATTCCTGTTAATTCCTTTTTCCCCTCTTGCTGGGAGGTTTCCTTTGGAGAGGAGGTTTGGTTGGTTGAGAATTCTGCTTGTTAGCTAGGGCGACCTTGGTGAGCCTGTTGTTGTTTCCTGTCACTATGTGCTATTTCATATTTGGTGTTAAGCTTTCCACTTCTCTATATAAATATAAGAACTTCACCGTGTCCAAAGCCTCATTTCTTTTTTTTTCCCCCCCTCACTCTCCTTCTCTGGGAGTAGACCTTTTGACTGGGTACCAGGCAGTTGGCATTTTGCCAGCTTAAACTATAACACACCTGAAGATTCCTTAGTAGAGAATAGCTGTTTCACTGGAAGTAGTAAAGAATCATGTAGCCAAAACATGCATGATTCAAAGGTCCACTGAACTGTTAAAACATGTCCACACAAAGCCAAAACCAGTTTGTTCCAACTTCAGATTCAAAGATATTAGAAACACTTTATTGATGTTCTATGAATTTAGAAGAAAAGGCTTTTCATAGTCTTATATATGTCAAACAGGTAGTGAAACTAAAATTACGTGAAAACCAATTTTCCATAGATATTTAGCATTTGGCGTATGTTGTATAGATATGGCTACACAAAGTGAAAGTCAACATGAGAATTAAGCCTCAATCTATAAAAAAAAAAAGGTGGTTATGTTTATTTTTCATCAAAGTGATAATGACTCAGAACTTTTTCAGTTAATGTTTCAGATTGAATTACAGCCTGAAGCATTATGAGAATTTAATTACAGATTATTCTTAAAGATTGTACTTAAGGAAGCATAATAATAATAATAATTCTTTAAAAGCATCTTATTTTAAATGGCTATTTTTGTTGAAAACTACTGATAGCTTTCGTTTCAATTCCTAACATCAAGCTTTCTTTAGGAGATTGAAACCAAGTATTTGAGATTTCAGTCACATCATCCTGCTTTAAAATAAGATTAGTTATAAAACCACATTGTTTTTTCTAATTTTTCAAATTCCTAGAATATTCAGACATTTATTATATTTATCTTTTTCCTTCTTTTCTTTTTCTGTCATTTGTCAAAAATGTCCTGGTTATTAAACACCTTCAGAAAAAGCAGCTTCAAAATTATTGTCTCTGTGACATCTTAAAGCTAAGAAAGTCTGTCATTATTTTCAAAGAATTAAGAAAGTACTAATTTAATCCCTGGAGATGTTCAGCAGTGGGCTCTGGCAGCCCAGACATCAAACAGCATCCCTGAGGTGCATCAAACACTGCTTGACCAGTCGGGGAAAAGATGTGATTATCTTGCTGTACCCAGTGCACCCTCACCTTGAGCAATGGTGTACTGTTCTGGGTCCCACAGTCTGAGGAGGATATGGAGGTCCTTGAATGTAGCCAGAAGAAGGCATGGGGGGCAGCTGATAAAATGGCTGAAATGAATGTCCCTATGAGGAGGAGCTGAGGGCTTTTGAGTTGAGTTTGGAGAAAAGAAGGTGTGATCTCATTGCTCTCTCCAGCTTCTCAAGGAGAGGATTGAAGAAGGAAGTGCTGATCTCATCTTCCTGATATCCAGGGATGGGAATGCATTGAATTGTAGTTTTGCCTGGGCTAAGAAAGGTCTAAGTAAACATCTTGATAGTTGACTGCCCATTGCAATGACACTACATTTGTCCCAGCATCTTATGATCCTAATTCTGGGGTTTGGCTTTGGGATTTTTTAATATCTGCTTATTCTGAACTGAAAAGCTGTAAAATATAAGCCCATGTTCTCCTTTTTATTTCTCAGAATTCAACCTTAGCAGAAAAATACTATGAGAAATTTCTTTGACTAGCTGAAGTAGAGCAAAGTAAAATCTCAAAATCAGATCAAAGAAGAGAAAGTTTTGAACAACTCATTTAAAAGATTCCCATCAGCTTTACACAAAGTATGAAACAGAGACTAACAGCAATTTAGTCCCAGAGCAACTCAGCCAGAACACAACGGTCAACAAGTAAATCAAATAATCTATTTTGCTGTTATTTTACTATAGGCATATGCTTTTTAATTATGGGGACAAGAAATTCAAGTAGCAGTTGCATTATCAGTCACTGTAGATGGCTTACAAATACTACTTAATAACTCCTGATCAATACATTAATGTCACTCCAGCTACACAAATCTACACAGCCCACTTAAAACTTAGAGAGCTACAGTATCTTCTACCAGGTGACAAAGATGATTGCACATCCATCTCAACTGATATCTGGCTTTTCTCACTAATCTTCAAATGTTCAGTTAGGTAACAAGCAGCAAAGCTTTGATTTAACTACATAGTGTCAGAACGTGGTCTGTCCCTTGCCCCTGTTTTAAGGTAGTTTGTTAATTAAAAAAAAAAAAAAAGTAACAAATTAGAACTCAGCCTTCTCATTATCTAATCATCTATTATTAACTAATAAAGTTACAAATAAATGTATTTTCCACCAGATTATATGTCAGCATTATTCGACAAATTAGAAATAATTTATTTTTCTTGCTATTTATTCAAAGAAAAGACCTTTGATATAAATGTCCATTTAATATCCATTTTCAAGGAAATCATGATGAAAATGTATATTAATTATGTTTAGTTATAGAAAAGCTTAACAATTTTCTATTATTCCTATCTTTATACAAACTTGTATGGCTAATCTACCCCCACAGGAATTTTAGGAGGCAATGCTAGAATTTCCATTATCTCCAATTCTTAGCACAGAATTCCTTAGGATACAATATAAACATTTAGTCATAATAAAGAGTGAGAAAGTTCTTTAAAGCAGGTAATATTTCATTTGTGTGTTTAAAATGTTAAGGCTAAAATTGGTTAAATAATTCTGTAGATCTAAATTCACAAAAGGAAGAAAAGCTTTTCATTAGGTCTCTGCCATACTTCACCGCCACAGGGACTCTGAGCGCTGCCTTTTAAATCATGACTTTTATACTTGCCTTTGCAGGGTATTCATTCCACTTGCTCAAAAACAGTGCTCAGCTTCCAGATTTACAAGCCTGAGAAATAACGAAAGCTGCAAACATTTAGAGCAGGAATAAAACATAGATCAAGTTCAAACATACTAGTCAGCTCAATGTAAAGCATCCCTATCAGCTTAAAATAAAGTTGATATGGCCCTATCAGTCATATGAACTTTCTGCATAAATTTGATCACAGTTCACAATGATTCAGATGGTTAAATCAGATTATTTTCCTCTGGTTTATAATACCTCAGCTGTGCTATGGATGTCTTCTTCACTTCAAAAATCATGATCTGCTCCATCAGCATGGGGAGACTGCTGTCACTGCACATTATTTTAACTATGATATAACTTACTGACAACATCACCTCCTTTTGATTTACATTGACAGGACTTAAAATACGTAAGTGGGATATTCTCCAAGGCATATAATCAATTGCATCTGCTGCATTTCTGGTATTTCCTTTGCCCTGTTTATACCATTACTGTCTCTGCTGAAGCTATGTTATTACTATAAATGTTTCCAGGAACACACCTTGGCATCATTTCACAGCACTGTTTCTACAGCACTAACAATTTCAAACCTCAAAGGAATCTCTGAAGTATTACTACTTTACTCTTTTAATACTCAACTTATTGTGATAAATAAAATGATGAAACATGTATACTAAAATCCTATGTAGTGTATTCTTGGTTTGTGCAATGCAAGATAATAATGGCATAGCATATTCAAGAATAATTTAAAAAGTCTTATTAGCTTGGAAAAATGGTAATTAGGTATTTTACAAGAGAAAATAAATAGTGTTCAAATATTAAAATCGGCTAACTTCTGGGAAAATGTTGGCATAAAAATCAATATTCTCAAGAACTATTTAGAACGACTAAAAACAAGTCAAAAAAGTATTTTATTTTTAAGAAAATGTGTGTGTATGTATTAATTCAATCATGCATTTTCTGACAAGTATTCACACATTGTTAAAAAGCACAGTTGAAAATGAAAAGATTATGTTAAAAATGGAGGGTAGAAAGTAAGTTGGGAAAAAAAATCTGACAAACTACAGGTCTGTATCTGAATAATGAAGAGGAAAATCTATGCATAACTTAAACTAAACAGCATGGTCTGATTTAGTTTTAATACATATATCAGACTGAATACTCTAAAATACATTAATTTTGTTAATGTGCTTAACTTAGGCACATGACAATTTATGAAAATATTTCTGATATAAATACCATCTAACTGTTTAACTATGGGATAGACTTACAATTGTTTCAAATGGTTATAAATAAAAAAATAAATTAACATTTAATATGTTCTGGTGAAGAAAGAGAATAGTCAGTGCAACTAGGTTCTTTCAGACAGCTGAAGAAATGCTTTGCTGAATCAAGCTAAAAGGTTCTTCCAATGTAAAGTTCTAAGAGAAAATTATCACATTGTGTAAAGGGATCAAACGAGAAGCTCGTTGAAGTTTACCATTGGAAGTGGTATCAGGAGCAGTAAGAGATAATGAAGAATTGAGAAGAATTATTGCAGATCATTTATGAGCTGCATACAATTCATGCATGGTAGTTACGTAACCGTGCCATGATCTCGGCTGTATTCTGAACTGCATATGTATGGAGCCCATGAAAGTTCAACACATTAAACCCATTTCACTGACTCATGTGCAGTTTCTATTTATTACAAATCACCTGTTCTATCGAGAAGACTGAGGATTTATTTAGACTAAAAATAAGTTTGTATTAAACTTAATTGAAATTAAATTCCAGAAACTATTTAAATGTCACTTAATTGACAATTTGGTTTATCTTTAAGAAAGGAAATAGGAAAAAAACACAAATCATGTGCTATCACTGTATTAATAAAAGCAGGAGTGTCAGTATTTTTCAGTTACCTGTACATATTTCAAAGGAAAATTAGTAACTTTTGGATTCTGTGTCTAAATCTGATCCCTTTTCTTGAATTCTTTATTGAGACTACATTCTCAATTATGTAAAAATTGTATTTTTTGGCTATTTTACAGCTCATTCCCATGTAAAAATGAAGTAATAACATGAACAGTCTTATAACAATAATCATTTTGATATCTGAAATTATGCATTTCCAAGGCCTGATCTACCATATAAATGTAATGAACATCAAAACATAATTGAAGTTGGTACTACATGGACAAAGAAATTTGTCTCAAAATTGAAGATACGTTGTGAATCACCAGCACATTAAATTAAGCATGTACCTAATGCCCCACAGATGCCTCAGCAGTGTCAAAGAGTGCCTTGCTGAGGCTTGCAGAAAAAAATAGAGAGATGGTAGATGAAGGATTTGTCAGTGGATGTAGATATAGATTAATGTGGAAAGATGGCTGGGGCAAAAATTAGAGGAAACTGAGAAGTAATATTCACATCCTAACAGAAGCTGTAACAGCATGGAAATTATAGGGTAAAATGCAGATGCTGTGCTCTGGATGGAATGTGGGTAACGTGCTCAAAACCTACTCCATGATGATTCCTCATACACAGAATCCGTAACAATAAGCACTTGCTAAGGGAGATGGAACAGAAGGTGGAGCAGAGTGGAAACACCATGGTCAGGCTCTGTGGAAATCCTTGCAGGAAGGGGAACTCAATAGTACTGTGCAGCTGATAACCCACATAGCACCTGCCAACAAAGGGAGAGAGGAGAACATGTCCTGCTACCGAGCCAGCAGCTGTAGTGAAATTGCTCTCCTCAGATGAACTTGGTTCATTATAACCTAATTGTAACATTAATGCATATCTCCATCCCAAAGTTACCCACGTCTGAGATATGACCACCCCTCACTGAGCATGTGCTTTGTATTTTATTGACTACATTTTCAAGAGCAAAGAGAGGAATTTTACACCAACCAGTAACAAAGATACATATGTCTAGAGTCACTCAGGCTTCACCTAAGCATAAAGAAATAGTACAAAATTAAGTTGAGAATGAGGGAAATTTATGAAAGACTCAATCATAACTGTTGGGATGAGTCAGTGGGCTGAACCTGTCTTCTCCCCTAAAGGGATCCCTGTGGAGTAAGAGCCATACTCTGTGCATGCTGAATAATTTTATTGGATTAAAGCTTGTCTTTATATTGCTTTAAAAATGTTTTTTGCAATCAGATACTATCACTGGCAATCCTTGAACCTTAACCTTTCACAATTTACTATTAACAAAGAATTTTATTCCATAAATGGTTAATGTGAGTTCTTCACCAGAGAACACACTGAGGTCAAGTTGTTAGGACAGTCACTCTAATCGTAAAACAAGGTGGGATAAATGAGCAGAAATAACCAGATGTCATGATTTATGTTATAATAGAGGTCCCTAAACACCAGGTTGTTATACAATAACAGCAGTACCAACTGCTATAGTTCTGAGAGAAAGAGGTGAACAGGTTGTGTTCTACAAAATTCCTGAATGTCTCATGGATTGCACTTCCCCCGAAATGTGAACAAAAGAATACACTTGGTCTTTTAGTCCTTTTCAGATTTCAGAACACCATTTGTACCAAGAAAACTAAAATATTTCTAGGCACAAGTGATAACTTCAACACAATCAAAAGGAAGACGTCTAGAAACTTCAATGTTGAGAAGTGTCAAATAATTTGGTTAGGGAGTTGTATTTTGTTCTTAGGTAATTAATTAGATGACACAAAAGTCCTTATTGGCTTAAGATGCCATTGTAGAAGATGTTATGGTATCAAAAATACTTTGCTAACACATAGCAAAGAATTGTTCTATGCATTCATTTTTGGCAAAGCAAAATGAGCTAAAATGATGCCACAATCAACATATTGGTTACTAGAGCAAAATTCAAGCTCCTGCCTAAAAAGAATCAATTATGAAAGTAGCTCACCCAGGAACACTAATGTCCAGAGTAGATCTATCCCTGTATCACCTTTTTCTGCAAGTGTGAAAGTATTGGTTAAGAGGTTTTAGTCCTACTCTTGCTTAGAATAAATACTAAGATGATTCAGAGTCCTGATCAGACTGTAAATGTGTACTTAAAACTTATATCAGACAAATAAAATATGTCAAAAATATATGCCTGACACCAAAAGGTAGAGTTATATAGGAAAAAAATCTGAAAATGAGTGTATATAAACTTATAAATAACAGATACTAGCAGCTTCTATGTGGCATTTCTCAGTGTGTTTGATAGCAATAAATATGAACCCATCTCCTATTCATGAAACAATTCAGCTCCAGCTTTCAGTATCTTCAGTTTCTAAATTTACAAGTGGTTTTTATCTTGAGTGTTTGATATAATTTAGTTCTCAAATAGGGACTTGCTCTCTAAAATTTCTCAAAAAATCTCATTCCTGCAACCCTCAATACTTTCATTTTAGATGTAAAATGAAATGTAATTCACACATGGGTGGGTTCTGGAAAAGAATAACAAGAACATTTGATCTATGTCTTCCCTAGAATTCTGGTAACTTTTTAAGAAAAAGTAAAAATACTGTAACATAGAGCAAGAGTAAATAAAGAAGTTAATATTTCCACACTACAAGAATCATGGTTTTCCCCTGAAGGACATACATTTTCCTTAGCTCCTAGAAGAATATAGGTGCTTTTAAGAGGTATCCACAAAGATGCTCATGACTCAGTTTCTGTCACCTACTTTCAGTGGCTGTCTGAATGTGAGAGGCTGGATTCATATCTCATCAGCTTTCTTATTGTGTCGGATCAACCCACTCTGCCTGCGTGTCGGAGAGGCCAAGCCTCCAGATTGGAACTCACATGGCCAGGTCTCTGATACAGGAAGGAAGGCATATAGCCTTGCCATGTGACAAGAACCTGTCAATCAAACCTGTCACTCCACGGCTCTGCAGCCTCTGACGGGCTACAGCACCACACATTGCAACTGGGAGGGCACTGGGAGGGCACTGGGAGGTCAGTGAACTCATTGTCTTACCTGGGAGGGGCAGCCACAATGGCCAGAGCATATAAATAGAGGCACGGAGAGGCTCCATTTTGGTGTTTGATGTGTGCTTTAGTAAAATGCTTCTCCTTGGTTGTATGTTACTCCTGTTAAACCTTTTGCCAAAATGCTTGTTTTCTCACTAAATTAAAAAGAAGTCTCTTGGGAATGCACGTAGGGTGTTCTCTTCAAGAAAATTCAAGGTATTAAAGAACCAAAGGCTCTGCAAAAGTCTGTGTGGGTGAACTCTTGGAGTCTTAAATACAACTAAACTGTGTGGACTGCTAATGGCTTAAACATGGGGCCTTACGCTGGCAACCAAACTTTCCAGATTTCAGGCAAATGTTAGTGACATTCAAAAGCCTCCTTTAAGAAAAAAAAAGCAGTCAAGGATGAATGAATTACAAATACATTACAGAATACATTAAAAAACAAGCCTGGCAGTAAATCATAGAATCATAGAATATCTTAAGTTGTAAGGGACACATAAGGATCCTCAAAGTCCAATACCTGAAAAAAACCCCAACCATCCTTAGTAGAACTATGCAGCATTAGGCCTACAACCCTCCTACACTGACAGCCACAAAGGGATGCACAGTGGGTAGAATATCTACTCAATAAAACTTCTATTTTCCCTACATTTCCTTTCTTCATTGTTATGAGGTCATGAGAATAGATATTAATTTTAGAATTATATTTCACATAGGAAAAATTAAATTTTTTGTCTATGATTTTCCTCTGCCTTTCATAGAATCAACTTACGGTGGTTTAAAACCAGCTGGGAATTAAACTCCAAACAAATCTTGCCCCCACCTCTTCCTCACCCCTACTTCCTCAGGTGAAAGAGGATTGAGGTAATAATTTGCTGAAAACAAACAGCAATGGGATGAGAAATGAACAGTAACTGCAACAATATTAATAACAAAAGCATACAGAAGAGGGTGATTTACACACAAAGATGTGCTCACCATCTCAACTCAGTTTCATGTGGCTGCTGAGACAAAGACAAGATGGTGGATGTTTCCGTAGCCAGCATTCTCCTTCCTCAAAATCAAGACAAGGAAAAACAATGATGGACAAACCCACAACAACTGGACAGTCCATGCTATGCTACCCTGACCAGCTCAGCCCTGCTCAGCTCCAGCCAGCTCTTCCCGGTACCTTTCATCTTGGCAGCCATGGCACAGCTTGAATCCTTTGTCTTGGGTCAGACTTAGTTGAGCTCAGCCTCCCCTCTGCCACTCCATTCCTTGTGGCTGCATCCTGCACCCGCACCATGGCAGACACATACTCTGCTGGGCTCACCTGTGTTTGCTGTTTGGAGCTGTGTTCTTCCGGAGGGATGGGAAGGGAGGGGTGGTGGTAGGAGAAGGACAGTCTGCAAGGCTAGTCCCAGAAACTTCCCCAAGGAGGAGACAGAACAAAATGGCACACTTCTAGTGTGTACTCACATTTTTCTTCCTCCCAAAAAAACTCCCCCCCCCAGCAATGACATGGTAGGGTGTAGAACAACAACCACACCCACACAGCTCTACAATTCTGCCTCTTCTCTGCAACAAGGACATAACTTGGATTTCATTTCAAATTGTGCAAACATCAGGTTAAAATTCCTAAGGTGGCTTTGATGGCAGCTGTGACATTTTTGTATCTTGATTGGCAAGCCTGTGCTTGAAACAATTAAGTAAAGATTATGTCTTAAAGTGGTTATTAAACTTGCCATATAACTTGTCTAGTGTTCTGCAGGTTTTTTACATTATTAATATTTGAAAATTATTTCTTGATGGGGAAATATCTTTTGAGAACTATTTGAGTGTAATTCCTGCAAAAAGTAGAAATTAAATATAAATGACATACTTCAGTTAATAACATAAAGAATATGAAGATTGACAGTCAGTTATTCCTTATCTATTAAATTATATATTATAGCTGCAGTATTCATTATGGTTGCTAAACTTCTAGTCCTGAGCAAAGAGAAATGCACAGGAACATCTTGTTATGACAAGAAAAATGCAAAGTTACTTTGAAGAACCAAGGGGATTGTTAGGGGTTTAGCCAGGTGGGCCTAAATTTAGGCTTTAAAGTTCAGACTAGGCCTGGAACTGTCAGCTGAATTGAGCTGGGCTGGGCTAGCTAACAGCTCACTTCCTCTAGCCAATAGTATTGTTTTCCATACCATATTATGACATCATCTCAAGAGGAGTAAGAGCCAGCGTATGGGAATAGCTTAGGCAGTTCCATCATGCCTGAAGTACAGACAGGACGTGGTGTAGCTCCTGTCTTGCTAGAGTAGGCCCTGCTGCTCCTGCTGCCGCTACTTGCATTTTGTTTGAATTCAGGGAAGTAGATACATTTTGTTGTTATACTTTGTTTCTTGCTGGGTGTCTTTTGGGGTGCTTATAGATCAAAAGTAATAGAATCTGTTTTCGGTGGGAAGTAAAAAATTGTTGTTATATTCAACTTGTGTAAGCGTGTGTTATATTGTAATTTTCTCTTCATTTTCTCTTTTCTGTAGAAATATATATAGTTAGTTTAAGCATAAGCTTAGTTTGAAGTTTTTTTCCTCTCCCTCTTTCTCTCTTGGCTGGTTTGGGGGGTTGAGGGGGGAACATTTTCTTTCTGTCTTGGACAGTTGGCATTTTGCCAGCTCAACCCTAGACAGGGAAACAAGTTTCACATAGCTTAATTACCCATTAAAAGACAGTTATAGCAAGTGCTTTATTTCAGAGATTGCAACATGTCTTCTACATATCAAGTGTTTTAGTGGAGACAGCTGTAAGTCTAAGAGGCAAATCCAGTGGTCTGGATTCCTCTGTATGTATCTATTCTATTTATTTTTTATTGATTTATATTTTTATATATATGTATGTTTATACAGATAGATAGATATTAGCAGGTAAGCCCATAGGCAGGACTCAGTATCTTATTACAGGTGCTATTAAGACCAGACAGTCATCACAGCATGATATCCTTGATTGTTTTCATTGATTTGGGTGCCTCTGCTCTACCTAAGTGTGCTGGTTTAGAGGTAAACCAGCAGGAGAAATGAGCTCAACACGAGAGAGATTATAAGTCAGAGCTACAATTTAATAACAATACAGTAAATACACTGACACAAAGGGAAATTGCTTTCAACTCCCAAAACCCAGCAGTTTAACCCAGTGTCCTGGGGTACAAACCCAAAGGGGTTTGTTAGCCCTTGTGCTGAGACTCGCGTGGTTCCCCCAAATCCAAAGCAAAAGGAAGTGAAAAACCTGTTGGTGCAAGTGATGGCTGTAGTCTGGTAGAGAGTGGTGGTCTCTTCCTGTCAAGGTCCTGCTGCTCCTCTG
Organism: Sakesphorus luctuosus; assembly: GCA_013396695.1. NCBI lineage: Eukaryota > Metazoa > Chordata > Aves > Passeriformes > Thamnophilidae > Sakesphorus > Sakesphorus luctuosus. The sequence continues at coordinate 50,498 of VWZD01012779.1, read as the reverse complement.
GATCCAACGAAAGGTTCCCAAGGTCTTCTTACCCATCCCTTTTGTACCTCAGGGAGCACTCAGTCCCTCCCCCAGGGCGGGGACTCACACAATGGGTGATTAACTCTGTGAGTCATGGGGTATTTTTGGACTGTTGAAGGCCCATTAGCAGCTACGCCTCCTCAGGCTGGGAATGGAGGTGCTAACGACTCCCTGGGAAGCTGCTGCAAATGGGCCATTGACCTTGGGAATGAATAGAGGGGGTAGAATACACAGCTTTGATCACCCCCCCCACAGTGACAACTGGTCCCACCTGCTGAACTAGGACACTAAGACTATTGTTAAGCACTGAAATAAAAGGTTTATGGTCTTACTTTATCTTCACATATGACATATGTTAATATATAAAGAAGAGTTGAAATTCTTGAAAAAGTATTTAAGTCACTCAGGGCCTGATGAACATAGAAACTACTCAAATTTGTTATGTAAAACAGATCTCTAGGACAATGGTAACTCAGACATAGATGAATTTTAATGACATCTGATTGTAGAACACAATTTTATATTCTGAATACTGTTTAACTTCTCAAGTGCTCTGTCACTCTGTTTTTTCTTGACTATTTAAAAGTCCCAAACCCGCTCTTCCAGAAACATAAGGCTTCCAGATGAAGCATTGTAGTACAAGTAAATCTATTTTAAATTGAAAACAAGGAAGTTTAATTGAACTGCTTTTTAACTGCTGAGTCTGTAGAGAGACGTAAAAAAAAAAAAAAAACAATGAAAAACGCACATGAAAAACAAACACACCAAAACAGATAGTCAGCTCACCAGGCAGGTTCTTCTAATCTCACAGAGATTAAAATCATGTTGCTTGTAATGAGAAAATTCTGTTACTATTACATTAAAATTATGTGCAAAAATATTGAAAAGAGCTTATTTTAGCTTCCATTTAATCTTCAAAACTTTTAATGGAACACTTGGATTCAATACAACATGATATAGAACACAGTTGTCATATGTACATTAGTATATAGAATTCAAGTTCAGTATTTGGGTGACTAGATATACATTTGGACATGTATTTAGGCAGTCATGTGTTTCTTTTCATTCCTAAAATGACTGTTTCGTTCCATTACAGTTCTATGAATCAAACAATACTCTCACAGTGAAAAGATTTTTATACACTGGAAGCATCATACTCTGAGAAAGGACCAAGACAAATACCCAGTCACGAACATTTATGTCTCAGCTCACCAAAATTTCTGCAACAGAAATCAGTTCCTGAATTGTATCTAAACTGCTACATTTACCTTGCAGTCAAAAGGACAATCTAAATTAGAGTCTAGCTCCTCCATGGTTTAAGTACTTCATTACAGTTTTGGATTCTAAGTCTGTAACAAATTCAAACATGCTTAATATTAGCTACTTAAGGAATGTTTAATATTAACCACTGAAGACAATTGGGCTATATTATAATCTGTATTCACTATCTGAATGATATGAAGCTTTCAATGTCATTCAGGAGACTGCAGGAGCCCTCTGCTCCTCACTTCCACATAGGGTTCAGAATTACCCTGGTTTCTGACTTCACACAGTAAACAAGTTCTAGTAGCAGTTACAAACAAGTAATTTTTCCCATTGAAAAGTACTGAAAGCAAAAGTGTGTGTACTGGAACAAAACACTCTCTCTGCACCCTATACAACAATTTCACACATATACATCTAAGCTGCATGTCACTGACAGCCTATTTAGATAAACTGTTCTGTGGAAAGTTTATGTCTCCTTCTTCTCCCCTATGCTGAACACTATTCAAATATCATAAAGTTTGTGGCAAAGGAAACCAGTAGGAACGGATAACGTAGTCATGATTCTTTGTTTGAGTACATTATCTAGTCATTTTTTACAATGTCATTTTTGTCTTTTCCATACATGTAGAAACAAATGCAATGAACCGTCAGCCTGTGAGTTGTGGCTCCAGCTTAAATGGTAAGAAATATTTTGTGGTTGTCTCACTGAGAATGATTACTAGAATGAAACCAAACAATTTCATTCAATAAATGTGCTTCAGCAGCTTACTCTTTTTTTTTTTTTTTACAATATACTTTTTGTATATATTGGACTTTTTATTCCATTTTTCTTGGATATGTTAGGCAGTTGAATGAGAGACCCTTTGAAAGAGAAACAGTGACACCTCAAATTAAGTTTTCCAGTTATTAATTTAACCAGACAGTTATTGGACACTACAATCAGTAAATACTAACAGATTGTTAAAAACAAATTCAGACATGATTAGCTGTGTAACAGATACACATATATTACACAGCTAATATTAAACAGTAAAACCTCTGTTTTATTGGGTTTTACTAACCAGCTGCTATTTCAAGTGCTTATAAAATCTAACTACTCTGTTAAATCTGGTTCTTTAGCCTGAATGGGATGGATTATGTACTATTCAGCTACTATTTGTAAGAGTTGTATATTGACCTGGATATTAAGAATGTTAGCATGTGGCTGTGTTTTGCTACAGAAGGAGTTAGATCCCAGAATCACACAATATGCCGAATTGGAGGGGACCCACAAGGAACATCGAGTCCAACCCTTAGCCCTGTATAGGACCATCCCCAAGAGTCACAGCATGTGCCTGACAGTATCGTCCAAACACTTCTTGAATGCTGTCAGCCTTGGTGCTGTGACTCCTACCGAGTAGCCTGTTCCTGTGCCCAACCACCCTCCGGGTGAAGAACCTTTTTCTAATATCTAATCTAAACCTCCCCTGACACAAGTTCAGGCCATTCCCTTGGGTTCTGTCACTGATCACCACAGCTTGTCCCTCCTCTTTCCCTCAAAAGGAAGTTGTAGGCTGCAATGAGGTCTTTCCTCAGTCTCCTCTTCTCCAGGTTGAACACACCAAGTAACCTCAGCTGTTCCTCATACAGCTTCCCCTCAAGGCCCTTTACCATCTTTGTTGCCCTCCTTTGGACACCGAGTCAAATACCTTTCTTGTATTGTGGTGCCCAAAACTGCAATATTCAAGGTGAGACCACATCAGTGCAGAGCAGAGTGGGACAATCCCCTCCCTCAACCGGTTGGTGATGCTTTACCTGATGCCCCCCAGGACACAGTTGGCCCTCCTGTCTGCCAGGGAAGAGTCTTCCCTCCTGTCCATCAGTGAACTCACACTGCATTAAATAAAACCAGTAAGAGAAAACCCAGTGAAAATAATCCTTTTAGTCCTCATCATACAGCAAAGGCAGCATTTAGTCTTCTGAACAGCACAAATCAGTACCTGAAGATCACTGACACCCCCAACTTCAAGGTGACTGTAATTTAAGTTTTGACTTGTGCATTCGGGGAACTGTTGAAGTTGCAAAGGACTTCTGGAGGTTGTGCAGTCAAACCATTCTGCTCATAGCAGATCCAGCAGATGATGTTTTCTAACACCAGCTACATTAACAAACTTACCCTAACATGCAGGGCTGGTTCTTTGAATGAGGCAACCAAAAGGACCCCCTCCAATTAAAAGTCTTACCAAAGAGGCCATTGTGAAGATGCTTTTCAGATAAGAACATACTTTCTGCCCCATCCAAGATATTATATTCTGGCAAACCACAAAGCACTCTTGTCCCTGCATATCCTCCTTGAACTTCAAAACCCATAAATTTCATTACGAAGAGTACAAAATTTCTATTTTAAAGGGCTCTTATACATGATTGCAATGTCAAAGATGTCAAAAGAACCTCAAGGAAAAAGGTTTAAGTTAACACATTATAGTTCAAGCTCAAATATATACACAATTAACAATAAATGTTCAACTGATCCTCAGTAGTGTGTTCAAATGTAGTTTTGGGTTATGTCTGAGAAATAACAGAGAGACAGAGGAAATGCAGACCCCATTGCCACTGGAAGGAGTGTCTAATCAAATCAAAGTTACTACATCTTTCAAAATATACCACACCTCCAAAATACATCCAGAATATGCCACGCCTCCAAAATACAACCAGAGTTACCAGATGCTTTTTGTTTCAGTAGAAAGTTTTTATTCTAAGTTTATAAATTTAAAATTGTGATAACTTGGGACCATCCATATAAATGCTTATACACAATTAGAAGTATGTTTAGGGGAAAGGTCTGCATAACTGCTTGCTAGACTTAAGCTGTGAGTGTGAGGAAAATGCATGAACAATAACTGAATCTCACACATTTCCATTTTTAGTCTGGAACTCCCCATCTCAGTCTATTCAGGGAGGTTTCAAATTTTATTGCCATAGTAGTAAAAACAATGACTCAATAGCAAGTCCCCATCCAGCCAATGAAAATTCCAAAACCTAGAAGTCTGATCCAGTAAGATATTTAAATTCATGTGATTCTTTAGCACAGGAATATTCCCACTGAAGTGAGTTAGAACTATTTCTTTCCTTGAAATAATGCCTTCTCTTATGTTCCAGTGTTCTGCTAAACTGGGACCTAGGAGAAAGTGTCTCACAGTAAAGAAAACAGCTATAATTCCTATTTTCTTTTGGGGACTATCAATTCTTTCTTTCCCTAGGTTTTCACATCTGAGCTCAAAATTCCTTACTTAAATAATTCCACTGGCATTAAGAACATATAGACTTTCCTTTTCTAAGAAAGGCTAAACTGGGGAGGAACAAAAACCTCACAATGTTAATAACACAGTGAAGCTGAAGACCAACAAGAAAGTTTTCCAAACAATTTTAAGGCAACTCTCCAAATTATTTGTGTTCCAGTATCCCCCACATGCAAAAGCTCATTTCAGCATAGTTAAGACTAAGCAATTCAAAGAGCCAGAGAGCTCAGATTGCTCATAACAAATTAAAACCAAATTATTTAGCAAAAATTTCTGGGGTTACTTTCCCTAATGGCTTAGTACATTTCATGACTATGTCTTCAGTATACGTGTGCATTCAGAGAAGATTAGCTATTTCATGTGATCAGATGGCACCCTTGTTCGAAGCTTGGTCCATAGTGGTAGATATCTTGGGGGAATTTAAACCCTAACAACACAATATTTCTCTTGTTTCTGTCCTCCTTCAGCATAGAGAGATGTGTAACTTAGTATATACCAGACATTTGTTTTCCCACTTTTGCTAATGTATTATTCTATTAGGTGACATTGCACTTTACTTTGATTTTTGCACTGTTTATAGCCTTCTGACAGCAACATAATAAATTATTGATGAATGTCTAATTAATATCACACATTTTCAAAAGGAGACTTATGACTCAAGACCATGAAGTCAGTTTTATTTGAAGACTCACCTTATATCATTTTGCCAGAAAATACTGATTTATATGTCACCTACTGAAATTTAGTGAATTCAACCTGCTTTTAGTTTTAGCACAAACAGGGAAATGCATTTTATTTTCACATCTCATCCCACTAATCTAAGACAATAAATATCTGTAACACCCTTGTACACAGCCTAGCATAAATACAATAAAAACAAATAAGTGTGCTTATGACAGCACATGTTCGTAACAAATGGATTTTGAAAGCCCTTGATCCTGGGAAGGTAATTATGTGATTTGACGGGGTCCACAGTAGCTGTAATCTGATTAGAGAACTCATAACACTAGCACTGACCATTGATCTGTCAATTACTTCCTTTTTACTCAGATTGTTTTATTACAGTTAGATTATACTTTTAAAAATATCTATTTACAGTAATTTCAATTTGTTTGCTATGTATTAAATAAATATTACTGTCACTAATGTCTTGTTAAAGTTTCTTTCCTTTTTGTTTTATTTGATTGATTGTTTCAATTTGTTTGGGCCCAGAGGGAAGAGGGACAGATAAAATAAATGTCTTACACTAAAATAGTTGAAATTAATTCTGACCAAAGGAGAAATATTGAAGTGTTATGGTACACTTCTTCATAAGAGAAAAATATAGACTGCTTTTGGCAACTATGAAAGCCACGCTATGGAATCAGCTAGAATATCTGATATAAGACACCTTGAAATATTTATTAAACAATGATAGCATCACTAAAGGACTGTTCCCTCGGTGCTGTACTCAAAAAGATGAAGATAAAGGAGGAATTTAAAAGTCTTGTGACTTCTTTGTTACAGATGCCCTCAAAGAGGTTAGCTAAATTCTATAGCTGATTGTCAAGGAGACTTGCCTTCTAAAGTAAAGATTCTGCTCTAAAAGATAAAAAGAATTTCACACTGCTGAGTAAAACTTTATTTGGCCCAAAAGGCTTTACTGTGTGCATACATCTCTTTTGGGATAATTTGCATAATTAAAAATTGCCTATGCCAGTACAAATATGTAATTGTCAGATGAAATTAATTGAATGTGATCTATTCTTAACGGTCCTAATTAAAACAAAACAAACAAACAAAACCAAGGTAGTTCTATAGTAAATCAAACTCAGTTGTTGGAAAACACCACTTTGTAGCAACTGAGGGTGGAGTCCGTTTAAGCTATATGTTCAGCGTTGAAATGAATCCCTTCTTTGAGAAAACCTCACATTGATTCCAATACACAATTTGCCTAAAAAAATGTGCAGAAAATTAACCAGAATCTTTGTGTGTTCTTTGCATAATACAAGACAATAGGAAATAACAAATGAGGTAAGAAGTGTTCCCTGAAAATTTTTAAGTCATATCATGTTACCCATTTTGGTGAATAGAATGAATGATTAATATGTATAATTTAAATTGTTGAAAAGATCTTTCTGAAGAAGAATATTTGGCAACAGTTATTTAAGTGCTACATAAATTTCTTTCTTTTCTTAATGATTAATTTAACCTGTAAGCTTTTTTCACAATCGTGTTCATGAACAATATAGAAAACAGATTGGTTTATAGTTTGAAAAGTATGGATGACACAGTAGCTAAGGAGCTATAGGAATCTGATTTTTTTTTTTTAAGTAAATATGACTATAATAAACCTAGGAAGTAGAAAACATTTCACTCTTATTTTATCATTCATCTTTAGAACCATTTTGTGATTTTTATTTATTCAAAGAAAATATGAGTGTGGTTTGAATTATTTCTTTTTAGTAACATATACTTACAATATTTTTTTAAAGTATCTAGCAAAACCACATAAAACATACCTTATGTCAATATTTCTGGCTTGCTTAGGGTAAAAAAAGACCTCTGAAACTTTCCCTCTGGTAATATCACCTGTTAATTAACCACAAAATTTCCAGTGGTATGTCTGATGATGAAACATGGTTTAACTCTGTATGACTTTCAGAGGCCTGTTAAAAATTGAACATATTAAAATAAACATTTTAAAGCCACATCCTCAGTTTAGGAGATTGAATCTGCCTTCCAGGATGTTTGTTTCCTTTTATTTTATGCACTTCAAGAGAGAAGATTCATTGCTGGACCCAGTAAGTTCTGCTGACCTGGAATCCTGCTGGTTCTGGTCCTCTGAAGTGATTTCTGTCTCTCTCTGTCCCAGTCAGCCTCTCTGCCCTCTTACCTTCCCATCGCTGTTCTTTTTATCTTTCTCTAGCTGTTCTCTTTCTTAATATGTATTAATTCACCCTTTTTATGCACCATATTCATGTGCTGACTGGATACATAATTATGACTAGTCCTAACTTCAGCAGCCTACAAAATCATAGCAAGAAATCTAATAAATTAATGATTAAATGTGGTATTTTATAGCAAGCCACCAAGTAAGCAATAAAATATCCACTGTCTTCTTGAGACAGCAAAGTCATATTGTTAAGCCAGGTTTAAAGTCAAAAGCTACTTCTTTGTTCAAGGGTACTCCATTTACCATTCTACCTAAATTCAAAATTTAACGAAACAAAACTTGAGTGAAAAGCTATGCAATATACATCTTACTGCTTTTGAAAAGATATTTCGATTTTGTTTTCAGACTTTTTTCTAATATTGTTTCCAAAGACTTTTCCAGTGCAATGTTTCCTTTGAAGCCTTACATAGCTTTCAAGTGTCAAACTACGTGCTTTTGAGATATGTCAGTGTTCTGCTTGTAAAAGGTAGGGCAGGCAAGGCTAATGCAATCAATGTATTCTGTTTGCAGAAATTTTGCCTCAGTGATCAATAACCATATGTAACAGAAAAGTGGTTTCATTCTCCCTTTGACATAGTGGTAGCTACATTGCCTAAGGACTTTTTTTCATCTCAAGCATGTCTTGTTTTATGCTATTATCTATAGCGAGTTTAGCAGCCACATATTTTATACTCAGAGGTGCCAGCTATGCTTTCACATTTGATTTGTATTTATTCCATCAATATGTTTATATTTTAATATGCTGTAGCACCTGGCGATACCTTAGTAAAATAAACCTGCTGAGTAACAAGTTAAAACCCAAAAAGGAGACCTCAGAAAGCTGCAGGGGTTTACTGCAGGGTTTTACTGCAGGGTTTCATTTTCTAGAACTTAATCTGTGCAACAGAACTTCAAAGATTGTGGCAAAGGTTATTATTATTCTCAAAGTATTGAGGCTGCTTATGGAAGCCAGAGGTAAGATAAGCAATACTGCTGAGAGGCATACATTCCTTCTCTTCCCCATTTAGATTTTAAAAAAGGTGTGAATGTGGATGGGGTATGGTGTAAAAAAGGCCATATTTATCTGATTGGCAAGTGAATGAGCAATCCACACACTAACCGGTACGCCAGCAAAATATAATTCAGATTTAAGACTTTTAAATTACAATTCTGTGTTTACTCTCCTTTTTTAAAAGCAGTTTTTCTTTCAGATTTTCATAACAAAATTTATGGATTTATGACTAAATGCTCCCATCTTACCCTGATCAACTATTTGCATGCTAACAGCTGAGCTGACACGACCACAATGGAGTGGTTACGCCTGCTTTTGTCATGCCTTAGGTGTGAGATAAAACACATTAGCTCAGCCTCACTTGAGGCATTCTAAAAGTGTCACGGTGGACAGGTAGACTCTCCCTGTGTTCAGTAGGTCTAATTCAGTTACATTTAGCCGTGTGCCCATACCTTTATAATATTTCTCTGTCACAGACTACCAGACAGTGGTGTGCTTTTGGTAGCAGTAAGTTCATGCAGAAAGAGCTAAGTAGGTGTGGTTGTTGAAGAAAAGGAGTAATTCTAGAGAAATAGTAGTTTGTTTTACTGAAATTGGAATATAGACAAAATGTGAATTTCATGATTTAGATCAAACATGAAGCTTGGGTTGTTTTTCAGTTTTGATTCATTATTAAAAAAAGTCTTACAACCTGATCTACTGATGTTTTAGTTTAAAAACAAACAAATAAACAAACAAAACAGAGCTTAAATAACTCTATCATAAACATTAATTATATCTATACAGACATGTCTTTAACCAGATGACTTCAAATTTTTCTTTTATCTGGGGTCAATTAACAAACAGCCTATTTCTCACTGTCCAGATCCTTATTTCCTTTTATATTTCTTTCATCATTGCAAACTAATGGCATTTTTTGCTTAAATAAAGACTATATAATATATATACAAATTTAAAATAGTAAGCCATTAATAAGCAAGCAATTTGCAACATAGTTGCTTCTAGTTTGAAGCCAGTAGTATAAAACCATGCTGTTTCCAAGTACTTTAACTTACTACCTGGACAAAATGGAATTTGAGAGGTACAAATCAGAATTTATAATGGGCCAATTGTGGGTCAAGGGAGCAGAGAGAATTATTATTTATACACACTTTAATTCAGTTCCCCGGGTTAAGCCAATGTTTTAGGGATGAACTATCATCAAACAATTGCTCACCAGTGGGAAAGAAGAAAAATATTAAAATACTAATTCTGAGTCCAGAACCAGCAGAATACTGAACTGCAATGAAAATTACTTTATTCTCTTTTTTTTCCTTATTTTTTTTTCACTCCTTTCTTCATATTGTGTATCCAGGCCCTTTCACTTCCTTGATCAAAAAGTCCAGCAGACAAACACCCCAAACTCCAGTTTTAGTTACTTAAAACCACCAAACTTCTAGAAAAGAGACAGGATTTTCAAATAGTTTAAAATTTTCATAAGATTTTAAAGTATTAAGGTATGTGAAGATTTCGAGAAGGGCAAAAACATGGATGTTGCAATCTCTCAGGTTTGGAGAGATTTTCTTCCTTTAGACAAATAAACATCTCTTACTGATATTTTTGCGACATAGTCACTTAAAAAAGAATTTCTGTTTTGGATATGACTCTGAAGGTATGTCAGAAAACTTGAGGTGAAATTTTTATTGTTTGCCACAACTTCACAAAGATACGGCAGTGAGATGCATGGAAAGAAGCTGTTTTGTGGCTTTGGGTTTTCCTCATGGAACATAACAGAGGGAAATGTCAGGGCTTCCAAAAGGAAACAGCTGATAGGCAGTTGCTAAAAGAATTCAATGGCATTGAATTTGACTCGGACAATTATAGTGTTGACAGTGCACATACATGTATGCATGTATGGTTCTTTCATGAATTGTTTGGCACCTTTACTGCTTGTTAAAAGGCACCCAAAGGCATTAGAAGATTTTATGCAAAGGAATACAAAAAAAATGATAAAATGATTTAGCAACAATACACCATATTTTTATTGACAAAACAAATGAACTCACTAATTGAATAAAATTATACTGCAGGGTGTTATACCTGATCTGTTTTCATTTTTATCCTGTTGACAAGTTGATGTTAATGTTATGCTTAATACAAACAAGGACATGTTTTCCAGGAAATGAAGATTATTTTTTTAATTAATTGTTTCATAAATTAATTCCTGGATGCCACATCAGCCTCATTTCAGCTTATAGTGGTTTAGGGCTTAACATTTTTCTGGATATCTTTAGGTATTTAAGAGAGTCTACTCACATTTTCTCAATACCACTATAATTTGGGGGTTTGGTTTATATTCAGTTCCTGGAAAATCATTTACATGCACTGAGAATAAACAGGGGCAAGTGGATTTTTTTTCAACATACATACAGCTAGATGTTTCCCCTGGCTGATGTTGTGAATTTGAAGTGTACTCCCCAGAAGCTTCTGCTGTTTTACTTCAGTATTTTCCTTAGGGTCCACAGGAAAATGTGGAAAGGTCTGTGCAAAATGTCCTGAATACCAAAACTTTTTGCAAAGGTATCCCAGCAGTAGCTTTAAACCATTTTGCTATTATTTTTGAAGGAGACAATTTCATAGAAGCAGCCTAGATAGTACATGCTATCTGTCCGAAGTTTCCCATTATGAGACACAGCTATAGAGAGGATCTGAAGGTGACTGAATCCATCAATGTAATATTCCTCTCCTACTGATATTATAGCTGTAGTCAGCATAATCCTTTTTTTTCCTTAGCTTGGAAAAATGTTTATTTTTTTTTAGTACCATTATAGATGTAAAGTAATATTAAAGTTATATATTGAAGTAGGAAAAGTGTGTTCTAAAAAATGTAGGAAGTGAAAGTTAAAGGTCCCAACCTATACATACAAAAGGAAATTACTAGAAAAATCTGGTTCAACAAAACTAACTGAAAAGATGTAACCATTTGGTTGAAAAGGGGTTATGTGAAGATAAAACATGCACCACTTATACTAGTGCACTTCTGAACACTGGAAAATGCAAACAACCTTCCCAGTATCAAGTAGCCTAACACTTGATGGAAACCTTCTTATTTTCCTGACTTTTGATGTTTAAGTTCTCTTTTTTTTCCCCATCAAATATATAAAAGAACTAAAAACAGTTGCTTAGAGGACGGAATTAAGTTTAGAGATGTAGTTTTACTCTGGATACTCATTAGCTTTATATTTTAGTTTTCATGACTGTTTGTCAAATTTTTTTCCTTAAACTAAGTTTGCAGGTTACAAGTGGGTTTTGTTTTGTTTTCTTCTGATGCTGCACATTACCTTGCATAACTGCTTGTATTTAAAGCATATAACAGAGAAATAACTCTTACCTTGTTTTGTCTCTTGTTAACTGTAGAAATACTCTCTGCAGAGGTTAAGCTAGGTACCATTTCCTGGACAACAGAATGAGGTGGACTGGTCCTGAAAACATACTTCAGCATTTAGTCATCAGTTTGGCAAGACCTGAAAATATGGAAGATGGAACATATCTGTCACTAACAGTCTATCTACACATTCATGTGAATATACAGCTGGGGTAAATGAGATAAGCACTATGCAATTAGCAGAGCTGGAATTTAAGTAGAACAATGGAGCTATCCTTTTTCCTCTTGAAAATATAATCAAGAGACTATTTTTAATCACAAGTAATTAACACCTTGATTAAACTCTTCTGTCAAAAAATGCCACTCCAACATCGTGGATCATTATGCAGGAACATTAATTTAATTGACATTGACTCACAGTGAAGAATATCATCTATTAAAATGCCACCGTCACTTGTTTTGGAATCTGAAAATACCCTATTTTATCTAAATATGTTTTTTACAACTGATGTTCAAGGAGTTAGTTCTGAAATGTCCTTTTTTAGATGCCTACAGAAAAGAGAAGCCTTTTGTTTGAAGGATAATTTATGGTTTATGCCCTAACACTCATATTTAAGGTGGAAAAAAAAAGCATTTTACTAATCCACATAAAATAAAAAATATCTGATAAAAAGTCACTTTAGACTATCACAGGAACACATCCTGTCAACAACTCTACAACAACATCCAGCGGGATGGATAGTGTGTAAAGAATACCAGTCAGGTTTCTGTATAAACCAAGTGCATTCTACGCTTCAGTTTCTAGAAGCTTATTATCCAAATATTTCACTAAAACACTCCCTGCCTTTTAAAAAGTCCTTCTGCACAGCACCAAGAACTATTAAAGTGCAGGTGGTAAAAGATAAGCTTAACTTGCATGATGTGTTTTTGCAAGTACCAGCTCTGTCAATGCTACAAAGCAATTGTTCAATTTGAACATCAGCGATTTCACACTAAGGTTGTTTGTGTTTCTGCCCTTCTAACGTTTTAGTAGTGGAAATAAGTATGTGCATGTGGATGGTTGTGGGGAAGACAGGGAATCACTTCTGTGGTTCATGTGTTGATATTTAAAATATCAAGGTGGAGTCCAATCTAAATGTTAGAAAGAAGGGCTGAGCATTACCTCTCACTCTTTTTGTTTCTCTAAAGCATAGAACAAAGGATGCTGAACACCTTTACAGCACAGTTCACTGGCTGAATTGCTGAATACCTAATATTAAACCAGCACTAGTAAATGCAGTAAATGCCTCCAAGACAGCACCTGAGTGCACAGATTCAGCAGCAGGAAGTCCAGTGAGTCCAGTCTGACCTCTGAGCCCTTAGAGTCCAAGAGCTATGAAATCTGAAGAATACAAATTACAGATCAAAGTAGAACTGTGAATTTTAAATACATTCCTTGTTTAAATATTGACCTAGAGGAACAGATGGGTATTGGAGAATGTCTGGTTTGTATTTCATCTGATTACTTTTTAAGCTATGAATTAGAGTCTGTAAGGGGAACAAGTTTTCTGCATAATAGTTTGAGGATACTGTGTTTCAAAAAGAAACAGAGAAAGGAATGTGAAAAGACAAGCAGTCCCATATTCTCTATCGACAGAAACTAAATGCTGTAAGGATTCCTGGTCAGGGAAGGGCAAACCAGAAGTCTCCTGCAGAAACTCTTAACCCTGAACTTTCTTTTTCCTCACACTCAAAATTTTATTCTGGGTTTTGATCTTCTTGCTAATTCTTTTCAGTAGTAGTCTAAAGAGAAGACTAGTAGGGAAGGAGAGAGCGAACCTGATGGTCTTTGAGACCAGATCCTGTTGTAAAACATGGGGTTTATCTTCTATTTCCCAATTTCTTCCCCATGAACCCCCTCCCAGTTCTTATAAATGATCCAAGACTCTGTCTCTTTTCTCCCTGTAGATGACTCCTTACCCCTGAGTGGTTTAGAATGACGTTAGAAAATCTCCTCTGACATAACCATGTCTTCAAAGCACAACACTGGACCCCCAACATAGCAAAGATCATCATGTCATCACCCCTTGAAACAGCCCTCCTAATTCCAGAGTTGAAATTACCTCACCTTGACACAACTTCCCAATTTTCTCTATCATAAGTCCAGCAACTAATCCTTGTCTCCTTTTCCATTTCTTCTTGAAGTTTCTCATTCCAGACTTAGCCTTGCATAAGTCATCCAAAATTAAGTGTACTCTTGAGCCTTCTCTTTCAAAAACATGCTCAAGCAGCCAGGTGTTATTTCTTTTCTGTTTTCTTCAAATTCCGTCTGTCACACTACTGAATTCCCTACTCAAAGCTGCTGAGAATGCCTCAGCACACTCATCTCTCTCCCACTGAATCTCCCATTTGGTTCAAAATCCTCTAAAGCCTTATGAATTATCCCTCCAGAAGTTATTGTTCACTAAATCCTTATTTCCACCTGACCATTCACCTAGAATTAAAGTTGCCAAACTTATTCCCCCCAGGGAAGTTAAAAATCCAGATATAAAAATCCTACAGGGTAGGACTCTATGAAAAGGAAGGGACTGTAAAGAACACGAAAGAAAGAAAGAAAGAAAGAAAGAAAGAAAGAAAGAAAGAAAGAAAGAAAGAAAGAAAGAAAGAAAGAAAGAAAGAAAGAAAGAAAGAAAACCCAAAAACTAAAAGAAAAAACCCAACCAATAATGGTCCTATTTTGCTTGCTTAATCACTAAGGAAAAAATTGCATACTAGAATACAAAGTGTGTATGCTCAAGGTAAGAGATTTTCCTTCTTTTCCAGGTTTCCCTTCTCTTTCAGTAACATGGGAAACAGGCTCCAGGCGATGGCAGCTGTGAGAAGTCTTTTCTCTTTGTGTCTGACCTGTTAAACCCGTTTCCGTCTCAGGTTGCCTGTTGCAGACACTGCAGGTCTCCAACTGGGCAGCTTTTTCTCTTGCCCTGTTTAAACTGCCAATTACTTGCACACAACCTGTGGTGTGTGCAGGGAGAGAGGCCAGGGCACTGCACATCCATGAGAAGCTGTGCTCCTGGATGTGCCAGGCACTCTCAGCGTGCAAGCCAACACAGACAGCTGCAACCTTGCTACCTGTCACCTATGACCATGGTGACATCTGACTCAGGGTAGACTGTCTCATACTAGAACAGGAGGAGTTTGGTAGGTTTTTACAAAACCCTGAGTGATTTTACACCAAAAATAATTCTGACTTTCAATCGGCTCTGCACCTTTACAAGACCTGAGAACATTTTCCAGCTGTTTGCCTCAGGGGAAAATATAAGTACCCACCATTTTTCCACACATGCTCTAATTGCCGTCGCAGGAGACCCCACTGTGGGACTGGAAGTCTGCCCCAGCCCACTCCAGCCATGTTTTACAGTAGACCAGCCCAGGGACCACAATCCTAGGGGCATGACACAGAGCACTGCCTCAATAGCAGAAGGTACCAGGACCATTTCTAGCTCAGTTTGTCACTGTCAAGTAGTGTTGGGTTGCTATTTAATGTGGAAGTGTGTGGAACAAAGTGTTGTGGAAGTGTGTGGAACAAAGTGTTGTGGAAGTGTGTGGAACAAAGTGTTGTGCCAGTGAGGAGAAATGGGGAAGTCAGGAGTCTTGAACTGATAGTGATTTCCTCACAGAGAAGCCAGAGCTATCAGAAAATTGGTGATCTTTCACCCAACACTTCTCCCTCAGGTACAATGTAAGTAAGACCCTGCATACAATTATGGATTAAAACTCCATTTTCTTACATGTGTCAGTAAGATTAACTGTACAAAAGCTTTAATTGCAGTGTCTTTATGACTAACTTCTTTAGAATAGCCATTGTGCTTTTAATCCATAGCAGTCAATTCCACTGTAAATTTCATACAAAGACCTTTACACTCCTCCAAGGACCTTTTAAATCTATGTTGTCTTGCAGCAACAATAGAAATCTGGAAATAAATGTTTGTTGAAGGTCCAGATATGTTGTACATGTGTTGATTTGCTACTCAATATCATTAGGTCAAACTTATTTTTAAATGGAAAGTGGAGGCTTCTGGAAATAGTTTTATTCATCTGCAAATTTAGATCCCATTGCTTTGATACATGCATGGTAATACAAGTGCCAAGGCAGTAACACCTTGAATTAACAGAGGCTTCAACAACCTCTTTGGGAAAGAGCTCTGTGTTTTTTAAGCTTTATCAGAATTGTGATGCAAATAAACCCTAATAATGTCACTGACTTCATTGCAGTAGAACTGCTGGCAACATTTGCATTTTTCTCAAGATTATCTCCACAGAATTGACAAGAAATGGTTTTCTCATCAAAATCACATCATAATGCTACTTGCCAATTGTTTTAAAATTGCTAAGATAAAGCCATAGGAATTTATTAATATGACTTTTTTTAAGTTGTCATAATGCTTCTTTGCTAGAAATTGGATAAAAATACCTGCCAACTACATGTCTTTCTTCAGCAGAACACCACTTTAGACAATATTCACGTAGAAGATCCTGTAAGCATCAGTTGAATATTCTTAAATTAGTTCATATGTGGTATTTTGAAAACACAAGGATAAGACATGTTACTGTGATCTCCTGAATATGATTTTCAACACTTAAAGTAACCTTAATTAATTAATGTTTTGGCCCAGCTAAAAAACTATTTGTATTAAGGAAGAGTGGGTTTTATATACAACAATTATTCCACTTTGAAATGCAATTACCTTTCAACATAATTAACTTTACAAATGGGTTCTCATGTAGAATTATTCAGGAATAGCTAATTGCTTATGTTATCAAGCTCTAGAAGTTTCACATCTCCTATAATACACAGGAAGTATTATCACCTTTGTACAGATGTTGAATTTGAAGCAAAATGCCAAGGAAAGATAAAGTCAGTGGCATGACTTGAATTAAGACCTCCAGACACTCTTGCATACACACACACACTTAACATTAGCTAACTGACTTTTCTCCCTTGTAGGTATATAACCTTCCACAAATGTTGAAACAAGTAAAAAAATCATGAGATTAAAATGAAAATATTTGCTCTCTGTAGAAAATTTTCATACGATTATATCAAAATAAATCCTACTAAATTCAGTTATTGGTGATTCATAACTGAAAAGGGGTTTCTATTTTAAATAATTGTTGCTTATAAGAAGAAAATTCAATTAAGAATAAGGATAGGCAATCCCAGTCGGATGCATTTCTGAGACAACCAATAATGGTTCTTAACATATGTAGTTACATATTCTTATTACCTAAAAAAGTAATCATGCTGTAAGGTTAATAACTTCTCACATACGCTTGTGCTCTTGAAACGGTGTTTCATGTCTCCTTTTTGATAACCTTATTGATATATACAGAGCACTCGTGAATTATGTAAAAGTATTTTGAAAATACTTTCCACGTAACAGGCTGTGGTAGTATATTAATCTAACAAAACCACAGTTACATGACAAGAGGTTAACTTAAGTCAATGAATATCAGAATAAAATGAGATATTTACTCTAAACAAATAATACTATTAGAATAAACCATTGCTACATAATAATCTCTCATTAGGATTAGCAATTTCATATCCATTTTGGTTTCATAACTGGAAAATCCTTAATCCAAAATTCAGAAATTTACCACAAGTTTCTTAGACCCATTTGCATTAAAATTATTCTTCTGCTTTTAGTTACCATTAAATATAGATGTATGCATCCTCTTTCTTTAGATGACAATTATTCAGTGTACTTGAGCAAGATCAACAACTTCATCACAGTGGACACTCCAGCAGTGTCATTGGACCATGCAGAACTCCATCTACTAAACTTTAAATTCTTTAAAGCAATGAATAAAAACCAGAGTTTGCATAGTACATTCTTTTGTGTTCATTGAGATTGCATATATCATTATGAGATTTGATGGGAGTCGAAAATCTGGTTGGAGAAAAGAAGCCTCACTATGGTTTATTTCTTCATTATGAAAACAGAAAGAATATAAAGATATAGTGAAGTATCTCAGCGAATTTTGGAGCAGCAGCACATACAGCACATACACACAAATAAAGAGTAAATTCCCTATATGTACAAACTGAAAGATGTTTGCACATACTGTGAGAATGAATCTTTTGCAGTTCGTTTTGCAGAGAAAATGGAAATAGTTCTTATTCTTATCTTAGAATTGTATTATTACATGAAAGGTAAATATTGCTTAAAACATGAATGGAGTCACTGATTATATAATTATATCCTGTTTCCTTGGGCAGCAGAAGGGTTGAAAGGACTCTGGTCATTGGTCTAACCTTTCCGCTCTGAAGACACAAATTCAAGTCATGCTGAGTAGGTTTTGTCCCTGTGCCCAAGGACACAGTTTGACATGTATATTTTTAAAACTTGTTAAGAGCCGGACAAGGTATGCAAGCTTTGCTCTCAGAAAATCCATGGCAGGTCTCCTTTTGGCTTCCACCAGCCAGGCTTTTCCCTACGGCCAGGAATATAAAAGTGTCACGAGAGATCTGCCTGAACTTTAGCTTCCTCTTTGGCTCCATCACTTCTTGGCAACACTTGGATTTCTCTTGGCCAGCTCTCCAAGATTCTGGCAAAGAAAGGACAAAAAACAATGCAAACCCCAAAATTTTGTCTTGCCTTTTGAGTATTTTGGCATCCTATGTTTTTCTTAAGTTGGATCTGATTTGTCCTCTTCTTTCTGGCACCAGCCAGAACAGTTCCTTTGGGACATTCTCATGACTTCAAGAGCCCAAAGCATTTTGGACTCCTTTCCCTTCTGACCTGACAAATCCTCTGTACCAAAGGGCCAGCATCAAGTAACCTACACCCAGTAATGCAAAAGTTATGCCACCCCAAGGCTTACTTTAATCTAAAAGAATATTGGTAGAGGAACAAAAAAATGGCTATATGAGACACATAGTGCTGCTAACCAGGACCATATTATACCTCTCACATATGCTTAAACAGAGGACTGCAAAAGAACACATCAGAAACATATTCAAGTAATCTCAGGTTTCATTTTCCTCAGCATATCTCAACCTATTGTTAGCCTTTAGCTGTTGTCTTCCAATGGAAGCAAGATCAAACATATGAAATTTGTCACATCCCACTTTATTTACCTCTTTTTGGAGGCAAATAATCCTTCCTTTTCATTTCTCCCCTCACACCCAGGCCTGCATAACTTCCCATGGCCTGTCTAAACTATGCTAGAATTGTGTTATGCAAAAGCCCTTGAGCTCAGCCTGCACAGACTGGTACACTAATACATCAGAGCCCAGTGTCATGCTGAGATATTCAGTAACTTCTAGAAACTGTCATTGCACATATACTACATCTAGGCCAGTAAGTCCCACTCCTCAGCTTGGACAAAGCACAATCATGACATGACTGATATGACAAGCAGTGATTCATGTTATTTAGGTGTCTACCTAAACAGTTGTTATTTTCCTTTACAAAATTTTCTCAACTTCTGAAGACTACTTGATTTACTTATACACACAGGGTTTGTTGGTATATACTAAACTCTTTTTTTAACTAAAATCTCCTTTTATAGCGTATTTTTTGCTTGTGTCACTTGTTGTCCTTTAGGTATTGAACTTTACTATGCTGCTTAGTTACAGCTTTGATTTGAAGGAGCTTTCTAGTGAATTACTTCAAACTGAGTAAGAATAGCCTCTACTGCCATTCTTTCCAACTATCAATTCTAGAAGCAGCCATATAAAATGTCAAGAAATAATTTTCACAAGCATTGTACATTTGTACATGCTACAAGTGGGTAGCTGAAATTCCCTGTTATCAGTGTTCTTAGATTTTTGTAGCCTCTCTGGTCATACTGCTGAGCACCAAAATTCTTCCCCCGCTCCCCATAATTTTTTTTGTCCAGGGGCTGGTAGTATGGCCTTACCAATAGAGTCTATCACAACTTGGTATTGTAGTCACTTAGATTAAACTTTTATAAGATAAGTAACATAAAGTGGAGGAAAAAATATTATTGAGGAAAGAGATTCTCGTGACTCAGATAATTTTAGGAATGCAATTAGATCTGTACTATCAGGAACAGTAGAGGACCATCAGGTACCAACAGGCAACGGTTACAACTGAGCAGACATTCACTTGTGCTCACTCAGGGCTTACATGCTCTTTGGAGTGGGACATAGCTGGAGAGGAGTAGACCAGAGCAGAGAGATTTGGCAAAATAGGTATGGCTAGAAATGTTTATTCTTACCTTTTTTCTTATAATGCTTGTATCCTAGACTAGGTCCCACAGAAAGAGAGCAAGAACTTAAACAATATTTTTATAATAGAATATGGTACATTTTTATAAATAAAGAGGCAGGAAACATTTGCAATAAGATTATACAAAAGAGGTGACAGCCAGACATCAAACAGTGCAAATTTAAGAGCTAATTTCAAATTAGTGAACCATGAAAACTAACTTTATGTCAGATCATGTATGAAAAATCAGACTAATCAAGTATGTCAATATTTTACTTAGTTCAGATCAGAAAAATGAGCTAAAATAATGCAAATCATTACTAACTGAAGAGCCTAGTTCACAGGATGTGGGAAAAATTTATAAAGAAGCTGTACTTTAGTGGGAGAAATTCTTATTTACACGTAGTTGATGTCATTTATCTGGGAAGAATTGTATTTAAGGCTTTTTGAAAAAAACAGAATTGTAAGTGGATATGTATGAAACTGCAGGAGTGACTGATCTACAGATGGTAGTGAATTTCCTCTACTTGAAGAATTTAGCGTGCCAAACCAAATAACCATTCTGGAAAATGGAGAGTCTGTTTATGATTTGCTTACTTCCACAAGCAATAATTCTATTCAATTCGTTCTTAAAGAGCTGTCAGTGTTGTTATTTTCTTCTCTTTTTTGCATGGAGAAGTACAAGGATTCCTCTTCTGAACTTCTCTTCGTCTTAAAAGGAGATTTGTACTGCCTGGCACACATCATGCAGTGAACTTGGTTTCATTCCCTGAAGGATTTGATTCTAGGGTCTACAAGAAGTAGTATTGCCTGACTGAAGGGGGATTCTCTGCTGCCATAGATTCTCCCATCTTTGCACAAAGCTAATAGTATTTCATTTCCAGAGTCAGTGAAAGGTGCAGTGTTGTGTGATCTCAATTCATCCTCATCACAGTACACTGCTGGTGACAAGAAAAAGATATATTCTTGAAATAACCCAGAATTTCAAAGGTAAAACTTCACCCTTGCTGAGCATGCAGTCGGTGTGATTTGTAATAAAGAGAACGGCATTCTTGCTTTGCATAAATAATTTAAATGCAGCAACTGCTGTAGCAACCACAAAGAATATAAATTGCTAATTCCAGAGACTAAATCCCATGATTTCAATATCAAACAATTAAGAGGCTCTATTTGTCAGATCACGGCCAGTGCTTACATGGCAGAGCTCAGAGAAACAGCACTTCTGTATTCAAATGGTCATTACAAGAAATAGAGACCCATCCCCACCTTAAGTCTCTAGCTATAAATTTTCAGTTTTCTCGTAAACAAATAAAACAACACTGTTTTTGAAAGAGCACTTTTAAAGTGCCTGTACATTTATATCTAACCATTTTGCATGCATGTTGCGAAACATCCCTGTGCACTCTGCCAAATCCATTCCTTTGAGCAGACAGGTCACTGCAAATTACAAGAGTTCACTTCCCCTGGAGAGGTATTTCTGCCTGTTCACAGGGACTGTTGATTATTCAAACTCACATGCATCTGATGAAGTAAGAAAAGCCAGAACATGAAAAAAACCAACCCCACAGCAAAAACATTGAGCTCTAGAGGTGTAATAAAAGTAAAATACACACATCTGGAAGTTTGATGTTGTGCTTAAGTTGAAAAATGCTATGTATATATGAAAATTGCAGATGCCAATGAAAGTACCAGCCTCTTTGTTTTGTTATACATAATACTTTGGGGGAGTTTTGGGGTTTGGGGTTTTTTGTTTGGTTGGTTTTTTCAAGACTAGTTTCTTTTAAAGCAAAACCTCCAAAAGCAAACTGTGTGTCTCTACTCAGCTACTTATCTGTCCAACCCCAGATGAGAAACATCATGTAATTTTCAGCCAAATCCAGCAGAACAGACTTATCTGTGCTACTCACAATCTTAACCATTCTGTTTTGTTTTGGGTTTTTAATGCTGGTTAGGAAATGTCCCACCAAGACATCCTTCCAATATCAACTCTTCACAAATCCAGATGATTCTCTTTGGAAAAGGCTTTTCACCTAATGATTGATCTTACCTCTACTAGACACAACCTATATGGAACAAAAAAATTAAAGAAAAATTGCAGCTTTAGGCACTTGCACCTGAAAACTACTCCTTCCTAAGACTCTGGAAGAAATGTTTTTTGTCATTCAGATACATCACAATGCTGAGAAAGACTTTCCTTGGATCTAATTAATTCAATATTTCACTTGAAATCTACGTATATTCACATACTTGCATCTAGCATCAAGAACGATATGTAGAAATATTTTGCATCCAAAGTAGGCACAGATTTTACTCTAAATATTATCATTTCAGAGCAACTCTTACAAGAGACTTCTTCACTGACAAAACTTCCACAGATGACTGTAGTACTGTTTATAAATAAGAAGTACCAGAAAATCTTACTCCTGAATACTCCTCCAGACAACTTAGCAATGACCAAAAGTTGTTAATGTTCGCAGACATCATGGCCTTGATCCCTTCCTTTGATTGCTTTATTCTCTAAAATAAGACAATAGGCCCCTTGAAATTCACCTAAAAATTGTTTGGCTTTGTTTTTCTTCTATCTGTTGTTTCTGATTCAGAAAACCCAAATGCTTTTGTATGTTTTTCTACATTTGATACTGGCACTGTGAGATGGGTGGCACCATTGTCACTGATTTGAGGAATCGTGACCACTAATTAGTGACAAAGTGCTCAGTTAAGAAACAGTTTCTTTGCAAAGGTCTGTGGAAAATATAAATAGGTATAGCAAAACATAGGAAGACATAATCTTCACCAGTTTAAGCAGTATCATAGGTTTGGATAGTGTCTCTGTTGTGATACTTACTACACAAACTCCACCATCCCTGATCAGGGAAACATTCTTTGGACTCTACAGATTGATTAAATTATTTTCTAGCTGCTAAATTAAGTTATCAAAAATAGAATGTCCCTAATATATCTATATGACATTCCACAGAAAACTTGCAAGCAGATCTTCTTAATGGCAGAGTGGGTGTAGACTGTTTACCCTGGTGGAAGTCATCATCTTCTATAGAATGATAAACATTCCTTGACCACATTGGTTCTTGCATCTGAAAGCTAAAAATGTGTGCAGCTTCCCTTTATCCCAAATGTATTTGTTCCCTTTACAGCTATACAACATTTTTATAGTCCTTTAAATCCTTCTGTCTCAAAAACAACTAAAGAGAAAATAGAAAAATGGAAGAGTTCCTCTGCTGAGAAAAACCCCAAACCAAAATAGTAAATGCCACTGTTTTAAAAAGCAGATTCTGTTATATGTATTTGCACCATGTGTTTCTTTTAAGCATGTCTAGAGCCGACACCACATGTCTTTTTAACTCTTTTCATTACTAATCTGTGTTTTTAAACTACATTTAAAACTAATACTCTCTCAAGTTAAAACAAGCGAAGCTAATATTTATCCCAGTGATGGGAATCCCATAGTTACCCCATAACTATATTTTCCTTGTCTCATCTTTCTTTTTGTTTCTATGATGAGATTCATAGGTTAAACAGAATAAAGATTTTTTCTGCTATTGCATTAAAGACAATTGCAAATGGTCATTCATTTCTACTAAATTCTTGGAAAATCAGATCTATATTCATATACAGTCATTTATTGGTTTGCAGCTAAAATTGAGTCTGTCAGTTTTACTGCCTGTTAATAGGAAAAGATAATAAAAGCAAAATGGGAAAAAATATGTCATTTGCTCTTGGCAGATGTTTTAGCAGATTTTGACAATATGAATTAATATTTATTTTTTTCATTACTGTAAGTAATGAAAACAGCTGAAATATTAACACTAAAAAACCTTATACAGTAGGTTTTTCACTGTCTCCAAACCCCTCAAAAAAGGTAAATTTTTAGATGGAAGAGAGTCTATAAACTGTCCAAGCGACTGGTGGAGAAAGGTAAACAAAAACAGGATCCTGTTGCTGTAGATGCTGCATCCAAAATTTATTTCCATGGACAAATGAATGAAGTAAGGAAAGGAAGACGATGGACAAGGTAAAAAAAAGAAATGCTTAAGAAGCAAATAAAAAATGAGGGTGTCATAAGTAACATGTCATAGTTTAACCACAGCAGCAACTCGGCCCTACACTGCCACCTGCTCAATTCTCCCACAGTGGGATGGGGGTAGAAAGAGAAAGGTGAAATTGAGAAAACTCATGTGCTGAGATAAACACAGTTTAATAGGTAATGCAAAAGCCCTGTGTGCAAGCAAAGGTAAGGTAGGCATTCACTCACTACTTCCTATGGGCAGGCAGGTATCCAGCAGCTCCACCATGTGTAGCAGTGACTTGACTGCAAATAAAATCCATAAATTATTATGAAAAGTATATTAGTTCAATTCAGCTAAGGAACAAGAAATATCTTAGCAATACAACAGGGAGAGCTCAGCATATGAGTTGCCATAGTATACTGGTCACCATGGGTTTTTCAAGATTTTGCACTCAAGAACAATTTCTTTTTTTTGCATGATAGAAGCAATAACATTAAAGTAAATAAATTAAAAATATGCAGATGTAAAATGGTGTGATGTGACATGATGGGATTTAGTGGCATTCATTTAGTCCAGGTAAATGCAATTCTAGAAGCCTAGGATTGGAAGAGTACTGATGCCCGTTCTGGTGTCATGATACTGGTTATGTTAACACTAATTTCTGACATAAAAATAGAGCAGTGCATATTATACAGGTTAAAGCAGTCAGCGTTCTAAATAGAATTCATCAAGCCAATGTAATGTGATAAAATAATCATTCAACAAGAAATTATCAACACACAGTTCTGTATAAAGAGCCTGTGAAGACAAATTGTTGTCTCTAAGTCTCTCAAATTTTCTCCTTGGCCAAGAATAACACATTAAAGCAGTAGGGTTTATGGTTGTCTTGCCTATGCAGGCTGCTTCGTGCTATGTTGCTTTTTTGAATCAAAATTTCCCCATTAACTGATAAATTCTCACAAGCTATGATGTGTTTCAGGACTTGGATTTTACTCGTAGCTCATTTATCACAGCAGAGAAGACTGACTAAAGAATTCTAATCAAACACCTGCCTGCTTTCTATGCTGAATGAGAATCTAAACTTGCAGTTATTTTCTCAGCACTTCTGTGGTAAGCTTGTAAGATCAGCCAGGAATGATGATCAGTGTGCAGTTAAACATGACCACTGTGAGCTTTGTGGCATGGAAGAAGGTAATCCCTTCACTTCTCCTGGACTGTAATATGGAAAAATGGGATTGATTTTAGTATTCCTACTCTCTTTAGGCTTGCCCAGCAGGGTTTGTAGTGCCATCTATTCTAAGTACATTTGATCCTCATTTTGCAAGTTATTTCTTCTAAAAATAAACGAAAAAATATTTTCCTACTATTATTGAAAATTTCACCACTACAATATCAGGGCTGTAAAAGAAGGTCTTACTTACATAACTTCCTTAGCTGCAGCTGCTGTATCCAAAGCTTTCTCTCCCATGATTTTCCTTGGTCATTTATCCATCCTTCGGCTATTGTTACATCTTCTAAGTCTAACCTCAAATTTTGCTCATTGCTGATATTTTCGATGTGCTTTTAGTATTTTTTCAAGTATGTTGATATATTAAGCTCCTATTTTCCTCTCTGATATTATCTCCCTGCCTCTGTCTCTCCCTCTCCCACTCATCTCTCTTTCTACCCTCATCTTCCCCCCCTTAATATTTTTCTAGGTAGAAGAAAGTATAATAAATACAATATATGAATTATATCTTTAGAATTCCAACAGGGGTCTTCAAAGTACAAACAAATGTTGTTTTCTCCTCTGCACAAATCAACTTGTCATAGTGGAAATAGGTAATTTATTTTCCCAGAGAAGTATTGATTTAAGCTGAAATAAGTTACAAAAGTACTGGGAAAACAGAAATATAATCTGGCTGCACTATTAGATGTACTCCTTGCCCAGCTGAAAGTTTATAAAGTATATTTAATTCTTTCTTATCCTCAGTGTTTTCTGACCTGGAAAGCAAATTAATTTTGAAATAAATGACTGGTGATCCCTTCTTTCTTGAAAATGTTCTCTTTTCTGCCCTATTATATTCCAATTTTTAGATGCTTCTAAAATGTTTAATTTGGTAATACTATGCTGAAACTCTGAATTAGATGTTTTGTCCAGCATAGTTCCACTTAGATCTGGACTTCAGACAGATAAAAAACAGAATTGGATTTGCTTCTTATAAGAGCAAGGAAAGATTTTAGAAATTCCTGATCTGCACTAAATCCCTTTTTCCCCCCACCTATAAATAGTAGACTGCCTTGTATGAAATCCAGGCTCTAGTCCTTGATCTTAATTCAGACATCCAAATTAATTTGTTTGAACTGCCCCGCTTTCCATAAATAATTAAATCTTCTTTGGGCTGCAAAGAATAAGACTAAAGAAGGATTTTAATCTAGGTCTCTCACATCCTGCCTAACCACTGAGCTTTTCAGGAATTTGCCTTCAAAAGAAACTACAGACAGATTCTTTTTCTTTAAACATTCAATTCCAGTAGAAATATTAGTTTTGACAACGTATCAATTTATTGAGAGCAAGCAGTTGCTCAGAGATTCCTAACCAGTTTTTCTCAGAAAGGTGACATCATTCAGCATCCGTTATTTGTTTTTTTCTCAGACCTAAATGCTGTATCAAGCCATATTGTGGGACCAGTGGCCACTTGTGGTGTCAGAACTCTCCACTGGCGGCAGCCCCAGCCTGAGAACATCTGCCTCAGTGTCCAATGGGGAAGCCTCAGGGCTGTAAACAAGTAACATACTGGTTTAGATTTAGCAAGATTCTTTATTTTACCCAAGAAATAGCTCATTTGGGTCTGGAAGTTTGCTAGCTTTTCCTTTTCACTATTACTTTTAAAACAAATTTAGGATCATTTAGTCTTGAAATACTATTTTGAAGAAGCAATTGATTCTGAAACAAACCCCCAAACAATTAATTTTTAATTTGACAAAATGAAACAGTCTTCTTCGTTATTTTTCAAGATTTTTTCTCTTTTTTTCTTTGGCTGGTTGGTTGGTTGGGTTTTTTGCTTGCTTTTTACAAGCATTGTTCATAAGATTAGGAATAAATTTTCAAGGTTTTTTCTTTTGACCAATATCTACTTAGTCACAAATCTAGCAAAGTACCTGTATGTGGTACACAATAGCTGTTGGATTTATACTTTTTGTCAGAAAGTATTATGTAAGACTCTTGATGACATAAAAAGAGTCTAGTTCTTTCAAGGAAAAATGTGGGTAACTCTTTTTTCCTGTTGAAAGAAACACATCTTAAATATGACAATGCAGTTCCTTTTAAATTTCCTTAAACTTGGCCCATCTCCCACTGTATCATGTAGGGAGGGCCTGACATTGATAGTCTAGCATTATTGTACTAAAACCACTCTCTGGGAAGCCTGAAATGTTGTCTTCTATGATAACCTCTGAGATGTGCTTGGAGTTTTGTTCTATTTCATGTAACAATTTTTTTGCAGAACTAGCTGTTGTCAAAGAACTCTAATTTTATGGGCACAGTCCTGCACTTGCAATAATTGTAAGGACCAATTACATTTGCACATTTTCAATGCTCAGTTACACATATAAATGCTGACATTTACCCCAACAATTAGCTTGCAGACTTAAAGTTGTAATCACAGAGCAGCACACTGTCTCATGCTCACTTTAGCAATTACCATCACAGCATCTTTAAAACACCTTCTTCCCAGCTAGAACCTCTTATTCCTCACAGCCTTCTGACAAGAACAGAAAGGTAATTGGACTTTCTCTTAGACTGCAAGAATTAATA
The DNA here is from genome assembly GCA_013396695.1 of Sakesphorus luctuosus. Taxonomy (NCBI): domain Eukaryota; kingdom Metazoa; phylum Chordata; class Aves; order Passeriformes; family Thamnophilidae; genus Sakesphorus; species Sakesphorus luctuosus. Next base: position 22,606 of record VWZD01012779.1, on the reverse strand, counting down.
CTTCCTAAGTGTCTGAGTTGTTTCATCATATTGTACACCTCTAACAATGGATGGATTTATGCAACACTTTTTTTGGCCTGCAGTTCAGTTACAGATGGGGAACTAAGAATAGAGGGCCCATTTGGGACTAATCTCAACCCACTTTGTTCCTTAAAATGCTCGTTCACTGAACAAGTAATCATTCAGGGAACAGGCATTTAAGGAACAAGGCCAGTTCATGAACATCCCTTCAGAAGCTATAGGAGTCAACAGGATCAACTCATTAACTACCCATTCTGTGAAAACCACAGCCATCTAACCTGACAGTGCCACTTTCAGCATTCACTAATGAGTAATATATAATACATAGCGTTTCTGCTCATGTGGGTGAGCCCTTCAAGGCTGCACAGTGGATGTTTTAGGTGAGGCACAGCGTGCGCAGGACTGGCCCCACAGTTTAAGTCCTAAGGTTCATCTGCCATGGCCGAGCAAGCTTTGATGGTGACAATGAAGTTCTTGGGACTAGAACCTACAGCCCCCAGCATTCCCAGGAGGTCTCCCATCCAAGTACTGACCGGGGCTGACCCACCTTAGTTTCCAAGATCTGATGGGATCAGATGTCAGGGTGGCATTTAACTGCCTTATATATGTATATATGTGTACACACACACACACACACACACACACATATATCCTTTAGTCACACCTGACATAAAGTGTATTAATTCCCAAATGTGATTCAGGATTGCATTAGACACCCAGTAAAATTGAATTTATGTGATTTAATTTAATTGTTTTAAAGCTTTAGACCAAAAATTCTCTGGAAAGGATTGTCTCATTTAGCAATTACACTCATTTTACTCTCATTAAAATGCACATTTACTATCTAAGCAATACTAAAAATACATTTTACTTTTATCAGTGCTTATATTCATTTGGGTTTAATTGCATTTATGACAGATAGTTGCACTTAATATTTGGTAGTTATTCTACAGAATTAAAACTTATTGTGAGAAGTACCTGGGAACAATTTATAGAGAAAAATATAGCTATATAGTTATGAGAAGGGGCAGGACAAATACCAACCCTGCAGCATTGTTTACTACACATGCAAAAAGCTGTAGATTAAAATTAAATACATAAAAGAAACCATTATATTTTCTATGTAAATTGCGTGTCTAGTTCATGGTCTCCGTGAACATGGGCATGAGGGACACTGTTGTGGCACTATATCACAGTCCTGCAGAGAGATGACAAGAACAACAGGAGGAAATTCAGGTGTATTTCAGCAATAAAAGAGGAAATGATAAGTGGTTACACAAAAAAAAATCGCAAAACCTCTCTTATCCAGTTAATCTTAGCAGCTGGCATTCCAGACAGATGTTTCTTTCTACTTCAGCACCACCGTTATTCAAAATCCAGGTTGGTCCTGACAATGAAGTTATTTCTTATTTAATGTCATTACTGTGAGCTGTAAAATGTATAAGCCATCCGAATTTGTATGCTCCAGTTGGACTGAGCTCCTGAATCTGAGAATTTAAAAGAAGGCAGAGTAGTTATTTTTCCTTTGATGGACTGTTTGCATAATTCCAAACTTTAAATTCTCTAATTCTTTTTAAATTCTTACAAACATAATGAATGTTCAGGAGTTATTAAGGGAAGACTTTTTAAATTATTATTTAATTAATTTATAGTGTAATAATGTTTCATTTTTCTGTATTCTATGACTGTGTGTTATCTGCTATTTACTCTTTTAAATAAAAAGACAAAAGAAAGTAAGAAAGAAAGAATGGTATGCCAGATTAAGTTCCATCTAGACTGGAACCCTCAGCAGTAGCCATATATGATTATCTAGAGAAAATTATTAGCGCAAATGAAAGCAATTCTTCCCCACAACAATCTCAAGCTTCAATCATTTTCAAGTCAGGGACATAGTGATCTAGATGGGGTTCCTGTGTACATTGTAACTCTCAATATTTATTTGAATTTACTCAGTCTTTCCTTGAATGCCAAATGAACTTTAAGGATCCAGATTATACTTGGTGAAAGATCTCTTGTTTTGAAAGTGTTGTGATCAGTTTTATTTGATTTGCCATTTCATCTTGTGGTGAAGAGACTGCAATATTGCTATGTCAGTTGAGTCCCTGAATACCACTAGGGAATCTGTAAATCTGTTCCCCTCCCCTCCATCAAACATGTTTTTTCCAGACTGTTCAGTGCTAACTTTGTTGTTCCTCATGCAAAAGTAATTTCATACTCTTGATGATCTTTGTTGCCCATTTGTTGTTTTTCAGATCTCAATCCAGATCAAAATGATCAACTGGCTCATTTAGAAGCTATGTGCAAATCTTCAGTGCCATGACTTTCATTTGCTGTCATCAATCATATATGTATACCATGAAACAATAATTTAGAAAACACAGAAACTGTGTCACTTTGATGACAGTCCAGAAAATAATTCATTTAAATGATGCCACAACTGTCAGTGATTCAAGACTTAATGAAACAGGCAACTGGATTGTGGGATTTTTGTTCTGCAAGGATGAGCAGTTTATTGTTGATCAACTGCAAGGGCCATGAGAGAGCATCCTCTGCTCCTGGAGCTATCACTGCTGGGGCCCAGGAACACCATAGTGACAACATCATTGCTTCCTAGACCAGCGCTCCAAACCTATACATGAAAGAACAAGTGGTTAGGTAGGTGGCAGTCTTGAGAGCAAGATAGGGAGAGGAAGAGAAAAGGAACCAGCAGAAGGTGATGGCCAAGAAACTTGTTTTCATCCCATGGGAAAAAGAAATTTTAAATTAAGTGCTAAGCGATCATAGAGAGGGTGGATGGAAAACATAATTATGCATACAAGAATAAGTTAGATGGTATTATTTGCAGTTCTCTGACAGCTTCATCTTGGATCCAATGTTCACAGAATCACAGAATCATAGAGGACTTTGGGTTTGAAGGGACTTTAAAGATTATCTAGTTCCACTCCCTTGTCATGGGCAGGGACACCTTTTACTAAGCCAGGTTGCTCAAAGCTCCATCCAGTCTGGTCTTGAACACATTCAGGGAGAAGGCTTCACAGCTTCTCTTCTCCAGACTGAATAGACCCAGCTTTTTCAGCCTGTCTTCATAGGAGAGGTGCTTCAGCTCCCCAGTCATCTTCATTGCCCTCCTCTGGACTTGCTCCTACGTTCCATACTTCTCCATGTTCCATACTGTTTAAGAGCCTGCAGTTGAGGGGTGCCCAGTATTGTCCCTGCTCACACAGTTTTGTCCCAAGAAAGGAGTCAATTTTAAGGGGTTGGCACCAACACCGTATTCTCATCTTCCTTTACCCAAACAGCATGAGCACCACATAGCTCCTTGCAAGAAGGGGCACAAGACCAAAATTCAGCCTGCGGCTCAGCAATGAGAATAGAAAAGAACTTCCCCGTAGCACCTTGGAAGGGATGCTCATTCACAAAATACCAGGTGCAGGCTGTTCCCTGCATTTCCCTGCACCATACTTCAGCTGTTTGGCAGCCTCCCAGTAGTCATGGTGAGCGCTTTGGAGGACATGCTGAAGAACTAGACTCTACCTTTTGTGTTGATCAGTCAGTTTTTCTTCTAGACAGTTTGGCCTGTGCTGGATCTATGTATAGCTGCAAATATTCAAGATCATACACAGACATAAAGAGCAAAGAAAAGAAAAAAAAAAACAAACCAAAAAAACAAACAAAAAGGGAAGTTTATCCAGAGTAAAAGTCCCACAAGGAAAAAGCCACAGCAGAGAAAAATTGTCCTGGCTTTTTATAATATGATGGAATAACTGAGGTGCAAGCATTTCAGTTACAGCATTGCATGATTCAGATGTCCGAATTGGTGATATTCAGTATAATATTAATTATGCTGGAAATTTATTCTTAAAAAAGTAGTCTCTAGTGGAAATGGTAACTCATAAGTGCAAAGACAAAATTCTATAAAACCAAACTGTCCTAAAATATTCAGAAAAGACATGCCAGTAAGAAACAGTGCTGGATTGTTCAGTAGTCAGAATACCTTCTCAGTTCCTAAAATGAAAGAGAATCTTGAAAAAAACAGGCTAGAGTGAAATTAACTAGCATCAATGTGAATGATGTGCCTCCTTTTTTGTTTCACTGCCTGTTAAATCAAGCTTAGTACTGTAAGCTGTTAGAAGAGAAAAGAACAGCATAAAAAGGAGTAACTGGGAATGTATGACTCATGAATGAGAAGCAGATTCCACCACACTGTTGTCAAATATAGCATGCCGTTGATAAATGCAGATGAATTCCTGGTTTCCTTTTTGTGCTTTTTCTTCAACCCTCTATTCTGCTGTAGGTCATGGTTTGTTTTTCCTGACAGTCTGAGATTTCTGAGCTACTGCAATATGGTGCCAACACACACTGTGCACAGTAAGTGAAAAAGAAACAATCTGGCTGTTGTTTCTTGGTTTGCAAATACCAATTTCCTTCTCATAACTGTATTTTAGATCCTAGTACAAGAGGCCTGCTTTTATAAAATTAATGTTTCTGTCTCAATTTTATGTGTCTATTAAAGATAACTATTCTGATGAAAAATGAAAATTGGCATCCAGTTGAAATGACAAATGTCCAGAATATGTTGCAAGACAACTTCAGTAAACTGGAGTGAAAGCAATTGTTGTTTCTATTTATTACTGACCTCAGCTTGCTGAGGTATTGGGCTTCTAATATTGCATAAGTTCATCAAGGTGAAGTTCATTCAACTAAATTTAAATCAAGGAAGAATTTAAAATACTTTTTCATAAATTGTACTTCATTATTACCTAGGATTAAAACAATTCAACAAATATTTTATATTTAACACACATTAAGTAACAGATTTGCTACTACCACTTACTCTACGTAGATGTTCACTGGCTATGGTTAACATGAAGCCAAATTTTTGAAAACAGATGTCAGATCTTTTGTTAAATAGCAATGATATCATGTCAAGAAATTCCTAGAACAAATAGTGCTATAAATCATATGCCATGTGCAATTAACTATACATTTCTTTTAGATTTAATAGGCTATTTACTGCATGATCTTATGTTATAAATTATCACAGCTCTATTGAAGTCAATGGAGCCTGTATATACCAGCTAAATCTCTTTTTCTTACAGTTTTGTGATCAATGTTGCTTCTTAGTATTCAGTAGAAAAATATGTTGTGATATTGAGAGATATCAAAAAAATAACAGCAAATAAACATTAGAACTTCTTTGAGACTTTTCAAGAGATATTGAAAGCCAACATTTGTGCAGAAAAATAAAAGCAGAAATCTGATCATAATTGATTTACAAGATGTTCTGACTACTTTATTTGAAGATCTTTAAACTGACTCCCAGGGAAAAAAGGGGAGAAGGGAGAGAAGTAATACTAAAAATGAGCTCTGCTTAAAAGTAGCCATCAATCTCACATGTGAGGTAAGATGACTAATTGCCTAATCTAGAGATTATTGAAGATTAGACTGATTCTGCAATAATGACCATTCTTAAACACTGGATTACATAAAATAATCCAGAATCATCCAATTTAATTACTTGTACTTTTGTATCTTCAAGAATGTGACAGCTTAATTTGTAAATTGTCTTTCTAATGAAGAATTTCATCTGTTCACATAAATCAGTGTTTATCAGCATTCTTTTACTGATTGAAGTAATATTTTCTCTTTTTTCTATTCTAACAGACCACTGTGTTTATATTTCTAAAAAAGACTGGAGACATAATGACCTTTACAAAATAATTAAATGTGATAATTCTGGATTATCTCTTAATTAAACCACAGCTTTGAAGCACCCTTTGTGATTCTATCAACAACTGATTCCAGATAATCTTGAGACAAAACAATTAATCTTTCCTTTAGATTGCTTTCCTTGATCTTTTCGCTGAAAGCAGCTATTAACATTATTTGCCTTCATCATCATCATCATCATCTGTCTGAGCATTTAGACTTAGTTTTATTTATAGGTGTATTTTCATGTTTTCAATCAATTTGGCACCTTTTCCCTCTGTTTCTGTCATTCACCAAGGGTTTTCATACAAGTAGTGGCTCCACTCGAGCCATGTGGGATTTTTCTTGTGTTCAACACAATGGTCAGTTCCTGAGAATAGTCTGCTATATAGATTCCTTAGTCTCAGTATTCAGTGTGGTAATATCCAAATACCTACTAAGTAATCAAAAAAGCAGTGGTAGATTTCAGAAAGGACAGAACATATTAATGAAATTGAAGATGAAGTGAAATTGAACTTCATATGATTATTTTAATTGACCTACTTAGTTATTGAAAAAACAAACAAAATTACTTAAAACCCCTGGAGATCAGTATCTTCCCTTTTACACTCTGTATTACCTCATTTGGGGAAACTGAATGTCTGCCATTGAACTGGTCTTGATGGATGTAAATGTTTTGTAATAGTTTGGAAATCAACATCTATTTAAAACCTTTTCTGAAGAGGCTTGTACATGTACTAGTACTTAATTTCTTTTTCATTCCTATTAATCTGTATGAGGGTTGTTCATAAGGGCCAACATTATCCTAATAAGGCTAATCTCTCGCTGTATATGCAATTCAGAAAAGTGGAGGGACATTCAGAAGAGCTAAGTCTGATCTATCTTTCCTAATTAAATTGTAGCAGGAGTGTAGGGAATTTTATATCACACTTTGTGAATNTTTCAGGCTGTTTCCTGTAAACTATAAAATAATTACAACTGCCATTTGTCTTTTCATATAGTTCATGTTATCCAGAAACACATTAACAGTGAAACAGCAGTTGATTATTAACAGACATGTTGCAGGGACAAATAAAGTTTTATAATGAGTTGGAATGTACTGAGTTATAACAAACCAAGGTCAAAACTAGTAAAGAGGAGAGACAGAAATCACTGCTCTATCAGCAGCCATAC
>VWZD01012776.1:93092-107150 GCA_013396695.1 Sakesphorus luctuosus | reverse complement strand
ATTTCCCTGTCTTCTGAATGAAAACATGCATACAGTGATTAATTGTCTGAACAAAGTCGACGAGGCACTACCGTTTTCTGCTTAGTTTTACCCCTTAGAATCTCATTTTCGTCTCTGGAGCTGTTTATTCTCAGCCACTAGAGGGTGCTCAGATAGCAGTATTGCTGGGAATTTATAAATCATGGTTTCAGGAATTTTTGGCTTCTATGCAGCTAGCCGTGACTTTAACTCTCATGTTCCTACTTGTTTTGGCTGGTTTGTCCATTTGCGTGTTTGGTTTTCCCCTGTCTCTTTATTTAGAGCTTCTACAAGGTGAGAGGTTCTTGCTGAACGAGTTAGCACTTCATCATCTTGATGTGATTTTAATGACATTTGTCAGCACAACACAAATAGTCTCACTGCGTCGCTCCTCACGTCATGGCCAAACATGACTTACTATTCCACAAACGTGGATTGAGCATTAAACAGCAGCTCTCAGGGAATTAAAATAGATATAGTAAAATCCAGGAATCCAGGACCATTTCAGGGTAAGCAAACCCCTAGTACTTGGTTGATGCCCTCCTCTGTCACCTGCCAAACATAAGCATATTTGTCTTCTCCAAACGTACCAACTTCCATTTCTCATGCGAGGAGACATTCCATGTCCTACAACTATTGACTTTGTCTCCCACACTGAAATGCCTAAGCAAATACACAGAATTTGCATAAGCCTCATGCATGGTGAGTGTTGCCACTCTTCCTGTAAGTACATTTCACTGAGCTACATAATGTCACCACTCTGTGTTAAAAACCTCCAACAGGTCAGAGCCTTTGTGGTGACTTTATGAACTTTGTGTGTGGACTCTTTTATACTCTCCAGATGAACTAGGCATTAGCAGTAACTGAGTAATCTGTGGAACACCACATACCTACACAACAAAACTCAAACAGCATCACAATTTTTTCCATTTCTACTTCAGTCTACAAGATAGGTTGAGAAAGTGTAAAGAACAGTTATTTAATTAAAAGTATGTTTGGCAGATTATAGCTGAAAAAATAAGCTCACCTTTTAGGGGTTTCCTGGAATGAATGGGAAGGAAAGAGAAGACCCAATGGACAAGAAGGAAAACATGTATTACTATANAAGTGTATTACTCTAGATCTATAGGTACTCTAAAAGACACCCTGCAAGAAACAGAAAGAGTAACAATAAAATATTTCTACTTCTCTGAACTCAAACAAAATGCAAGCAGCAGCAGCAGCAGGAGCAAGGCCTACTCCAAGACAGGAGCTGCACTACATTCTGCTTGTAGTCTGGCCATGGTGGAACTGACCTAACACCTCCCACTGCTGCACACATATCTTAAGTTTGCATCATCTGGTATGAAATACTTCCTTGGTTACCCAGTTAGGTGACAGCTGTCTACCAATCCACATAGATTATCTGAGCCTGCTAATTTGAGGCCTAGCTAAAACCACTACAGGTGAGGAAAAAGAGATAAAGTCTCTGTAAACAAAGAGTTCAGGAAAAGTGCTTGACCACCATGTGAATATAGAACTGAGTGCCTTTGCTGTATGCAGCTCTGCAGGTATGTTTTGGATGAAATGGCTCCAGAGTAAGCCAAGTTTTTACTTACTTGGGTTAAGAATGTAATTTTCCAGGGACAAAAATGAGGAGTTTTCTTAGAATGTCAATGAAGTCACTCTCTTTGATGACAGACTGTACCTCTGATTCTTTTCTCCATTGCCCTGTGCAGAACTGGGTATTGCCAATTTCTTCAGGGAGGTTTTATTGACCTTCTGCTGAAGCAAATGTATCTGCATAGTGGTGGTTGTAGTAAGTACTAGCTGATGCTAAACTACTCTATGTACAAAAGAGGATAAGAAAATAATCCATCTACCTTCAGTATTTCCTATCAGCCTTATATCAGAGCCATGTGAATTAAACAGCAGCAGTAGCTATTGATGATGACCTTCTTGCAGTGGACAGAAGTATCATACGTATGCAGTTAGATTAGCTTCATTTTGGTCGTCCCACTACTCTTGGTCATGAGACAGGATGAACATGTGATGATGGTCACAGATAGGAGGAGGCAGAACTGTTTTGGGATAATTTTTCTCCCTTGGTTTTATTTGATCATTCCTTCTTTCCAAATGATCTTTTCTGTATTTAGAATCATACTTGTGGTTGTGCTCAGTCAACTGAGCAACCGTGATTGCCCTGTGGGTGAAAAGTCACTGTCACTATTTACTCTTCCAGGAGTATCGGGGACTAAAATAGATGGAATATAATCAGCCTTTAAAAAAACTGTTTGATGGAATAGGGAGAAGGCATAAAGCAGAAACCTGATTAAAGGGGTCACCACTTAATTACAGGAAAATTAGTTAGAGAAAGCAAAGTCTATAATCTTGGAGGTGAGAGAAGGATGGTGAAAAAACACAGTAGTCTGAAAAACTGTTATTGCTCAGGAAAAGGTTATTTGGAATAGAAAGCCAAGGTATGTCCCTGTTGACAGGTGGAACAATAGGCATACACGGTAGGAGAGAAAATGCTCAAGGAGAGAAGAAGAAAAAGGTGCAGGGAGAAGTAGTGGGATGAATTGGGCAATTTGAAGGGAAACTGAGGCAGAATAGTCTCTGCAAAAGCACATTTTAATGAAAATTAATAGGTATTGTCATAAGTCCATGGCAGCATGATTTTTTTTTCTGGAGTTTGTTTCTTTCTATAGCTGAAGTTGTGGTATTCATTATTATCTGAAATTACCCACTATGGAAAAATAATCATTCTCATACAATGCACTGAGAAACCCATTATGTCATTTTAAAGGTCAGATTTGAAAATGGATTTGAACTTGGTTTATTGATGTGAGCCTGAAAATATTGTACATGGTGATTTCTGTCTGCAAATAAAGAGTATTTTACCTACCTGAGTTGGAGGTGAAAATTACCTGGATCAGCAAACAAGTTGCAAATAGTTGTATATTGTTGCAAATGCTCTTCCACCCTAGATTTTTGTAGAAGGTGTTGTCCAAAAATAGGTAGAACTGCCATCTGACCTGTGATTTCATGGGCTCTTTCTGTTACCAGAAGGAGTTGAGAAAGAGTGGCTGCTTTCATACCCTTTGTCCTTGCATCAGAAGTTGATACTCAGCTGAGTAATGCCATTGCTTTGTCTGTGACTTTTGCAAGGAGTAGTTTGCTTTTCAAGACCTCACAGTCTGTATTTTCCAACCTTGGGGGCCTGTGAGCAAATCATTCCGTCTGTGTCTCCTAGAGGGGAGGGAGTACTTTCAGCTGCTGTAAGCACTGATAAGAGCCCAGGTTTCTCAGCCATCTTCCCAAGAAGGAAGCAGATACATAGCCCCTACTACACAGACATGCCATGCATTTACAGCAACCCAACACCATTGCAAGGGAGGTAGCAAGATAGGTAGGAGCTGGATAGCACCACTCCAGCAATTCATCCATACCTCTGCAGAGTCTACAGGCTGGATGAGCTGCAGACTGCAACCAGACTGGGAGTCCTTGACTTGGAAGATAATCATGTTGCCACTTTGTGAGTAAAACTGTTGGTATGCAGCAAGCAGTTGAATGGCTCATGTTCCCCAGTTTTATCAGTTTGCAGGCTGTCTATAGGACAGAGGCACTGAGGTACTGTGTATCGGTTCACTGTGCCTCTTTACTGCTGCCCTTCCAGCATTATGCCTTGAACCTACTGCAGCCTTTTATACCCTCATTTGCCACATGCAAATGACTTCCCTTCCCTTTGTGCAGGTCTCATTTTAACACACATACGACCACATCTGGAAAGGGAGACTAAGCTGTAGTGAAGACTCTTGGATGCTTCTTGGAGGGCAACAGCAGCTTCACTCCTTGTGGAAATAAACAGTTTGCAGCTGTTGTACTAAAGATAGGACTGTGCAGCTCAGAGAAAAATGTATAGTTCTGCCACCAGATCCTTCAAAAACTGGTATGTTTTATTACACTCTTTATGATTTTTTGAAGTGTTGCTACTTTTCAATTCCTCTGCTTTGGAAATTGTTTTTCTCCAAACGTGACATAACTACAGATAACTTTATACCATTGAGACAAGTTTATATAAAGGATATACAATTTTAATGTGACATGAAGTAGAATGGTTCAGTGACTTTGTTTTCTGCCAACTGCTGGACCTAGAAAATCTTTCCTATATTTCTAAAATTAATTCACTTCAGCCATTCCTAGAATAACTCTTTCTTGTACTTAGACTAATTCATCCATATGTATACTAGAAAGCAAAATGCCAATAAGAGGGTCAAAATTCCTAAACTGAGTCTGCAGATAGTCATGACTTGCACATCTGAATACTATTTTTTCATGTAAATGCAATGGGTTAGACACTATAACATGCAAGGGAAAGAATTCTTCTGCTGCATCTGTCTCATTAGTTGTTTAGGAATGATTGTTTAAATTCATTTCATTATTGCAAGGAGATGAAAACATCAGATTATTCCTGTATAATCGGCTGGGTAGTTGTTTCTTAGAGTAATAACACAGGAGAGATTTTAAATGCACCTGTTAAAATATTTGTATTGTAGCAGGTGCAGAATCATTCCTTTGTAAACATTGTATTAACACATTTTGCACAGGCATATTGTCTTTTATCCCAGAACTAATGAGTTTTAAAAATGTCAATGACTCAAGTGAAGTTTGTATTCATCATAGTTACCTTGGCATAAGCCCTGTGCCTGTCCATCCATGCATGAGTGTCACACAAGCACACAGTCTGTGATGTAATCATCATCTTTGACAAAGGATTGCTTACAACACGGTCCTGCTGTGGAGTGTTCTAAAATAGTGGAATTCATGTTTATGTGTTTGAAGTGTTATCCTGAGAGATTACAGGCACAGAACGATTCATGCCTCTTTCGGTTTTTTTGTGCCCCAGCCAACTAACAGGAAGGATTCTGCCAAGTATTTGTAGCTCTTGAAAGCCATGCTCGTGTCTTTCCAGGATGGAAGGTATCTTCAGTAAGTACACAACCTGCCAAAATGAGGAGAAGAATTTCCCTACAGTAACTAAGATTAATACTCCTAATACTATTTTCTAGCAAAATTTATGTCCATGAATACTCAACAGCAAATTCCCAAAGTTATTTTTTACTGTTTGTTTGTGATAGAGAGTAAAAAGGGTAGAGAACTTTGCCTGAGCTAGAGAAAATTTTTATTTTACACTAATTTTAATATGAGCTTGCTCTGCAATACCTTATTTTTTTTTGAAGAACAGAGCAAGGCAAGTCAGGAATTACTGGGTTTCTTTGAACTGTTTCCAAATTAGAGAATGTCTCCTTCCTCTGATTCTATTAGTGGTATGGTTTATTACAGAACCAGGAGTGGACCATATAGTCCAAAAAGCCTTGGGCTGGGTAGTGATAAGCAAAACATTGCCTTGACGTGAGCTTCACTCACAAAGGGACCTGTCCTTAGGTGTCGTAAATACATTTGAGAGTGAGTAAATCTTGCCTGAAATACATAGTGAAGTGTATGTTCCCTGTTCTAGACAAGAATAGCCTAGAATGCTCAATTCTGCTAGACTGGCTCCTTGAATTGGGTGTTTCAGTATCTGTAGCTCTTCTTCACAGTGTTGTGTAGTGTTTTCTTCTGATTTGCAGTAAGTCTAGACAGAAGTGATAGCCCTTGTGAGTATTGGCCGTATGTGATGTTTGTGGCTTTCTGGCATGTAGTTTACAGATTTTGCTGTGCTGTTTTTATGCTATTTTCATATTTAATGACTTTATTTTTTCTTCGTAAGAACAAAAAATAGTCCCATCAGACCGTCAGTTGAGGACACATTAACAATAAATGGATTGTCTGTCAACCAATGAACCACTCCAAGGCAAGACAAGAAGCTACTGTACATATCAAGTGATGCAATTTATAACATCAGCTGATATGTACTTAAAATATTATGGCATTGACTGCATACAAAGATTACACTGTAAAAGATTTACTAGGGTAAATTAAATAATTGATACACTCTGAAGCCTACAGATAACAAGAGGATTAATGAAGGCTTCTCCTGCCTTTTACTCATGCTAGCAGTCTCATCAAAGTCAAATGCTATCAGCGCTATCTGAAGTCTGCTGGAAACTCTTTGAACGGAGACCCTCTCACTCTTAAGTGTGATCATTCCACCCCATCCCCTTGTTTTTGCAGGTCAGGCTCAAGAATTGGGACTGGGAGTGCTTCAACAATTTTGTGTGCTTTTTGGTTGGTTGGTTTTGGTCAAAAAGTCTATGGAGATGTGTGGCATTGTGGGATTGAATCAGCCCTTCATTTCCTCTGGAAGATTTTGAGACAGGACTACGCAGGGCAAAGCTTAGTATCCAAGCACCTGAAATGCAGCATATAGTCAGCTTTATCTTTTATATAAAATGGCAGTAACTTGTTCAGGAATGAAAATCTATTACCATAGTTACTACTATTTGTTAACATTATTATTATTACTATTATAGAATGGCACTTCCTCTCCGAAAAATGGTTCTTCCTTAGCCAGTGCCACAAGCAATACCTTTTTGAGTACATATCACATGACAAATCTCTATCATGCAGTGTCCCGTTCATCCAGCTGTGCTCCACCAGAGACTATTTGTTGATCTATTTGGCTCAGCTTCAACATCATTCTTTCATGACTTTTTTTCAGTTTGTCCTTGTGATAATATGAAAACTTGAGGAGAGATTAAATCCAAGCAGCATATAAGGACTGAATTAAAAAAAATAACAGAGGAATGCAAGGAAAGGACCTTGTGGAAACTAGAGAAAGTCTGTCCTGTCTTGCTGTATCTGAAACTTGGCGCAATGGGCACTTTTGAGCCCCTGTGTCCAGATGAGCACCCTTCCCTGATTGTGACGCTACATCTGGATAAGACCTGTGGGGGCGACAGTTTATGTGTCTGGATCTCTTAAGGTCTGAGGTGATTAATGAATGCATCCTTAAGGACCAGAGAGCCACCTGTAGAATGTGGATGCCTTGTAACCAGTAGAATCTTTTTATGTATGTTAGGTGAACCACTGACCAATAGGGTGCTAGCATGTTATATACAGGAGTAGATAAGAGTGAAGCTGTTACTAAAGTCCTTTGTCTTCGGTGAGCTTTCTGATCACATTGCAGCCTGAGTTGTCTCTGCCTTCTCTGACTGCCACCGAACTAATCTACATTATCCCAACAAAGGGTGACCCCAATAAAGACCCTTCTTCCCTCTGTTGCAAAGGAAGCATGGCTACACAGAATGACAGGAGTAATTAATAAGTACCTAATTTGTCTGCTGGGGGAAAGCAGGGTCCCAGGGCAGACTGTGATGCTTGCTTCTCTAACAATCATTTGAAAGCTGATTTTGAGATTTCCAGATGGCTGGTTGACACCTGGCGCAATGTGCAGAGGTGGTGAAGAAGAAAGGTTATACCTCCTCTGAGACCATATCAGGGCTGCAGTCCTACATATCCAAGAACATGGCTGTGTGCAGCTGGGGCTGTAGCAAAACTCCCATCCACCTCGTCTGTGAAGGACCAGGACCTTTGAGAGAGGGTCAAGGACATGAGCTCCCTGACAATAGCAGATGTACAGCCACAGAAGGGGGGGGTTGTTCTGACCTGCTTTTGATGACATTTCAATATGTGCACTGTTCAGGGTCTCTGGGGAGTTCAAGGATTGTATTTGCTGACTGTGTCTTTTCCTGTAGAAGAAGGGCAGCTCTTCACCATCCCTAGGCTCAATCTGACATAACTTGCTGACCCACACTGGTTCTACTTCTCCTCTCTAGAACTAATTTTATGCATGGATTCAGTGCGTTGGGTTGGTATTGTGTTGTGGTCAGTGGGGTTTTTTTTGTAGTTTTGGCTATACAGTTGCTATGACTTGATCATGCTTGTCCCATAGCTCCCAGTCATTTTTAATGTTGCTCTGCTTTTGTGACAATCACATTGTCTCCACTGCCTTATGTGCAAGCCTTTGACTTTTTTGCATAGGAATTGGTTTTTATGGTGTTGTCTGAATATCTTGTGGAATTCCCTCACTGAGGCCTTGTATACCACTACAGAGCATTGACAATATTAATACAGTCAGCAGACATAGCAATACACCAAATGGAGGGACAGCCATTAATTGTTTTTAAGGCATAAAGGAAAGAGTAGCAAAGTGGGAGAGTCAAGACCAAAGATGTCATTCCCAAGATAATGTTTTCCACCTACTTCATACTTGCTGTAAACTAAAACATCTCAAAGATGAAAATAAGCTGTTCAAAGTATGTTTCTGGTCCCACCTCTGGCAGTTGAGATTTGCTCCAGGTCATGGTCATGCTGCTCTCTCTCAGTTCCAGGCAGTTTGTCTCCTCTCTCCTCTACTGTGAGGCTGGATTTTACCAGAGGATCCTGAAAAGTTACCAGCCCTGGGAGTTGATTTACGACTCTTTCCCGAAGGCTGTGTAACTACTAGCATACAGAACTATGCCAGGCTCAGAACACTTCGTTCATGTACTTTTGCCGAGCACTTTTGCCTGTTACTAAAGGTTCCCGATCAGGACCAACAATGATCTGTACAGGGCACAGGCAAGGAGGTACACCGGGTCCAGGATAACCCTAGGAAGCCCTTTTGTGCTCCTTCACCAATGGAGCCTCGGAGGCGAAACTCGTCTTTTTGGGGCGCTTCCAGCACAGCAGGGCCGGGAGCGGGACGGCGCGGGAGCTCCGCGGGGGAGAAGGCGGTGGTGCGGGAGNCCGGCTCCACTCCCTCTTCTCGGAGAATGAACGGGACGGGCAGAAAGGTAAGGGGAAGCCAGGCGGGTAAGGGGGTGGCGAGGCCAGGAACTAACTCCTGCTCCGGGGCGCCTGAAGCTGGGACACGGCGGCGTCGAGTGCTAACATGCTCCGAGCGGCGCGACGAGGCTGGAGGGGGTGTGTCTGACCGCCTGTGCCTCCGGGTCGTCTGCCCGGCCCCGCTCAGTAGGGTTCGGCTCGACTACAGCTGTGCGCAGCAGTTCCCGGAGCCTCGGAGCCAAAGAGGGACAACCTCTCCGTTGGTGCGGTGACCGCCTGAGAGGCATTTACTGTGTAGATATTCAAATGTTCCCGGAGAACAGTAATTAAAGGAAGAAAAGTTGTGTTGTTAATGTAATAACGAGTGAAGGGCAAGCTTATTGTGAGGAAACGACCACTGAAGTGCTGCTGGATGGATTGTTCAGCCCTGGCAGGAGAGCTGCAGTTGCTTTTCTTGAGAGATGTAAAGTACTTGATCCCATCGAACCCCAAGACAAACCAAAGGGTTTGCTGGCGAGCAGCAGCCCCAGCATTTTAAATGTGTTTTCTATTGTCCTAGAAAATTTGCTGGTAACTAGAAGTATCCGGCCACTGTCCTGCCAGAAGTTAAGTTCCTCGAGAGTAATAATGCTAACACCTAAAACAGCTGCTGGTGGCTGAAGACTGTTGTTGCTATGCATTTCTGTATGTTACTCTTCAAATCAGACGTAGTAAAGGTTTGCTGTCTCTCTCAATCTAACGCTGATACTAGAAACAATACCAGCTTGGCCCATTCTAAGGAAAATGACTGCAGGTGTCCATCCCCTGGAGGGAAACCGCATTCTGGGACAGCTCATGACCTGGAGCATAAGTCCAGGACTGCATCTTCTGCCCATAGAGAGGGAGAAACAGCGATGGACAGAGGAGGGAACCAATGGTCTTCCTTGCTTACACACAGAGGGAGGAAGGAGGATTTAGGGAGTGAAGGAAGGCCCCCTGTCCCTCCAGCCTCTCAGCACAATTTGTGCCTCCCAGCATTTACAGTGGCAAGGGCTGCCAATGGAAAGGGAACCAGACTGAGTTTCCTCTTCAGCTTGGCTCCTTTGAAACAGGCTTCTCCATGACTCAGTTTCCCCACTTGAAAAGTAGTGTATTTTCTGAACTTCTAGGGGAAACTGATATAACTGTCATTGTCCAAGCCAGTCAAAATCTTACTGTTAAAAGAAGGCCAAAGTCAAGTTCTATGATGAGGTTAACAAGCAATCCCAGCAAACTCATTCTTCCAAACAGTACATATTTGACAGTATCTTGTTGTAGGATGTTGCTAATGCAGACTGTTATTTGTAGCACCCACAGACACAGTGTAACTAACCCATGATAAATGAAAACACAGTTTTGCTGCAACGAGGGATTTTCCAAGGTTATGAAATGAAAGCAGTTTGGGGCAAAAATTGAAAAAAAAATAGGATGGTTTTGATTGAGTTGGAGAAAGGTCATTGCTTTCAGTAATGTTGCTCATTATTTCATTCTTGAGCAAGTCATTGGATTTGTGGACTGAAAACCACATTTTGCTCTTTCTCAGGCAAAATAAATAACATTCACCTCCTTTTTGTTTTCCAAGTGCCATCATTTATTGTATTGTTGATGAGGAAAAGCATGAGGTTAACATTTGATAATATATATTGTCAAGTACTGTAGAGATGAAGGTTTTTTTACAAAACAGAGGTATACAGGGAAGAGTTTTATTCTAGCTGTCATTACTGTCATTATTTTTCTCATACCTAGTTTAAGGTGAAAACACTGGATGTAGTCTGGATAATTTAAATAATTTTTAGGTATTTACAGTGTTTTAATCTGGATATGCAGCATCTTAGTGTTTATGGTAGTTAAGAAATTTGTTGGACCAATATCAAAGGACTGAGAAGGTATTGAGCCTTCTAAGAGCCTGCTTTTGGGGGGTTTTGGTTTGGTGGGATTTTTCAGACGTTTGGTTTTTGTTTGTTTTGGTTGGGGGGTTTGTTGGTTTTGGGTTTTGGGGGAGATTGGTTTTGTTTGGTTGGTTGGTGTTTTTTTATAGGCTTATTTATACATTGTTAAAATGCTTTTACAGTAAATGAACAATGAATAGAGGTAACTGTCCTTAATAGCTGGTTGTTGAATACCAGATTTTCATGTCTCTGTAAAATGTGACCTCTGAAGTACCATATTCTTACTGCAATGAACTGGGATTTAGAGATGTTACTTCCAGTAATGCCAACAGAAACTTAGCAATCTACTTGTAACATATAGTCTTAATATTGAGGTCAGAGTGAAGCCTATGACTGACTTTGAAAGGGATATAAAGTTTGAAGGAGTATATTTTTCTCATTTTGGAGGGATTTGCAGGTGTAAACACTATACAGAAGGTATATCCACTGTGTTCTACTGGGAGATAAAAAAACCCCAAACCAAAAACCAGACAAGGTGCTTCACAGTTCCACTGCCAGCTTCCATAATCACTTCAATGCTTAAATTCATTATGCTGAAATTAGTCATGTGTAGGAAATTGGTTTCCTGTGAGCATAAAATTTGTTAGGATTTATAAAGTTGCAGTTAAAGCCAGTCAACACTCTTTAATAGCAGAAAAACTGATACATGTGAGTATTTTCCAGTGGCTGGATGCACTGACTTTGTTCTAGGGCCATACTAAACATGCATTTCTGAAGGCAGAGTCTGCTCCAGTACAACTATCCTTCCTGTAAGTTGCTGGTTGAATTAGCACATGCTGCTCACAGTAAAGCCTTCTGTTTTTAGTGGGCATCCATCAGGACATACTTCAGCAAGGTTACTGAAGGAGTATGGCTTCAGTATGCTGAAAGAGGTGGTGCAAGTGTTCCTGCATATGTTTTAAATATTCCCTCTTTCTCCTTGTTCAGTAAATCCATGTTTGCCTTCTCACAGTCAAGGTGCAGGAGGAGTACTGATGTTAGGAAAAAGAGTCCTTTAACTTTGCATTTCTTCAGTTCCTACTTCAGCGACAGACAGTCATCCTTATCCTCTGCACTCAGCTCCATTCGTTTCTGCTCACACTAATTAATCATTACTTGCTTGTTCTGTTTCTCTAAGTTCCTTCTGAGCTGCATGTTTATGGAGAGAGGCTGAGAGAGTTTGGATTGCTCAGCCCAGAGAAGAGGACTCAGGGCAGATCTTGTCAATGTATAACTGGAGTGAGGGTGCAAAGAGGACAGTCAGGCTCTTTGTTAGTGCTGCTGATTGACAAGTCCAGAGGCAATGGACGTGGAACAAACCGAAACATGGGAAGTTTTCTCTGAACATCATGAGGGAACTGTGAGGTGACTGAGCACTAGAACAGTTCATCCAGATGTGTGGTCTTCATCCTTGGAGACAATAAAAACATCCAAATATGCCCATCCTTAGCAACGAGATTGAGGTGGCACTTCTTGTGTGGTAGGTGTTGAGCCAGATGACCTTTCTAAACTCAGCCATCTTATGATTCTGTGATTCCTATGTCAGACAAAGCTATTACTCTCCCCACTTTTCTGTTGCTTTTCAGCAGTCCACATAGTTTCCCATCCTGCAGCCTTCACCCTCTCACACAGTGTGGGACTTTGCGCAGGCAGGCTCCTCTGATTTAGGAATGCCCATTACCCTAAAATTAACAGGATAGGAAGAGCTACTTGAGGGCCGCATTTATTGAAACTTCTCCAGAGCTATGACTTCTTATTCTTACAATTTATTTTCTGACATCAACTCAAATGTTATACCTAAGCAAGGGAAATCCATGTGAGAATGGGCAGATACTTGCAATGCTGTCTGAAATGAATAGCAATGTTGTCACAGAATTCAGTAGAAACAGGGCGGAAACTGGAATACTAGGATGTTAAGGAGACCTGGATATTGACTGACTGATGAAATAACTAATCTGATAACTGTTTTACGTTCAGAAAAATGGACTGTGAATACCTACTAGCACATTTTAGTGTGTGACAACATTTTCACCAAGCTCAGTCGGCAAAGTCAAAGTATGTTTTATGTTCACATCCTTGATTAAAATTCTAAATGCTGTTAATACCAGGGGTAAGTAATTTACCCATGAACAAAGTCTCCAACTAAATAGTCAGCAACTCTTATATACCTTTTGAGGAACATCATTTACACAGTGTATGGGTTTTAAGTAGCATTCCCAAGATCCTGGCTCTATTCCAAATCTCAGGTGTGGTCTAGGGCAGGAAACTCAAATTCCCAAGTTTAATTTCTCAACCAATAATAGAAAATAAGAGAGACTTGAAAATATTGCAAGGAATACATATAACTGCCTGCTCTTTTGTTATTAAATGAGCTTTTAGGACACTCATCTGCAACTAAGTGCATTATCCTCTGGGAGATTGTGAGATGTCATTCAGAACTGCAGCCTGAGCAGCAAGAAAGGCTGCATGGTTAGAAGATGAAGCACAGTCTGGTTCATTTTACTTACACTGAGCCTGTCTTCAATGTAGTCCTCAAAGACACATCAGGCAAACGTGCAAACATATGCAAGATTGAGCCACAACTCGATTTGTGAACATTGTTGGCTAGTGGGGAAAACAATTACCTAAAGAAATTTGATTACCAGGACCAACATAGGCTCTCTGTGGTAATTGGAAAACTGAAAATACTTCGTCAAACAGGTTGGTGATCTCAGTCTAGTTTCTTGATGTCTGAGTGCCTGCCTATATTACCATAATTGCAACAGCCCATTAACTGGATCAGCAGAGACAGAGGCTAAAGGCTTAAAGTCTTTCTAAACTGAGGCATTTTAGCTGTGGAACCATCACTTCTAAATAAATTGATAGGTAACCCATGAAAGCGCTTTGGGAGCATTAGGACCCAAAATAATGTGATCCTACTGCTTTGTCATTCAACATTACAAACCTTGCACTAACCATGCTTCACATTTCTAGTATTTTTACATCACTCACTAAAAACTAGGTGGAGGAACAGAGATCAAACATCAGGTAACACTCCAAGAGGAAGAAAACATATACACAAATGTTCATTGGTAATTGAGTGTCAGATAAATGCTTTCTTCAGCAGGCAGCATACTGCTGGGATGACATTACCAAATCCTGAAGGATTTATCATGTGCCATTGAAAACAGAGAGATTTAAACTAAAATCTTGCAAAGACTTCAAATCCACATATTTTAGCTTTACATCTCCTACATAGTTTCACTGAGTGAACTGTTCACTGTGGAAAGCTAAGAAGGTGTGTAAATCTCTGCAGAATTAAACATTTTGCTTGGTTATCTCCCCAGCAACTGAAAACAGGGGT
>VWZD01012776.1:81493-92083 GCA_013396695.1 Sakesphorus luctuosus | reverse complement strand
GGCCGGGCTGGGCCGGGCTGGCACTGCTGCGGGGGGGCCCCCTCGCCTGGAGCTCTTCTGCTGGAGACTAGCGTCCACCGGACCCCTCGGGCTCCCTCCGCCTCTCTCCGCCCTGCAGAGCTTTGCCTTGGTGCGTCTCCGGGGCACCCTGTGCGGGATCTGTCCTCGACACCAGCGCGCGGGGAAAGAGCGTGCTGCGAGCTCTGATAGCGGGGAGTGGGCACCTCTGGGAGAGGCGAAATAAAATCTGCCCCACGTAATTCTCAACTGCAATAAGCCCGTATTTGCTGCTGGGTTTATTTCATCCCTTTTTTCTTCCCCACGTGTCTGGTTGAAATGAACTGTTGCTGCTAGGTGTAGATACTGGGCTGAGAATAGAACCACCGCGCTCTACACACATATGCAAGTGCACCTGTCTGGCGTAGGGCTGTGGGGATGCTCCCGGAGGGACGACAGAGGCTGTGTCTGTAGGGCATCTGGAAGGCTTGGGTCCGCCTCTCAGTGCCTAAAGCAGGCACTGCTGCGACCTGCTTGTCAACGTCTTCACTTTAAGTTCAGCACTTAAAAAGAGATGATTGCACTGGATTTTCTTTTCTTATTTTTTTTTTTTGGTACAATCAGAGTAGGTTTTTCAGTAACTTCCCTGAAAGGTTTCTAGGGTTTAAATTTGGCTTTGTTGCCCTCTTCCAAAGCTCATGATTAAAGAACATGGTGTCATGATCCCAGCTGCGCCATAGCTTACTTTGCTGTTATAAAGCAGAGTATCATGTCACAAAGTAATTCCTTGGGCTTTACTGGATCCTAGTATTTTGGTAGAAAATAATGAGAAAAATAAAAAGTATGGGATATTCCTCTATAATTTAAAAAATCCAGAAATCATCTTTAGGAAAACATACGTGAGAGAGATCACAGAAAAAAACACCAAACAAACACGCTCACAATCCATTGTCAGTTTGTTTGTGCAAATGTTGAGAAACTTGGAGAATTGTCTGCAGTCACATTGGCTGTTTTACTCATTCAGAAGAGCCTGCATCATCAGTGATAGGGACTAAGTTCAAGCACAACTGCAATAAAACAATTGTTATATTTCTTGGATTTGGGGATTTTTACTCTTTTTTATATTTCAAAGTGAAATACTCAAGACAAAATAAAATTTCTTTTTTAATGTGAGGCGAGCAGAACAGAAATACTTTCACAATTGTTTAAGTTGGGAATTGAAGCAAAAAACTTTCTTAAGGTAATTCCATTCTTAATAGTTTTTTATGATTTGCTATTGTGTCATGCTCTTATAAGCAAATGTATTTGTCAACTTTTCGATTATTAAAACAGAAAATATTTCAGATGTTTTTGAACTTTGTCATTGACACTGTAATGTTATTGATTCAACAAGGCCATGTACTGGGCCCTGCCCTTGGATCACAACTCCAGGCAGTGCTACAGGCTGGGGCAAAGTGTCCGGAAAGCTGCCACAGGACAAAGGACTGGGGATGGGGAGTGGGGGTAGCAGGAGAGTGCCAGTTGACAGAATCTGAACATCAGCAGCAGTGTGCCCAGGTGGCCAAGAAAGTCAGTAACAGTCTGGCCTGTATCAGCAGCAGCGTGGCAAGCAGGATCAGGGCAGTGATTGTCCCTCTATATTTGGCATTGGTGAGGACATACCTCGAATCCAGCTCTGTCCAGCTCTGGGCCCCTCTGTCAGAGAAAGACATTGAGGCGCTGGAGTGTGTCCAGAGAAGGGCAACAAAGGTGGGGAAAGGTCTGAACACAAGTCCTGTGAGGAAAGCCTGAGGAACCTGGGGGTATTTAGCCTGGAGAAAATGAGGCTCAGTGGGGACCTTATCACACTCTGTCTCTGCATGAAAGGAGATTGTAGCCAGGTGGGGGTTGGTCTCTTCTCCCAGGCAATGAGTAACAGGGTGAGAGGAAATGGCTTCAAGCTGCACCCGGTGTGGTTCAGGTTGGACATTAGGAAGAATTTCTTCACAAAAAGTGTAAAGCATTGGAAAAGGCTGTACAGGGAGGTGGTGGAGTCATCACCCCTGGTGGTGTTCACGAAATGAGTGGATGTGGCACTTTAGTATCATGGTGTAATTGACATGGTGATGATTGGTCAAAGGTTGGACTCAGTGATTATGGATATCTTTTCCAACCTAAAGGATTCCGTGATTATTTTTGATAGTGTCAGTTCTTTTTACAAATCATGGGTTTGTTAGTTTTTCGTTGGTGGTTTTTGTTTGTTTTTTTTTTTATTAAAAATTGTTTCAATTATATAGTAGAAATACTTCCATTGTTATAGGAACAAAGATCTGTAAGAATTTTTATACAATTTTTTTTAATTGAGTTAGAGCCTCTATTCTGCCAATCCCGGCACGATTTCGTACAGGTTAATAGTGCATTTAAGTATTTGTCTCACTCAAGCAAGGTTGGCCTCTTACAGAAATATCATAAAGACATAATAGTACATGATACGTGATGGGCTATAGGAAATGGAAAAGTGTGGAATTATATTTCTTCAGTAGTACATAATAGCAATATTTATTCCCATGGAAGTTCAAAAATAAAAAATATGTATTTTGGTACAGCAAGAGTTTCTAGCAATACCTCATGTTTTTAACTGCTGTACTGCTTAGTTGCATTTATTAGCTGCATTTGATATTCCATACCGTATGGTATCATGCTTCAGCATGTAAAGTGGGGGGGAAGAAGGAGGAAGGGAAGGATGTTTGAAGTGATGGCTTTTGTTCTCCCACATCACCATGATGTGTGATGGGGCCCCTCTCTCCTGGAGATGACTGAACACCTGGCTGCCCATGGGAAGAAGTGAATTAATTCCTGTTTTGCTTTGCTCACGTGTATGTCTTTTGCTTTACCTATTGAAGTGTCTATATATCAATTCAAACCACCACAATTCAAGAACTCTCTTCACAGGACAAAACAAATATAGTGGTCAAATGGCTGTTAACACTTTTATATTGATATAATGTTCAAGTTTTGTAGTTGGTTAACTCACTTAAACCATTTTGTGTTCCAAAGTGATCTTCAGTTGTTTACACAATCAAGTATTGCATTATTTACATATGACCCTGTCAAATTGAAACAGGCATTAAAAGAAATCAATCAGTAATAATTTCAACCTTATTCAACTTAAATGAAGAGGAAAAAAAAATATCCAGAAACAAATCAAAAACCCCAAATAAACAGAACCCTCCCACAAACACAGAATGACCCCATGTCACTTAGAATATATGGCTTATCTGAACCTTACTTTTAAAGTCTATCTGATCTATATTCATATGGGGTAAAGTCAGTATTACAAAGACTTTTTTTCTTGTTTTCTTCTTTCTTCATGAAAAATTCTGAACTCTTCAGAGCCTTGAGCTGTGTTGGTCCCATCCTTCTCACAATGATTATGAGTAACCATTCAGCAGTTCTGGTGTGTGTGTTTGTGGGTCTTTAAGGTTTTGTAACTAATATCTACAAGTTGCCTGACAAAGATCTCAAGTGGACTTGCTAAGTATTAGAAGAGGCATCAGCACCCTGATTTGGAAAGGGAACCAAAGTTTCTGGTGCCCAGCCACATGCTGTGTTACTAAGGTACTTGGGCAGAATCACTCAATTATAAAACAGACATTCCTTGCCCATGCTCCATCCTTAATAAGACCAAACAGCATTAAAACATATTAATATATCAAATCCTACAATAGCTTTAAATAAAGATACAAGACATTTAGCTTACATCACTGAAGCACTGAGCATGAAAATATGGTGAATGTTTAAAGGCTGATTGAACCTTTGCTCAACTATTGCTTGTTCTGAAGTGCAACGGAACCAACTGTTTAGCAAGAAGTAAGCAGTTTCTTGGACACTTCCTTGGGGATTCAAAAAGGTAAAAAAGTTTACCCTATCTGTGTTTACAGATACATCTTTTAATTAGTGCCAAATCTTAAGCACAAGTGTGTGAATAGATCTGCTTTTCTTGAATGTCTTGAGACTACAGCATTAGCCAAACTCAAAAGACTATGACAACAGACAAACTCTTGTTGCTAACATGTAAGCTAGATGGAAGAAATCCCAAAACCATTTGCAGTGTTCTATTCATTACTTATTGTATTTTCCTTCTTGAAATTACAAGAACAGCAGGGTCATTGTTTGATTCTTCTTATGCTGTGTTCTTTGTGGAAGAGAAAAACCTGATTGTGAATCTCTCTTGGTCAGTGACAATAGGAGCAGGTTTTGTCCTTTTTCAGACTTTTCTATAGGAAAGTAATTATTAGAAGCAAAGCTCAGAAACAGGAAAATATACATGGGACAGTATCTCTTACCAGCATTGTTCTGTGTTAAGTTCCAAGTGGAAGTATCGGGGTAAGTGTATCCTCCTCAAAATGTCAAGAACTTGTCTTTTAATTTTTTTTAACTAAATCTGGGGTTCCATGTAAATTAATGAAGCTGCCAAATACAAAGTGGAGAGCATCAAGAAATCCAGTTACTGAGAGAGTCTCATTGGGTCCACAGGTCCTGATGTAATAAGGACATATGCATCTGTAAGTATTGCCTTGATTTCAAATACAGTTCACCTCTTCAAAGCAGGATCATGTTTAAGGAAGATCACTGTTGAGAGATTTATTGCAGAAAAGTGGATTTATGAGCAATCTAAGCTGCTCCAGGCCTGAGAAGCCTGCTGCCCTAAGCCATGAGAATTTTGCTGATATGCCAGCAAGAGAGGAGGTGCAGATAGGCGAAAAAATGCAAGGCCGAACACCTGGTGTTTGCTAACGAGCCTTAGTTACTCCTTAACAGTACATTCTTAAGGGAGTGCCTCCAGGCCTAGCTTCTCCGGACACAGAACCTCAAAACATCAGGATGAGATAATGTAAACATTGGGGCTTGTGAGATATGAGCTTGTATCCAATTAAAAGTTCTAACGTGCTTGAGTTGTGATTCCTTTAACCAATAAGATGTACCTGTAACCCTATATAACCTGTGTGCTGTGTGAAATAAATGTCTTCACTGTCAATCCTATGGATTTTCGTGGTGAAGTCCTTGTCTCCGCACTCAACTTTGTTTACATTAGATCACTGTACTTCTTCTTTTGTTTGAAGTGTACTACTGTTTGACTGTTTGCTACTAAGTTCTGTAGATTGTAAAACATACCACACAAGACATCTCTGCTTAGTTCAAACATAAAAGACTCTGCAGGCCAAAAAGTGTTGAAGTATGTTACAGTGTAGAGCCTTGTTAATTTAGACTAGCTGTTCTCTAAGAAGTGCTGGTCTGAGTAACTCTTACCATAAAGGAAATTGCTAGTATAGAAGTACTTTTCTATGACTAAGCCCAGACGTCTTAAATGAATATACTAAAAGGACTTCAACAAAGATTTGCTGCTCTTTATTTGACCTTTCCAATCCTCCTTCAAATAATGCAGGTAAACTTCAACAAGCCCTGTAGTTATGCTTTTAGGCAGAGCTAGATAGAAGTGTTACAGAACAGATAAAACCCTTTCTTTAGAAAATATTAAAACACTTGGCAAAGAGAAGCCTGATGGATTAAAATTACTTTACATTGAGTCACACAGCATTCTGAAATTTCCAAACTGTTCTGGATGATGCGCATTTATATAATTAAATATAAAATGTGCACGTATATATAGGGAAAGTGTTGAAAGCTTGTAAGCAGACAATAAGCCTCAACCGTTTCATAACTGGAAGTCAACAGTGTCCCAGGGCCCCTCTAAGTCCCCCAGTAAAAAGTTATTTTGGAACATTTGCTTTCAGTGCCCAAAATGCCAAGTCATTTTAAGTAAACTGACCATTATTAGCATCTGTTTTTCAGTTTTTAGTGTTTGCTACGCACAAAATGAGACTGAGGTTTTACCTTCTGATGAGCTTGATGTGGATCTTTTGACAGTTTCTAATACTCTATAATTGTGCTGGATGCAGAGGAAAGGGATTTAAAAGAAAACTGACCACACAGCTGAAAGACATAATGCAAGCTGACAAGTTTTGCCATATACCCTGGGCAATAGTGCATGCTCTTGGCACACAGAATATAGGTTTGAATGCCTGCAGCTGAGAACGTTTAATGATCACTAGGGTGTGAGACAGAAACTGGGCACATAGTTTCCCATTCTTGTCCTTCAGGTGAGGAATTCTCTAGTTTTCTATCATATTTTAAGTAGTGGTTTTAAGCAACAGAGTAATTGAGCAGGTCGTATCTGCATAATCTGCAGGAAGACTGAGATACGCAAGACTACCAAACACCTCCTGCAGAAATGTCCTTTCAGCTGTTTGAGTTCCCCCTCTGTACCCTGGACATCTATCACATTGACATGATGAGCTTGCCCTTCTTGCTGTAATGAGCATTTAAATAGCTGACTATTAAAAATGTTTCCTCTTTCTGGTGGGGGTCCTTCACGTTCTCCAGGAGTTTGTTATTTTGGACAGGTTGCTATTCCTCTTTTACATCCATGAATTCCTAGATCAGGTAGTTGTACCAGGCTGGATCCTACAGCATAGGCACTCCTGAAGTAAGGAGTAATGCAAGTCTGTATTTTCAATAATTTTGCAATAATTTGGCAGTGCTCTGTGAAGTAGTCTTCAATTTGTTAGGAGATCTAAGTGTACTTTACTATCCATGTAGATCATTCTCTGCCTGTATTTCCTCTCCGCATGTTTTTCATTCCTCTTGATGTTTTTGAAAGGTCGAACTGTGTATCAGCTCTAACTCAACTCTGTGGACAAGGTTTTTCAGTGTAGCTCAAAGGGTATGTAAAATTTGTAGAATTGTCTTTAGTGTACATGTAACTTTTCTGTAATTGCCTTCAGCAAAGACTAGCTGTGTGGCTCCTAGAAAAAAGCAAGTGAGGTATTTTTTCGTGTAACAGAGTTTAAGTATCTGAAGTGAGTCTTGTCATGGTAACCAAACCCAGGATTATGGCNCCTGTGTATTTGAAGTGGTTGAGGGCATGAGCTTACAGTAACAACTGCTACCTAATGATCTCTTGTGTGGTACTGTCTCCCTCTGGCCCACTAAGTTAGCCGTCTGGCAGGGCAGCAACACAACACAACTCTTGCTTCTTCTCTGGGGCAACTTCACAGGCCATAAAGTACAATGAGCTCATTCTACAGCAACTTCCACAACTCCCCCCAAAACCTGATGCTTTTGGCTTGTGAAGCTTGAGTCACCTTTCCTTCTATGTGAGAAAAAAGTGCTGTTGAAAGATACATTATTAATTCTGAGTAAGGTGACATGCTCTAAGCTTTTTGGAGGCAGTGTCTGGTGCAGGTAGTGTTCTTCACTTGAGAGGACCATTAGTCCATTTGCTCATGAACTTTATTTTTCCCTTTCAGGTCAGCCATTTGTGTCAACCACAACTTCGGCCTTCAGCATCCAAATATTTATAAAAGTCTTTCTCACCTATGTTGTCAGCTATAAAAGAACAAGATGTATTAGAGACATGCTGTTCCTTTGGATTACCTCTGACTCTGTGAATAGAGAGATATTCTGGAGAATAGTAAAAACAAAGAAAAATCCCTGTATATCTGTACACACTGATTTGGCTATCCAGTGCCAAATACTTCATACCTTGAATACAGAAAGGGTAGACTGTAGATTTATTCTCAGAAACCCCACAGCTAAATCGTGCTACTTTAGAATCAGTCTCAATATTGAACTCTTAATAATGTGAATTACTCACTTTGAAAATACAGAACTAATTTTGATGTAGACTTACAATTCATTGACCTCTTGCCCTGGATTCATACTGCTTCTGAAGAGGCCACTTTCTAACAGAATGGGAAAACTGGACCAACATCTGGCCCAGATCATTGCAAAGATCTGGGCCACCTGGGCTCCAGGACATGGAATTCACAGAGAATGCAGACAAGTGTGAGCATGTGTACAGATATTATAAAACTGTGTTTAAATAAGAATTCCAAAGAAACTGCAGTTACCTGAGAAACTCTGCATTAGTACGGTCAGCAGTGGCCACTGCTGAAATGGGCAGAATAGAATAGTGAAGCAATGTAGCTATTAGAAATCAAGGTTTCAACAACTGTTTGTAAGGCTAGGACAAACTGCTCACAACCAGTTTGCATACAGAGCTGTAACCTGTTAGATTTAATTAAAATTTATTTGTTTATATGTGGAGAGGTGAGGTTCTGATTTCTATCTCATTATATGCATGTTTTAATCAAGTAGTGATATACTTAACAATGACATATCTCTCAGTGCTTCTAAAACATCAGTTTACTTGAATATGGAATTGATTTTGAGGTCTCTGATGTTAGCTTTGGAGCTGCTTCCAGCAGTCAATTTTCCTGTTGCTGTTAAGTCATCCATTTTGCCAAAGGGACATTGGGAGAGGTTTTCCTCTTCCTCTGTTGCAGTTTTAGAAGGCTGTTTGAAGGCACTGTGAACTTGAATGTTGTCAGTGGTCATTGCTCTCCTGAAGTTACGTGTAATAATAATTGTGTCCATCATGAAATGAAATTTATCCAGCCATTGTGCTAGACAGAAAGCCAAGAAATCTCTTTTACAAAAGGAGAGTGAAAATGAGACTTTCACTTTTTGTGTGTTCTTTTCCAAAGTTAATCAGATTTCTTTTGAGACCCCAGGGTAGGTGGTAATGTGATGACTAGAGTGTTTTCTGGAGATGAGACAGCCAAACTCAAGTCTCTGTTTTGAAAGAGTCTAAAGAGGTTCTCCCAAGTGAGTACCCTGCACTGTTGGCTATAGGGAGTTACTCTTCCTCTTGACTCTGAGACCACTTCCCTGAAATCTGTGCGTTCCACAGAGTCCTGTCTGATGAATCACTACTTCCTCCTTGTTGCAAAGACAAGTGTTTCTTAAACAGCTGTTTAATTACATTGTGAAATAACACAAGCTTTCAGAAAAATGTGGTTATATTCCATTTCAGAACAAAGCTATTCTCATGTGTTAAATGGTTAGGGCTGTGTTGGTGTTCCAAGTAGTGTGGTGAGTTGTGGAAGAAGTGAGTAACTGCCTTGTTGAACACCTTGCCCTGGCCTCATTTCAGGCTGCTTCATTTTGCCTCAGATTCCAAAGTGAGAGAGGCCAGGATAGCAAGACATCTGAAAAATTTAGAATCCTTACGCTCTCGTGGACATGTTGCAGTGGGCTGCAGCTGCTGGACAGCCCTCCATCCCCACCGAGCTTTGAATGGCAGCGGCAGTGTGCTGATGGAAACCTGGAAAATCTTTGGCTACCTTTGTTCCAAGGGTTTGTGCAGACATAGTAAAGGTCAGCTATGTACTATGATGGTGCGGTGCATGGTTAGAGAAGAGATGAATGGAGTGAAGATCTGAGATGGGCT
This sequence comes from Sakesphorus luctuosus, assembly GCA_013396695.1. Taxonomy (NCBI): domain Eukaryota; kingdom Metazoa; phylum Chordata; class Aves; order Passeriformes; family Thamnophilidae; genus Sakesphorus; species Sakesphorus luctuosus. The sequence goes on along the minus strand of VWZD01012776.1, from coordinate 82,752 downwards.
AAGCAGAGAGACATCATTGTTCAAATGGGAAAGAAGTGATCAACACAGCCTGAGCTGGGCTGGTTGTGGAAGAGACATCTCTTGTGGGCTGCAGGACGTCAGGACAGAGAGTTGTGCCAAAGGGAGTGACGATGAAGGGGCAAGTGGGTGGAGAGATATTTTGGGGTGGAAAAAAAGGTTTGTTTTGGTGGCACAGGATGCCTTTGACATTTGTAAGTCTTGAGGAGATGTGACGTCTGAATCTAGTGATTTCTGTCCAGATCTTATAATATCTGCACAACAAAAATGTATCTTACCTCTCAGTGCTGAGTGCTAAACATCAGATTCACTGATGCAACAGGAAATGCCTAGATGGTGTTTTGTGCACAAAGTAGTAGTAATGTATCCTCTTCTGCCTAAAGTAATTTAATAATCTGTGCTTTTCTCTGCTTTATTAATGACCCCATCACAATAGCAGAGGACTACTTCTATCTTGCAATAAAACAGAAGATTCACATGGTGTATTAACTCTGTGGGTCTGGTGCATGGGAATGAATTTAATCTTAATAGTAGATTTTTATTTCAAATGTGGTTTTGTATAAATATTGCCACTTTATTTGATGTAACTGTTTCTTTGATACGTTCTGGCATTTTTCTCATTTCAGTGTGACAGAGCTTTTACTCTTCTGTCCTTTAGGTAGGCTTGGACTGAGCAACATAACTTTTTTTTTTTATCATACCACTAGTGGGCTAATAAAAGTTGTTTATAGATAAGACACACTCAAGAGTTCTGCAAGTCTTAAAAATAATATATTTAAAATTTCATCATTTTAAATTAGATTCTGTGTAAATTGTTGTTAGAGATATCAGGCTTTTTCTTTCAGATTTATGGAAGTGAATTATAAAATTATTAATAAGAGAAGAATTAGTGGAACTGATCAGTCCCACTGAACCAGAAAGGGTGTCTGTCTGCAGATACACATGAACTAGAACAGCTGATGCACATACAGATTTCTTTTGGCACTTTGGCATTTTAGTGGCTTAGTGGCTATCCATACAGTTCAAAGAGTTCAGTAATAAACTGTCTTCAAAGAAGGAAATCTTTTTCATGGGTTCCACGAGATTTATACAAGAGGCTATTTTTAGATCAAGGATTTTTTTGCCCCCTTATAGCTATAAGACATCTGTGGCCTTGCCTTAGGTTTGAAAAATCTACTTTGCTAAAAGAAGAAAGTCCATCCTTTCATGTTTGCTTTATTTTTATTTTTTGTTTGGTTACA
>VWZD01012776.1:22151-81447 GCA_013396695.1 Sakesphorus luctuosus | reverse complement strand
AAACTGAAAAGGGCTCTGTATTTCTGTAGCTCACATGTAAAGTCTTGGCAGAGAACACTCTTTTCCTGCATGGTTGATGCAGATGGTTGCCTGTCAAAGGATGACCCTTGATCACCATTCTCTCAGCGTATTCTCTGATGTCAATACATAATGCAGTTCACCTATCCATGTGGATGTTTACAACTTGGTGTATTAGGATATGTATATGGATTTTGGTCTATAGCATGTTAGATGGCAAATGAGTAGAGAATGTCTTCAAGACACCCTTTGTTTTATTTGGGAACATGTATAGTATAGCTGCACAAGATCCACTGGAATAAAACGAATGAAAATGGAGGCAGCTTGCTTGCAGTTGCAAGGTGTTTCTGTTTGCGTTGCTGATGTTGTAAAATGGATACTGATACTAGATATATATGGTCATTTTTGAGTTTGGGCTGGAGAGCTACTCCTACAAGATACTTCAGGCAGATTTAGGAATATCTCAGTGGGAAAGTGCAGCCATAAACTTTTTGCACTTTAGAAATTTTTAGAAGACAGATCAGGTTAACTCTGATTGTGTGCACACATTCTAAGAATATTTAGCAGAGCTAACTTTCTAACCAAACAGAACTAACCTCACAGATCATGAAGGAGATGAATGTGATTATTTTTTAATGTGTTTACCAATTAGTACTCTGGAATTTTTATGTATTACTTCTTGTCATTGAAGGAAGAGGAGTATTTTCTTTCAAATTCTAATGAAAAACATAGAATGAAAATACTCAACTTGGTTTATTTTTGTGTTTCCAGCTGCAGTGCAGAAATGTGGAATTCATACATGTAGTCCAGTAGTCTAAATTCAGAAGTCACCATTCCATATGTTAGATGCAATCTGGCTTCCGGAAAGAATCCACTGACATCAGTGAGATGCAGATCTGCCCTTTTTCAGATATGCAATTGGCAAAAGGCTTTTCAAATTCTTTGAGGTCTTCCCCACATCTTATTTTTAATTCAACAAAAACAAGTGGTTGGGCCCCAATACAACCCTGTTCTGGTTCAGAGGCTATGAAGGACCAAAAACACTGGCATTGTATCTCCCACACAGCCTATAGTTATTTTAGCTTCAGTTGGGCTGGGCAGTGCTGCTCCTCTGAATTACTTGTTCCTGACTCTGCCTGATAAGTGTTCAACATTTCTTGATGTGTGAAGGAGGTAGTAGCAGGGCATAGGTGCATCATACAAGATTTGCATCACTTGGAGATGTCAGCAGTGCTTCTTGCCACGATTCCATTTGGTTGATCTGCCACTCTCTCTCTTACAGGATGTTTATTTTTCACCTGTTCTTTCAGCATAGGATCACTGAGGAAGTGATCACGTAGGAAGAGGATAGTTTGCCTTCTTTGAACGATGGCGGGTCCTTTTGTATGTTTGTACATATACCTGCAGTGTGCTTATCTGCAGGTTGGCTGAGCCATCTGGTTTTATCTGCCTGCCCCTGTGCTCCCCCACCCACCTGCCCATTTGACCAGTTGCAGAGGTGTTGCCACTGCTGAGAATGGAAGCGAAGCAAGATATATTTAAATGTGTGCACATCTTGGTTCTTTTTCATTACCCATGTCTACCAGCTGCCCAGTGTCTTCAATCATTTGTTCTCACTCTGAAGTAGAGCTATTCTCTATCTATTCCAAGTATTATCTAAACTGATTAGTATCTGACCATGTAGGCATCTCCTTTTCTGCTATCAGCATGCATGCCATGAACAGGAAAAAATCATGGCACAAATGTGTGACACAGAACAGTACCTTCATGCTGCCTATCACAGGATTAAGTGTGACTCAGGAAAGAGCCTTCTGTGCATCCTCTCTAACCTCTGTCCAAACTTTTGCTGCTTACCTGCTCAAAAAGTCACTTGGCAACTGACTTATATGCCAATGGGAAGTTAGTGAGAATTGGATTTCATGTTTATTTGAAAATTTCAGTTCAACAAGAGAAATATTTGAAGGACAAGATTCTGGGAAAATGTTTCAAGTAAATCAGAATTTACTACAGTCTATCTGAGATTCTGTTTATATTTTGATAAAAATGTTCACCTGATTTACTACTTCTTCAGAAGACTTTATTTTTAATAAATGAGTATTTTCTGGTGGATGATCCAGCTAGAAAATTTCTCACTGTCTGGCACTGCTAGCTTCACTTGGTGCTGCAGTGCAGAGGTCCACGTTACCATAGAGATATCCACAATAGTTTTAAACCAACTTTAGCTTACTAAAATTTGAGTGCTAATGATTTACTGCAACCTCAGCTGTAGAACACACACTATAACACTTGATATACACTTCAGCAGCTGCCTGTGCTTACTACACCTAACTATAGCCCAATGATGTTCCCTTTTGAGGTTGGAAGCATAGGACTGCGATCTTCCTGAGATCTTGGTGAGACACAGCCATTCCTCTAATAATGGACCTGACCAGATGCATAAAAACCTCAGTTTGGGGCTACTATAAAAGAGAAGTAAGTGGCCTTGAACAACTGGGTCAGATCTACTAAGGCCCAGTCATTCCCCAAATGAGATTGCAGTGCTTGCTGCTGCTCTTGCTCCTTACTTGGTAACTGATATGGGGTTTTTTACTTTTTGCAATGATCTGGTTTACATCTCGGGTACAGGTTGCACTGATCAGCATTCAGGATGAAAATTAAAATGAGTGATTATTTATTACCTCACCATCAGCCATAATATCATTTGTGTTTTCAGTTTTGGCTTCACTGTGTGTGTTTAATACTTGCAGAAGTGTTCAGTGAGCACATACAGAAATCGAAATTCATTCCATTTTGAAGAAAAAGATGAAGTGGAACACGAAGATGAACAATTTAGAAATCAATCTTTGAATTCTGATTTGATTTGTTTCTGATCCTAAATCAATCAAAGCAGCTAAGCAAAGTGGATGAGTAGGCTGGTAATAGTTCTGTTATCATTATATTTCTTTCATAGAGAACCTAGTCATATGAGGAAGCATGCGAAAGAAATGCTTACCTGATATTGCTGTCAGAAACAGAAGGGTAAAGTGAATGACAATCGGTTGTGTGTGTTCTGCTGTGCATACGAATTCATGAAGACTTCTGTACTATTTTGTGCTGTACACATTTCAGCAATAAGTAATAATCTCAGGAAGAAATGTCTGCAGTTTACTTGCCAAGGGGAACATAGAAAATCATTAAACCAAGCCTTCTTAAATAAGATAGGCATTCTTGCAGCTGGTTCATTTTTTCAGAATCTGTCTTTGTAGTAGAGCTCACTTGTAAATCCTTTCCAAGTAGAGTGTATTTATTTTATTTGTACAGTCACAGTGTCTGCACTAGTCTTCCAGGGACAATAAAATAATTTATGATGTGTACCAGTAAAATTACTGTGTTCATAGTAAAATCTAGTTACTTTGAACCTGTATAAAATTTCACTGCAATTTTTGGTAAGAGTCATATGCAACAAAGAGAACTCAATTAAAGTAATTGACATACTTGAGAAATGGAGGAATAGTTTTTATTTGCTGTGAACATAGGTAAGATTTCTTCATTTTCTTAATGTGACAACATGATCAACAACTACAAAATCATTAGGTTTTATTACTTGTAGGTGAACTTTTTTAATGGTCTAGTATAGGAAAAGTTTGAGATTTTGTGTCCCATGTTCTGAGATGACCCAATGCCTTTAATAGTGTGGCTTTTGCCCCACCCTGAGATAACTGGCTGCAGAGAGACTTTCTGCTTTGTGATGAGGATTCCTGCACCATCACAAAAGTTGTATTGGTGTTGCAGAGTGGGAGCTAACTCCAAGCTGATGCTTCCTTGGCTGGAATGATACTTCCAAATCCAGAGATGAAGATCCCATTCTGGAGGAAAATGGAAACTGTGCCTAGATTTGCTTTTAGTTATCTTTTGTAGATTTCTGGATATATATTTCTTAGCTTATTCATGGTATTCTAAGGTACTTATTTTAAGTGTGGTAAAAGTGATGAATAATTTAAAAACATCTCTGCATGCATCATGATTGCAATTAAAATACCAGATTAGGGAATGACTTTCCTTGATCTTTATTTTCAATGGCAAAGGATATGTCATGGAGTTGTTTCAGTGAAGTGAAATATTTAAAAAAGCCGGTTGATTCAAATGGGTTTCATTGGAACTTTTGCAGGAAAATCTGTGTCTGTAAATATATGTACCTCTACTGGAAGCTGCAAGAGGAATTTAAACACAAGAAAATTCTAAAACATGAAATCCTAAGCATAACCCAGCACTTCTATGGGGAAATTGTATTTTTTCTGCATTTCATATGTATTCAGGACACAATTTTTAAAAATTGATGCTGAAATGGATCAACAGTGCATGCTTCTCTAAACTCCCTCTGGTTTTCATCACTAGTAAAATGACTCCCACTTTCTTTCTCATCTTGCAGCTAACTTTTTTGGTGGGTCCTTTCCTGAGGTCTCTTTCAAATCAAATTATCCTAATTTGGATCTGAGAAGCAGCAGTGTCAGTTTCTACAGGATAAAAAAAATCACTGGGCAAGATGCATGTGAGTGGTGTCCAGTTGTCTTTTAGAGCACACAAGGGAAATTCCCATTTCAGAACAGATATCTCTGCATGGGAAGTCCATCATGCTGACTGTAAAATTGTCTTGAAGTCTGTCAGAGCTGTTGTCTCTGACCTACTGCAGATTCACATCTACTGCAGTGGTGTGTCATGGCTACTTGTCTTTTAGAATACAGAAGTCAAATTCCCATTTCAGAACAGATCTCTGCAAGGTAACTCCACCCTTCTTGGTGTAAAATTGCCTTCAAGACTAGCAGAGCTGTTGTCTCAAACCTACTGCAGAATCAGGGATATGTTAATTCACACTGACTTTGAACATATGACTTTATCTACCTTGAGGACTTGAAAATGGCTTTGCTTGATTTTTTAATAAATATTTTCTGAGTAATCTGTACCTGCTATAGGGCAGGTTCTGTGAAAAACGTGACTGCAAATTACAGAATGTGTCAGACTGTGCTGTGTTTCACAGCTGTATATAAAAAAAGGAGGCAGTGTTCCATGGACCACACAACGTGAGTTCACAGCAACTCTGCAGAAATAAGTAAAAGAGGGATTTTGGGGTGAATAATAAGTAAAAAAATTAATTATGTATATTTTGGAAATCTCAGTGGGGTAAGGATGTAGGACGTTTTACACTTGCTTATTCTAGTCTGGTACATCTTATCATGAGTTGACCATTTTCAGAGACATGATGTTAGTTTGGTGGCTTGGTCTGTTGTTCTGTGTTTGCAATCCTGGCCTTCACTGAAGCCTGACATAGCAAAATATTTAAACACACAAGTAGAACCATCCAGCTTGACTGGAAAAACCAGAGCACCAGTTTGACTTTACATTTCCACAGGGTCATTGCACCCAGAAGAAGTCTAGAAAAGCCTTAGGGTGGTTATAACCTGTGTCTGGCAGCTAAATATAGAACAATTGGTTAGTTCCATGTCACTACAAAGGTCTAAAAAGGAAAAGTAGTATTTCTCCAAGAAAACTGGCATATGTGAAAATTCATTGTTTTATTAATATGTGGATTTGAAGACTTGAGGTCTAAATTCTGTAAGGAGGAGTAATAATATATTTGTAGTGCTATAACTGAAATAATCGGGAATGCTCTTTTGTTACTCAGTGTGAGGATCCAGAGATCTGCATTACCATTATCATCACAGGGTTTCTGCAGATGGGACCAGTGAGCTAGTCAGACTGTTGTATGTGTGCCCAGAAATGAACTGTTTATGTTCATCAACTGTAACAATTACAGACACTGTATTACAGATGAGGAGGCCTTCCAGCCCAACCTCTCTTACTTACTTTCAGTAAAGCATTTTAACTTTAACAGTAACTTGCTGTGTGAAGTAAAATGAAATTTCTGTGCTGTGCAATTGTAGGAAGCCAATTTCTGTATCTCCTTTGGTTTCATCACAGCCTTGAAAAAGTTTACTTCAGGTTTTCTCTGACTTTACTGATGGGAGTTCTAAGCTGTCATCTCTACCTTCTCTGTTGTGTTGAGATAAGAAGCTTCTAGTGGATAACAACATATATAAGTAATAGTGTGGCTCTTTGTGTTGTTTGAATTTCAGCTCATTTCTAGGACTCCTGCAGGCAAGGCTCTCCACTACCCCACCTACCTTGCAGTTGTTTTTTTCCCTACAGTATTTTTAGTACTGTTTCCTGTGGCATTCCAACAAATCCCCTCCAGCAGTCCTGAACAGGACTGGTTTATTAAAATTCCTTTCTCTAGAAAATAACTTGTATTATTGTATATGTTCATATATTTTATATGTTTTTATATATATTTTAATGTGTTTTTTATCTGAGCTCATATTAGAGTGACCCCGTACATTTTGTAAAATACTGATTTGCAGCTTCTGTTCTTTATAGCTCAGGTCTTTGTTCTTCCATGCAGACTTTCATCATGAGTGTCTTGAATGCCCAGATCCCTTTCCTTGCTCTGCTGGCAGCTCATTTCCCACAGTTTATGCCAATCAAATAGTTTGTAACTTCTGTGAAAACTGAATGTGACTCAGCTGGAAATTTACGGAAGTTACTTTTTCCTGTGTTGTGATATGCACTTGTGAATAAGTACAATATTAACAGGAAATGCTATATATTTCCCTTCACAGTCTATCCAAAGACAGTTGGAAAATAAAGATATATATGAGAGATGCATAACAGGAAACTTCAGGAATATGTTTTTCTCTTGTAATCTCCTGGACTCCAGTGTAAGAGTGTGAATAATTTATGCATAAGCAGTTATTCATTGGAGTTGTACATGTATGGTGTCTAACCCACTAAAATGAAGATAAGTCTTATAAAATCTCTGTTGGTGAGAATGTTTATCTGTGAATTGAAACTAAAATCTTTTATGGCTTTAGGAGATAGTATTTCTAAATAAAGCTAGTTGGAAAGCGTCAGGCTTTTAACTGTACATGTGATCTCTTGTAGAGGAGATGAATACTTTTCTATGGATTGTGACATGTTCCTGTTGCTTTACAAGGACTTAATTCTGTGAAATGCTGAGCATTTGGACCATTCTACCTTTAGCTGTATGAGAAGCCCATTTTGCCTCCAGCGATATTGGGCATAAAATAAAACTAAATTATTATTGAGCTGAACTCAGCTTCTTCAATATTAGGGGCATTGAAAATAGGTAACTGTATCTATTTTGGGGGGAGAGAAAGTTTGACAGTCAACACTGCACTCAGGAGCCAGAACTTCTGCTTTTAAGTGTGGATGTTGATACTGTGCGTGTGCAGGAGCTGTGGAAGAAGGTTGGTTGCCAAGACGTCTTCGAGAGGGTTGAGCATCACCATCTGTGGAGAATATAACAGTGCATTTTTGTCTTCTCAGTAATGTTGGTAGTAAGTTGCATAATAACCCTAATGATGGACAGTCCTAATGGTGGACTAAAGTGACCATACTGTGTTAAAATAGATGTCAGTACATAAAGACTGGAGCAGCAGTAAGAGCTCTCAGTAGAACATTGTCGTGAGTCTTAGAATGCAAGGTCTGAAAGGTGACAATTTAGCAGCACTTCTCTTTTTTAAGACTGGAACAAAATGTCCAAAATAAGTCTTTTCCAGAAAGCTTCTAATTTCATACACACGCACTGTGTAAATAGTGATGAGTAACACCAAAATCATTATTGCTTATTGCATAAGTAATAATTTGCTCCAGTGCAGCATTAACAGGTGAAGGGCTATGCTATGCCTTCCATGCTTTCATAGAGCTTATTTGGATTGCAACTATATACAAAAGTTAAACACTGAAATTAGACACTGATCCCACCAGCATTTTCATGAATAGAGTAATGGCAGTGAAATTATCACAACTGCATTTAACGTTGTAAGACTGAATAATTAAATTTCTAGATTTTTCAGGACTTTTCTTGCTTCTGTGAGGTATGAATTCTTCAGGTACATCTAACACCTTCTACTCCATTCCACTGGGTCAGAGCTTCCCCTTCCTCTGACTACTTCATGTATGTCACTTATACCTTCCTTGTATAAATACTGCTTCTACTCTTCCTCACTCTTCATCTGTATTTGAGTAGGGCTTGTAGGATCAGTCAGCCTGTGTGCCCTACTATGTGACATATAAAAGTGAGAGGTGACCTTTGTCTCTGAGAATTATAAACTAAAATAGGTGATAAAAGCTTTGTAAACACCTTTATCTTGAAGGACAAAACACAGAGGGTGAACATTCTGGGTTTGGGTAATATCTATGAGGCTTATTTAGATGACTTATTGGTGGACAAGGCACTGTGTGCATCCCAGGTGATATCTGGGTGTCAGCCTTGGAGTGTTTGAGATGTGACTGCTGCCATCTGGATTAGCTGCAGTGGCTTTGTCAAAACTAGAGTAGAAACTTAAACTGAATTAAATGTGATCATGAAATATTCATTAGAACCTCAGAGCTGTTTATTTTTATGAGAATTTGGATTTGATTTTTGTTGTCTTCACAATTTTTGGTGTGAGACATGGCACAGGCTTTCATGTTGATAATTTGTAGTTGCACAATAACAGATGGTACAGCATCACTTGTGATACTTGAGATGGTAGAGTCTACTCTGGGAATAATTGTATTTGTGAGTTTCTAATTAAAGGAGCAACAGCAAAATAGTTAATTTTGACATACATTTAAATGCTATTTTTTGGGTTTCACAGTCAGCGTTAGGTGGTAATGGGAAAAGTGCCCATATGTATCTGTTATTCTGAAAACTTGGGAAGATTTAATTTTTGTTTTATTGGTATTTTTACTGCATATTTTCATTTGGGAGTTGTTGAGTTCTGTATTTTTGTTTTTGGTTGGTTGGTTGGTTTAGTATAGTTCCTAGATGTAATTTTGAGACACATCTTGTGGATGCTAATGTATTAATTAAAAGGCAAAACTAGTTGTTTTCAGCTGCGTGTCCCCAAACTCAAACAGTCAGAACAGAAGTGCTGTAAAAAAACCCTGACTGTGAAGGAGCAGTGAAGAGGCAACGTTATGTCTTCAAAGGACATATACGTGTTCTTTTGTTACAATACTCTGTTCTTTACTGGAGCTTATTTTTGGTATTTTTGTGAAATATAGATGAAAGTTCAATGCTGATGTTTTTTTCTAAGTGAAAGACAACTCATAAAACTTCAATAAACAACTCACTCTCATCAGAACATATTTGTTCTGCTTTTTGTTTGGGGCTATTTTTTCCCTCTTTGTTCCATCAAGAGGAATATAGTGTTTTATAGAGATTTTAGGCTAAGATAGTATGCAGATGCCTTCCTGTAGCTGGCAAAAATATAGGAGAAGACCCCTTTGAGCACGAAAAAATTCCTTCCAGCTATGTCCACCTGAGAGAAGAAATAAGAGGAGGTGATGCTGAGCCAAAGCTCTGATGGTGATGTACATCATGCATCTCTCAAGGAGCAGCCTGCTACCCACTCCAGCCTGAGGGTTGATATTGATAGCTAGTGGTATGTACAGTGAATAGTGCTGGAGAAATGTTAGATAAAAAACACAGCACATACCTTGGGTCAAAAAGTTTTTTTGCTTTCAATTCCTGGAGTACAGTTCATAATATCTATATGTGCACTTGCACGCCAGTATTTCAGGTGCTGCTTCTGGCTGCTCGCAGACTATTAAGGTGCATAACTTTGGTGATTTTGTTCACTTTCAGTAAAATCCTGTATAGTTAAACAGTGGAAACCAAGACAACTACATTTTTCTCCACTAAGCAACCAGGTAGATTGTCTACTACTGTAACAGTAGCATTAAATTAATTGAGAACACAATGTCTTGTGTGTCTTTGTTTAGGCATGTCATTCTCTAGTTTAGTACTCCTTCTAAAATCATGTGCCTCTTCCCGTCCCGCCCCTCCATCTGGAGGCACTAAGAGCAAAGATCATGGATTGAGATAAGAACAATATACTGGAAACAGCAATGAGATAAGAAAATAAACAGCAACAATATAAATAAAAAAAAGATATAAGAAAAAGAAACAGTGGAAAACCCCTGACAATAAACAATACTGGACAGCTCCATCTGCGACATTTTCTTGCCCAGAAGGGACCCCTTCTCCAGGGAATAGAGAAAGAGTACCTTCCCCCCACCCTCAGGTGTGTGCTGACAACTTCCAGACAACTGTTTTTCTTAGTCAGTGTTTGGAAGGCAAAATTAATTTTACATTTTTAAATTATTGATTGATTGCAGACTAACAGTATGCTGTGTAAGTTATTACTATTCACCTAGACCAAGAGGTGATGGAAGATCATGATTATTTAGTTAACATCTTGCGGCAAATTTATGCTCTAGCAGTTTCCATTCATATATCTATGATCATATTACCTGAAATTTCTAGCATTGAAACTCACTTCATATTTTTTTATCAATTTTGATAGCCATGCCCAAGGACTGATCTACTGTATTGAACCCTAGGTCTGTCAGCCTGTTACCTTGTGCTGGGCAAGTGCAAGGAGCCTTACACAACAGACAGAGAAGAGGGCAGACAGAGAAGGATTGTTCCCTGAGCTTCTTTTAACCTGTAGCTGAGAGGCTTGTGAATTGAGGTTATGTTCCTACTAGTGTGCTTTGCAGTAATAGAAGATGTTTGAATCTTTGTTGTTATCCTCACATTGGTTACTTTTTGACTAGCTCAACATACAAAGATAAAAGTAAGATCAATTTTTAAATCTTTCTGTATCAATAGGCATGGATTTTGCTCTCTCCTAAACACCAGTGTATGTATTTCTGATAGTTCAGGCTTAGTTGCTGTGTATTTTACTAAGGTTGGTGTAAGGAGATTTGATTGGATTCCCCAGTAATGTGTGTGACTCATGCCCCTGCAGAGTCAAGAATGGACAGTAATTACAAGTGCACTTACAGAAAGAGGCCTCACTATGCCAAGACTCACAAGTCTTGGGCAGATTCTGTTTACTTTGACAGATGTTTGGTAAAGTTTGTTTTTCCCTTATATCTTCACACAGCAAGGACATTAATATGACTTATCTGCCATGCATATTTAGTGGAGGGAAATGTGTGTGCTAATAAAATAAACACTCTTTCAGAGAAAATTCTTTTGACAAACTTAGCATTCAAAATAAACCTGATTTCACTGTTGACTGTGTTCTGTAGTTGGTTTTCTTTCAACACACCTAAGAACATAGGCATTTGTCCAGTGAATGTATTTTAATTTGTTTCTTATCTGTTCGCATTGGGATGTGACTGCCTGAGCAGCAGCCATGATGAAAAAAGGGGTAGACAAAGCTGTAGTTGACCTGATCAAGCCTTGTGATAGGACCACCTGGAGGGACTAGATGACCTTCAGGAGTCCCGTTAAACCAAAATTTTGTGATTTTTTTTTTCATTGGTGTTTCACTGAGCATCTCAAGCCATTAGACAGGCTCTTCTTATTTTTCAGGTTCTGAATACCTGGGTAAGGGTAGGAAGTATCCTACTGTTGTAGATTTTGAGACACTGTACATGATCAGTGAAGAAAGGTATGATCTTAATTTACATGTCTTGCTGTTTCGTGAGCAGGAAAGCATAAGCTGAAATGAGCTATAAGCACCAAGCTTAGGTGGTATAAGGGACATGGATTGAGGAGGTTTGAGCCTTTTGTACATTTGAAAGGTCTCAAAGTAGCTGCTCCTGAGAGCAGAATTGAGGGCTGCCCAACAGTGGTAGTTTGTGTGCCAAATGTGGCACCATAATGACTGAACTAGTATCTTTTCTACCTGACTGTTCTATTGTCCTGTTATGATAAAGTATTCACAAGGCAGCTGCTACCAAATTGTGAACAGAATGCAAAAAGTCCTAAAAGAGTGTTCTTTCCTAGGTTATAATTTTTCTGTCAGGTACACATTATTTTGTTAGAGCTCATAGGATTATTTTATAATTATCAACTTGTTTTTTTCAAGAGGTCAACTAAAATCTCCAGCAACTTGACACAGGTACATTTTTCTTTCTTAATTTTTGTTCCCCTTAGGATGATCATTTAATTGTGACTTGCCAGTGCTAGCTGCCCTTTGTTCCCTTTCCTCTTCCCCACGTATTTCAGAGGTTTACCTGCATCCCACTGGTTTGCTTTTCTTCCCTTACCACTGATTTTAAATTGAAATAGGAAGATTTATAGGCACTACTGCCTGTAGTTGCTTAAAACTGGATGAATTATGTTGAAGGGGGAGAAAAGGAGTGAGAAATAGAGAAGAAACAAATCTGTAGTTTTGAATACTTACTTTTCTAATTTCTTACTTGAAACACAATCCAGGAAACCGTGAAAAGAGGAATGAGAATGAAGGAAGAAAGACAGAAATCTTAACATCTGTTCCTGAAGCTGATTCTTATCAGACAGATCTTTTCAGCTTTGTGCAGAAGCAGTTGTAGGAGGTGACTCTGAGAACCAAACATAAAAACACTCAATATGTTATCAACTGTGTAATTCACAGAAATTAAACTTCCGACACTTGATCCTTACTTTGAAGTTTTTATGGAGACTTCTGCACATCTCCAGAACTGCTGCCAATCTTAGCTCTACTAAGATATGAAGTCTTGGCACATGTCTCACACTGAAAAATAGGTGGAGTTCACAGCCAGAGACGTCTGTATGGCACATTCCCTGAAGGCCCTAGTTAGGATGGTATTCTCAGAGTGTAGCAGAAATGCAGGGATGACAGTGGGCTCATACATCTAGAATACAATAGCCTATGCCTAGCTATGCTTCATTTCAAATGCACCCAGATGGTTGGTAGGGAGAGGGAGGTGGGAAAGAAAGTTAAGGCTTCTTTTCAGACACAGGTCACTGCAAGGAAAGGAGTTCAAGGGTCATGGCTGAGAGTATGCAAGAGGAGCCTGATTTCATCACCCTGAGGTGAAAATAGTCATGGAACAGAAGGCTCTACTTATACCTGACTTTGTTCCTCTCCCTTGTAAATTTTCAATTCTCTTGTGTGCAGTGATATAGCTTTAACTGGAGGCATCAAGATGGTCTCGTTGCAACAAGGTTTTCCTTTGAGTAGTGGAAGGACCAGATGCAGGTTTGTGAGTGCTACCCTTGAGCCACGTGCATGTACAAACACAAAGTGCAGTAGAGCCTGCCAAACCTACTTGTCTTTGTGGATTTGGGGTCCAGTTTATTGCCTGTGTATGTAGTGTTTTTATGCTGCATGCCTCAGTGTGTGTTGTGACACATGTTGTGAACAGGCTATCCCTTCAAAATGCATATGCATATATTTTAGCCAGTTCTTATGTATCTGATGGGTCAGGCTTCTGTTACGGATGATTGCAGAGGTTGTAGTGTCTGACTCAACAGCCACTAAGTAGTATGCATGTTGGATCATTATTTTCAGAAAATAAAATAGCGTGACCTTGTGTTAACCTCAGAGTTGAGCTATCCAGGTATGTGATGCTCTTCTGCACTTCCTTGGAAAGGTGGCAGCTGGCTGGCATGATGGCAGCAGCCTGTGGAGCAGAGTTGGCAGCCCTCTAGTGGGAGCCAAGAAAACGAAGGGCAGGCACAGCTGGGGAAGCAGATGCAAAAGTTAACTGGAAACCACAGCAAGGAGAATTTGACAGAAGGGGGAAAAACAAGAGAGAGAATCAACAGATTTTGGCAACAGAGATGCCAGAGAGCAGCGCTTCCCGAAAGAGAATAGCTGTACTGGTGGGTGGAAAGGATAAACAGACGCAGCCAGTCAAATGAATGAGGCAGGGAAGGGTGGTGTCCGAAAAAAACAGAGGTCAGGCCGAAAGCCATCTAGCTCAGGACTAACTCCAGCAGTATGAGTGTGTAGTGATTCATGCTACTGTCTCCCAGCCTTTGGCAACTTATCATTTAATGAATTTTGGACCTAGAGGTGAACAGAGCTCATCACTTTTCTCCTGTAAAACTGTCCAGTCTTTAGTACACACTGATTTCTAAAGAGATCAGATGATATTCTCTGTAACAGTTGAAGCTGGAAAAGAAACATGAGAAGACTCCAAAGAGAAAGAGTAGCCAAGTGTTAAACTATACAAAAATGCCAGTGGATTGGAGTTGAAAGGATTAGAAGTGATAAAAAAGTAAAAGAAGGGAAAGACTGAGACACAGTTCTGCTAAGGAAGACAAGGCAAAAGGAAAGAAGGGGAAGAACAGAGAGGTATAACTTTGCTGAACAGTGGAAGAGTAGCTGGGCATCCTGGTTTGGTGTGCTGTAGCAGGTAGAGGAGCAGGACACCAGTTCCAGCCCAGGAGTGCTGGAGAACAGCTCTGCGTCCTGTGTCTCACTAGGGATTTCAAGCAAGGCTAAGGCTGGTGTTGAGGTCACACATGGTAGTAATTCTTTTCAGGACTGTAGTTTGGCCAGACAGAAAAAAAAAAGGAAAAAAAAAAGAAAAAAAAGGGGGTTGGGATTGAAAACAGCAGCACAATCAAATATGGAAATGGTAATAGTCAAACGACAGGATAGGTGTCAACTCTCACCAGCAGTGTGGGTTGGGTAAACTGGAGAGAAGTGCAAATGAGCCCTAGTAAAGAAAAGGAGATGTAGCCAGAGGAACGCAGGATTATGGTGAAAGCTAGGTCAAAAAGTGAACCCCACTTGCTAATCCAAAGGGACAGAGGTCTGAAAATATAATACAAAGGTAAAGGAAGGGGTGCACCAGTCTGAGAGTGACTAAAGAGAAAAAAGATGCAGAGGGCAAGGGAAAAGAGCCTTCAGGGCAAAAGGGTGTCCAAAGAGACCTTGGCATCTGTGTGATGCTTCTCGACTGGCACATCCATCCTGAGCCTTTTCAGGAGCCTGAACTCACCAACAACTTTGCTTCTCCACTTGGTTGGTTCTAGCTGCAGTTGTTGCTCTGGAGAAGCATAGCATTATGCAACATTTTGCTGTGGTAATTAGTCAACACTAATGACAGTGGTGTGTTGGTAATTACTAATTCCTAAACTGCAGGGGCTGTAAGTCTGCAGATTTTTGTACTGATAATTTAGAAAGGTGGAAATGTAATGAAGTAGTAAGTGCATTTTGCTTAATAACACTGCTGTGATAGTAAGGTAACTGATGATCACTGAGTTGCACATAAGTATGAGTTAAGAAAGTGCCATTGACTTTGTGTAATTATTTGATTAGTAGCTGATTCCTGTGGAGATTTCTTTGGCTATTATAACGATGCTGGAAATAATATTGAGCAGTTTAAAATGTTAAAACAAAAATTTTTTTACTGTTCTAAATTTTTTATTATTTCCAAGTGGTTAGTTTAATTTTAAATTTCTTTGCTTCCAACACTGTGTCTGTTCCTCTGCTTATTGAAATGGGGGATCTTCTCACTGACTTCTTTGGAATCAGGCTTGTCTCTGCATATTTTACCAGAAAAGCCTGTTATGAGCTACTACACTAATTGGTTTAGGTTGCAGATCTATTAACAGTCCTTCCTGGCAGTCAGTCAAATAATGAGAGCTTTATTTAAATTGGAAATCATAAGCAATGTGGTACTTAAGTGAGGAACAGAGGTATGGTCTTGGTATCACTAATAATATAAAAATGCCACATGATCAGATTCTTCTGGGAGTTCAGAAGATGCGGAATTTGTTCCTTCAGGTCAATGAGAGATCTGTAGGACATTTGCAAAGACCAGGCACATGTCATTATTCTTGCTGCCTCCTGTAGCTGAGTTTTGAGAAAGTGTCAGTCACATACCCACAGTTATTCAGGCTTATAAATCCAAGGGTCTGATTCAGCTTGTTTTACAAGACTCAGAACAGGAAGGAGGATTTCAGACGTACTTTTTGCCATATGTGATGAGAAGGTTTATTTATCCTTCCCATACTCACATTCATTTCCAGTCTTAATTTGACAGTTCTGTCTGTTTCCATGCATTGTATAAGTAATGAAGTTAGGCATTTTAGAGACTTAAAGGCTATACATGGCAATATTTCATAACTAACAGCACCTATTCTGCATCCCTGTGTGGTTCTGACCCTATCATGTCTGCACAGAGAAGGACAGAGACAAGTTCACCTATATCAGGGTTCTCAGATTTTCTAATTTTCATCAAACTTTGCTGCTGTTAGCAAAGACAGGAACACCCTCAACCTGGAAGGAAGGGAGGAAGAGAGAGAAAGTGTTGTTACAGTAAAATCAAAAGTGAGCAATTCAGATCTATAGAAAGCCCTCTAAGACCCAGCTATCAGCCAGAAGCAGCAAGGAGCTCAGCTGCTGCTGGCTGATAGGGAGGAGGTTACTCCCCAAGAATTCACATAGTAGGAATACACAGGACTCTGCAGGTGCACGAAAATAGCCAGGAAGAAATAATATAAACATGGGTCTTGTGAGAGATAGGTTCTAACCAATTGAAGTTTCTAGTGTGGTGGTGCGTAACTTTTAGCCAATAAGCTGTAGTCCTAACCCTGTATAAACTGTATGCTATGTGTAATAAAAGGTCTTCACTATGAATCTCACAGATTGTGTGGAGTCCAGTTCCCCCGCCGTTTATTTTTAGTTTACCTTAAGGAAGACCTTCATTTTTATGTTCCTCTATTCTAGTATTTCCTCTTCATAAGGCTGTCACAGAAGCAGCAGGGAGAAAAACTCTGAGTTAAAGTTGAGTGAGTGAATTATTTTGGTTTTGTTGTTTTACAATAAACAAGGTAAGAAAAGTGGCTAATCTATAACGTAATCTCTGTAAAGGATTTGATAGACTTGCCTGCATAAATCTATGTCTTTGAGACAGATACACCATTTTTGGAGTGACTAAGGCCAGATGTCTTGTGAAGTGGTAGAAAGTGAAAGGCATTCATTTACAATGTCAGTTTCCTAGTATTTCCCTAGCATTGATAAATGGATAATAAAATAAATATCTGTGTCCTAACATACATGGATGGGTCTGTGTTCTTCTCTGGTTGAAAAGTCCCAGGCTCTTGGTCCACACATTCTGTGACAGTCTGAGGTGTGCATTGTCAAAAAAGAAGCTTTTGCTCTGACACAGACCCAGGTCTGTTGTGTAGTCCTACAGATTTGTCTAAACAATATTTTTTTAATCAAAGTAAATCACATTAGAAAATCTATTGAAGAGTTTCCTATATGGTACCATTGGAATGTGAATGTGCTGTTTTTATTTTTTGGTTGTGGAGTTAGAGGGGTTAGGAGCTTTCAGAGAACTCTTTCTGTAACCTCACTCTAAACTCATATTTGATGATGGATGCTAACTTGCGTTTCTGTTCAGATAGGCTTACTGGCACTAAGATACAGCAGGAGCTCAAGTGGGAAGTGAATGTTTTCTGTGAGAAAGGGAGAAGTTAATACACTTATATTGGGGGTAGTTTTTACTTTGGAAAACAGTGGCAGGCTTTGTAGTTTAATCTTTTGGAGTACTGCCCATTACCACCTTCTGACGTATGCTGTTGGACTGAGAAGAATCAATGCGCAGTGGTGCATGAAAGTCCAACGTTTCAGTTGTAGCTATACATAATACCACTGTCTCACATGCAGGCAAGGCTGTTAATACTTAACACAGGATTGTATTCTCTGAATACTGGTAATTTCATGGATTTTGAATGTTTATACATATTCCTTTGACAAATACAAATGTGTATAAAAGGCTCAAACTAACGAGCATCACAGAGCAAAATGCCACAGAAATAAGGCTCCAGGATTCTTGTGGAACAGGGAATGGCTCTGGGAATCTGTCTACAATTAGGGTTTTGGTCAAATTACATATCTTGCAAGGTGATTGCTTTAACTCGCCTACTGCAGGCACCCAGAGTAATTGCTAACCAGGAAGGTAAGAATCTGCCCTTTTGGAGATTGGTAACTTGCAATTCATTCTCCACATGCATGAGGGGAACAACGTTTTAAAGGTTCAAAGAGTCTTTTCCTTAAGTATGTGCATCTGTGGGAGGATATATGTATTGTTCTGTTGCTTGACAACCTTTTGTAGCTAATGGTCTGAAGTGAAACAAATCAGTAGTGTACAGGAGAAGTGTATTGAAATGTATAAAGACACAAAAAGTATTAAGGTAGTCCAACTCCTAGGAAATAGAACAAACAAAGCAGGCACAGCCTACATCTGCTGGCTTTCTTGCCAGTTTAAATTATGATGTGCTCTCATGCCTTCTGAAAATGTCATGCCTCACATGGTAGTGATGTTTTTACCTGAAAACTGAAGGCTATGGTTCTTGGAAACAACTTTAAATCTGCAAACGAAACAAGTTCAAGTGTCTGAAAAGTCACTTTTTTCCTAATTAAAACTTTATTGTGTAGCATATGCCACAAGATCTTTAATATAAATTCTGTATTACATTCAAATGAATACGGTAATTTTTGACTAGGAATAAATGTCTTCATGTAGTCTTAAGCAACATACAAATCCTTCTATGTAACCAAAGTACTCTACTGAGGAGAGAGGTGAAAGGAAGTGGTGTTTCTTGTTTCCTTGTTTAAAAACCTATGATTTCTAACTTAGAAGAAAATAAAGCAAAATTAGGAGTTTCGTAAATATGATGATTTAAGATACACTTCAAAGCTACTAAATTAAGGCTGCTAGTCATATGCCAGCCTGCCTTTGGGCATCTTTCACAGGTCTGTTTGATCTTTCCTTCTTGCATGTAAAATGCCAACTAGTTAAGAACAAGACTGAAAAAAGATATCTGCATTTCTCTTCTTTAGCAGGCTTCAACCGCAGAACTACGAGTTGGACCCATGAGACTGACACAATACCCAATTCAGGTAAGATGATTTTTCAGCTTCTTGATGCAGCCAATTCAGTGTTAATAGTTATAGTTAAGTATCATGTTTTCATTCCACTTATACAAGGACTGTGAGATGGGTAATGGGTGTTTTGCTCTATCTGATTGCTTGAGAAGAGATCTACAAGTAAATTAACTTGGTAAACAAGATACTTAGATTTCCATTACCATCCCATCTTACCTTTCATATGTAAGACTGTGTGTGTACATGTGCATTAACAGGGGAAAGAACTTCCTTTGCGATATCAAAAACTGTTCTATTCTGATATAGCAAAGGAGAGAGCTTCATGGAGTTNTAGCCTTGTTCTTGTGATACATAATTCATTTGTATTACCTTTGAGGTCACATAATTCTGTAAAATACAGAGACTTTTAGTTATCAGTCACCTTCTCTGTGAAAAACCTATGTGTGGAAAAAATGCATTCTTGAGGAAACTGAATCATGTTTATATGCATTATAAAGCTCTTCATTTTTATGTCTTCATTAAGCATCTTAATTATGACTCAATCTGATGAAACTATTGTTATTGTAATAAGACTGTGGAGCAGTGACTTTAGCAATAGAACCGTCTTTGGTTTTGCAAGGAATTTCAGTGTAGAATTATGGAATTCTTCACACAACTTTCTTTTATTCATGATCATTTTCAGAAAAATGCTCAAACAGATCTTTAGCAACTACAAATACTCTCAGAGCTTTTGTCAGGATATTGCTTTGTAGAAATTGGAAGTATCATCATATCAGCATTAGCTGTTATAAGCGAAGACTTTTCATATAAGAAGGGAAAGTGGGATTTGTTTCATGTGAAAACTGACATTTGTCTTGGTATCTTGCCAGTGGGAATGTTATTTTGTCCCTACATTACACAAGTGAGAATCTTAGTAAAAATCTGTCTTAAGTAAAGCAGAAAGATTCTTTAATTGAAATTATTAACTAAAGAATTTTTCACAAAAACATTGCCATTCAGTCACTTATTTACAGTAAAGGTAATAATACTTTGTGTAAACCCACCTCCATTGTTTGTGGAACAAGACATATTGCTTCAGATAATTCGGCAAATATTGCACACATCCACACATTTTAGAAATGTGTGCCAATCTTTTATTCCGTCTTACAATTACGTGTTTCTCTGTGCAGTGCAAACAGCTACTGAATATCATATTCTAAATGTCTATTTGTCGGTGATTAATAATGTTTACAATTATCTGAGAAGTAAGTCCAGTTTGTTAGAACAATTGCGACTGGGGATTTTCTTAGCAAAGTTTTATTTTATTCTGGTTTTATGCTGTTACGGACCACCTGTGCCAACCTTGAAATGGATCACATTTTTTCCTGAGAGGTGACCCTACTTGTGACCATGACCTGCCATAAACCATTTAATAGATTCGTCGCTGGGCTTTATGACCATATATGTTGGAGGAAAAACATGGTTTGATTTGTACTGGATCATGACACAGGTGCTGCTGGCTTTAAGAGGCCAGGGAAAGAGCGCAAAACAAACCAGCTCCAACCCTCCAAACATCCCACATGTAGCTTGCACATCTGCCCCGATTTCGTACCAAGACCTGCAAATAAGAATGGTTGGATTCTGAGATCTTAGAAATGACCATGATAAAAGTACATATAAATGTGCTTTCTCCAGAGGACAGAGGAAATAGGTAGTTTTTATAAACATTTAGTGCATATAAAAAAGTTGTATCCTAATGCAGAAGTGTTTACCAGGATTGATAAGTATTTGGATGTGTCCCTATGGAAATGCTACATTTTCTTGCCTTTTAGGACATTCATTTGCCATAATCTCTTTCACAGTATTAACATCAAACTCCATTTCTATTCTGATTATTTTGATATTCCCTGATGAGCAATAAATAAAACATGGTGGTGCACAGCATTTTACTGTTCTCTCAGGCCAATTTTCAGTGTAGAAGAGCCCCTCCATAACTTAATTTAGGGATACTATGTCTTTTCCACCTTAAAAGTGTCTTGCTGGGATATGATGATGTGAAAATAATTAAGTAACTTCTGAAGTTGCTGTTATTTTCTGTTTTCTTTTGGTACCCATGTGACCTCAGCTGGTGTCCTCTGTTTTATTTCAAGCTATTTAGAGCAAGTTCCTGTCCATTTTCTATATTTATATGATAAGCTGGAAACAAGATGTGCGATAGTTGTGTGAAGCAAATACATAGAAAGAGGGTAAAAAGTGTATCACCAAAATTGCAAAGGTCTCCACAGAGAAAGTTCGTGGTGCTCCTAAACTGGAGCAGCACTGATTTTTACAGCAACATTAGCAAATTATACAGCAAAAAATAACTACATGTGGGAGTTTTGCCAAGGAATACAGATCAAATTCAAGCATTTCCTTGATTTTGTTGTTTATAAGGATTGTTATATTTTTATCTTGACTTTGAGAGAGTATATTACAATACGCTTCTGGTTACATTATATTTTGGTAATTTATAGTAAGCTTCATGCAATTGTTAATGAACAAGCATAGTAGTAGCACTTTAAAGCAACTTTTAAAATTCATATTCTCAGAAGGATTTGCACACTGATGATTAACTACCACTGAGAGATTGGATGGTTTAATTAAGTTGCATTATTTTACAGCGGGTAAACGATGCATTTTGCAATCCTTTATATCCAAACTGGGAGAGCTGAGAGGAGAAGATATCCAAAGCTGCACACACTCCCACCTTCAATTTTGCTGAACCATATTATTTCAAAGTAGGAACAAAATAAAACTAATGGCAGTTGGAACCAAACAAAAGGTACTCAGAAGCATCTGAGTGAGGAGACAAAGTCTGCAGCTCGACCTCATCACTGCTTTCCAACACTTTGATGACTGAGAAAAAAACCAGGGATGAGTGACAACAGTTACCTTGGATATTTGTGTCACTAAACCAAATCTGCTTATAGTTAGCCGCAATCAAAACTCTTTCTAATAAATTGAAATTTCTTAAGTAATTTCTTAATATTTTTGGCAATTCTGAGCGTATAGTTTTCTTCCACTCTTTAATGAAACCTTGAGTGTTTGTCCTGTGATGGTCACATTGATTGATTTTTTTATTATTTTGAATTCAACAATCCAGATGGCTCAGGATAAGAGGAAAGCTATGGTCATCTTTTCTAGCTTCCAGACTGATGGTATTGAAATTCATGTGCTGACACCACAGCTGCATAAAGCAGTGCAGACAAAAGTTTACTGGCTTTTCTTACAGGCATTTAGAGGAAAAATTCTGCATGTTTTTCTCAGGCAGGTTGTTTGAGGAAAGCCAGGGGATGACTTATTTATGAAAGGAACAGGATTTTGCTTTATATATGATTACTTTCTGTCTGCTGCCTTTCTGTGCAATTTGAATAGCTGTAGATAAACCTTTGACTTTCTGAGGCCTTTTCCATATTTGCACTAAATTAGCCCTTTTCTTCATCTGACACACAGGGTAGCATGGTTCATTATCAGTTGCTATGGTAAATATATGCAAATTATAATGGGGAATGTCTGTGTGACTTGTGTTCTGATAATTGTATGCTGATAATATGATAGGGCAAGGATGAAAAATTTATTCTCTCCTAAAAACACTTTCTTTCACATAAGAAGCACAGAAATATGGCTGCTTTCAGCCTCTGTTCTCTGTGTCAGTTAGCAAACAGGCCTGCCACAGCATCCCTTTGGTTTTCAGAATGGCTCCTCTATACATACCCTACCCAATTTCATGTGAGCAGTTCCCTAAGTGTTTAGCTGAAACTGTCAGAACTGTTCAGGGACAATTTAGGGACAATTTGGGACAATGTATTGGGTAAAAAATTGTTGTGTTTGAATATTTTTCCCCCTACCCAATCATGTCCATACCCACTTGGCTGTTGTTCTCTTTTCAGTTTTGAAATAATATTGGTTATTGATAAAACTGTATTATGTTTAGAGTTTGTCCCTGTCTTCAGGGAAAAGTGAGAGTAGTTGCATTTCAGACAGTTCATTACAATCAAAAGTGTGTGTAGCAGGGATGGCCTGGTGGGAGTGCCACTGAGGTTTGGACATTCTGGGTGGCTGCGAATGAATTGGAACAGAAGGCAGGAAAGAATCATCATCTGGCAAGCTGATTTTGTCCTAAAAATCAAACCTACACATTTAACTATTGATTAGCTATTGATGACCACTCTATCCATTCAGAAAGTTGTACTACTGCCTCAGCTGCTTTACAACCTGCAGTACAAGCTACCCACTTTCAAAGCAGACTCAATCTTTCATAGAGCAGGAGTGTTTGTTAAGACGTGCACCNAACAAAAAGGTTCCCGTGGTCTTCTTACCTACCCCTTTTTGTACCCTCAGGGAGCATCCGGTCCCTCCCCCGGCGCGGGGACTCACACAATGGGTGATTAACTCTGTGAGTCATGGGGTATTTTCGGACTGTTGATGGCCCATTAGCACCTCAGGCTGGGAGTGGAGGTGCTAACGACTCCCTGGGAAGCTGCTGCAAATGGGCCATTGACCTTGGGAATGAATAGAGGGGGTAGAATACACAGCTTTGATCACCCCCACACAGTGACAACTGGTCCCACCTGCTGAACTAGGACAACCACGCAGAAACTGCTTTGTGTGTTTAATGTGGTGCCACTGTTTTGCATACTTTGCAGGTTTTGCTGGTCTTTGCAAAAGAGGACAACCAAAGCAATGGCTTCTGGTGGGCTTGTGACAGAGCTGGATACAGGTGCAACATTGCCTGGACTCCAGAGTCAGCACTTGAATGTTTTCTTGATAAGCGCCAGGAAATAATTGTTATAGATCACAGGAACTCCAGATATTTTGATGCAGAAGACATCTGCAGGTAACCTAAAGGACCTTATGCTTCTCTTGAGCTTCAAAATATATTGTACAAAAGCAAACCTCTTGATTTTAAAACAAAACAGAAGAAAATTAAAAAACAATAAACAAAAAATGAACACAAAACTATAACAAAATGGAAGTTTGGGGACTGAGGCCAGGAGGTGGTTTGCATATATCTGTAGGAGAATAAAAATATGAAAAATACACTTTTGGCAAAGCTGAATTGTAGCATTGTCTCTAGGTTATGAGCTTCTATCAGGCCATAAGCCAGAGCTGTGAAATTATTCTCCGCTGCCTATGTCTGCTTCTTCCCTGGCTTATTGCTACAGCAAAGTCTGAAGCTGCAGACTTCAAAGGCACATGTTTGTTTGTCCCTAGGTCAGACCCTGCCAGTTCTTCGCAAAAGTTTGCATCACTCTTCTGGACCACGTGATTCTGTCTAAGCAGCATTAAGATTGCAAGTGCTTAGTATTGGGATTCTTTGCTAAAATACACTGAAGCATACATTGTGCATCATACTATACTTGTAGTCTACCATGACCTGAAATTTTTAGTGTTTATGACAAGGTGCCTTTTAATACTCAGGTACTTGTGGTGATGCAAGTGTTTCTAAAAGACCTACAAATAAATATAAAGACTGTTTGTTCCAGACAGTGTAATATGAGCGAAAAAAACTTATCTTTCACCAAGAAAAAGTGAATGGAGTGTTCTTTTGACAGTTGGCTATTTTTTTTCAGTTTTCCAATGTTACACAAGATGGTAATTTTTTTTATTCAGCATTTAATAAATGATTGTCTGACATAATTTTGTATACCTGCTTTTCTTACTTGCATGCCTCAAAAGGATGTCCTACCCTCTAAGAAAAATTTTACAATGTCTAGTAGGACAGTGATAAATATGAGAAGTGTTAGAGATTGTTGTTTAAGCTGGGTAATGGGTATTGAAAATGTGTTGTGTTTCTTACCTCATGCATTTAGAGCAGTCTGCCCCAAATAAGTTGAGTATATGGGGCAAACATTTGCTAGGTTCTAAGAGTGGATTTGAAAAGCTGCTGTTTGTGCTCTGTGTTTTTGGAGCTCTTGCCTTCTTCATTGCATAGAGCAAAATGAGGAATCAGTGGCAAAATGAAAATAGTTTGTCTAAGTGGGGATGGGTAGGTTTGGTAGTGTGAGATCCTATTTTCTAGCCTCAGTGATGTCTTTCACCTGGCTTTTATTTATACTTTCAGTGAAGGTACTCAGAGTAATATTGAGGAAGCATTGAGTGTAACTGAGAAATTTTTGTTTGCTCAGGTCTATTCGTGCTGCAGAGTCATCAGAGCATACTGTAATACTTGCTGTAGTTCCATGCACGTAAGTACTACTGGCTTGTGAAAGATTTTTATTTTACTTTAAAAGAATGTTATGCAAAATAGTTCTCTAATAACAGAAAGTATCTTACAAGCAAGCCTTACAGAATAAGTTGAGTATTTTTCACATAAAATGGGTTAGTTATATTTTATGTTTGAGCGTTTGATAACTTTCCTTTAATGCAGACTAGTATTACCCTTATCACCTTCAGAATAGTTTGAATACTAAGAAAATTAGAAAGATATGTGTTAGTTTCTAAAATAAAAAAAAACACCTCACCAAACCAAAACCATAAACTGTATATTACTTTCTAAAGGAAACAACTAGGTCAAATAACACCCTGTGGTTTTAAGGGAACTGGGTAATGGAGCAAACTTCCGTCATGGTAATACTAAACTCACCAGAGCGTTGTCCTGAAATCCTTATTCGGTAATTCATACCCCATGTATTCAGGAAGAATTCTTACTGACTTAAATACATCTTTATCAAACACCTTCAAATACCCAGTTAGAACTCTACACACTACTGAATCCACTGTCATTTTATTAACTTCCTAGCTCCATTAAAATATTAGGAAATAGAATGGCAATGGAACTATTCCTGCCAAGATTTGAAAATAGACTAAATTTGCTGCTGAGCGAGATTTTACAACTTGCTTCACCTTCTTCTTAAAAACACTTTTTTAAGATTATTTCTCATAGGGTATCACAGGATGTCTTTTATCCTCTTTCTCTTTGTCATCTCCTGTCTGGGAAGAGACACAGGACTTCTGTAGAGGATCTGTCAGGTTTGCTGTAGCAGTAACCATCAGGCTGTAATAATAGCTGCAAATACCTATAAAAGAAAACTGTAGCATCAATTTCCACAGTAGTATGATTTTATGTATGTATTTTATGCAAAACTGTTCTCACTGCATTCATTATGTTTAGATAACTATGCCAAATTTATGCCAATTCTTAAATGTTGTGTGACCATACAATATACCAGTCGTGTTTAATATTTGTATTGATGATCTGGATGAGGGGATCACATGCACCCTCAGTCAGTTCGCAGATGGCACCAAGTTGGGTGGGAGTGTTTATCTGCTGCAGGGAAGGAAGGCTCTGCAGGCTGGATTGATGGACTGAGGCCAGTGGTAGGAGGTTCAGCAAAGCCAAATGCTGGGTCCTGCCCTTGAGTCACAACAAGCCCAGGCAGTGCTACAGGCTGGGGGAAGAGTGGCTGGAAAACTGCCTGGCGGAAAAAGACATCCCCTTGGATGCTGATCAACAATGACTGAACATGAGCCAGCCTGGTGCCCAGGTGGCCAAGAAAGCCACTGGCATCCTGGCTTGTGTCAGAAATAGTGTGGCCAGCAGAACCAGGGCACTGTTCATTCCCTTGTATTTGTCATTGGTGAGGTCACACCTCAAATCCTGTGTCCAGTTTTGGATCCCTCACTACAAGAAAGTTACTGAGATGCTTGAATTTGTCAAGAGAAGGGCAGAGCTGGGGAAGGCGCTGAGTACAAGTCCTGTGAGGAGTGGCTGAAGGAGCTGGGACTTTTTAGCCTGGAAAAAAAGGAGACTAGGGGAAGACCTTATTGTTTCCCATAACTGCCTGAAAGGAGGTTGTAGTGGGATGAGTCTGGGTCTTTCCTCCCAAGAAGCAAGGCATATGACAAAAGGAAATGGTCTCAAGTTGTGCCAAGGGTAGTTTAGGTTGGATATTAGGAAAAATTTCTTCACTGAAAGTGTTGCAAAGCATTGGACCAGGCTGCCCAGGGTAGAGTGATGAAATCACCAACCCTGGAGGTATTTAAAAGACATATAGATGTGGCACTTGGGACGTGGTTTAGTGGTGGGCTTGGCAGTGCTGCATTAAACGTTAGACTCTGATCTTAATGGTCTTTTCTAGCCTGACTGATTCTATGCTTCTGTGATTTTGTTTTGTAGAACTGCTGACCAAGAAGAGACTTCAGTTCTTCCCCTTCTTCATGCAGGCTTTGATAGGGTAGGTATGTGTAACTTGCCCATGCAATATAGAAACCGTATTGTAACTTCATAAATTACAGACACTTTTACTTGCTCAAACTGAAAAATATACATCCTCTTCTGTCAAAAATTTATTGTTAAGAAACCAGTGGTGGCTAATTTGGTACTTCTTTTCTTTTCAAGGTGTACTCCAGAAGTGTGTGAAATAAGACTCTGTGATCTAGCTAATCCTTTCAGAATAGCAAGAGTACCGAGATTAACTCCTTGTGGTCTGACTGGGTGGTAGATGGGCTTTATTTATGATTGCATTAAAAAGCAGTGATGGCAGACTCTGATTAATATGTACTGCATATTATAGCATGCTGACTAGTCACCCTGACCTCTCTGCATGTCTCAGACTACTGGCATTCCTCTTCCAAGGGACTGCAAACCTGGTGAAGAAGAATTTAATTTTTTTTCTTTGAGGTCTGCTGTGTTGGTTTGCCCCAGTTCTTCTCATGACAGAGCTAGAGGCTCTCCTGTACAGGCAGCAGAAGTGGAGATAACTGTTCAAGCTGTTTTTCAAAACAAATTTGTTGGGGGAGTAGAGAAAGGCAGGAGTTCTCAGCTCTGAAAATCTAGGTTGCTTACTCTCTTGCAGCATTTATGTGAATGGCTTTGGATGGACATAAATGTTATGTTACTGTAATATAAATCAGCAGTATTATTTAAGTTAGCCATTCATAAGGAGGGTTATGTACTTAAGCAATAGAAGCACATCAGTGGACACTGTAGTTAGAAAGAATTAACTATATATATTGCCTTGAATATGTATAGTTAGGACAGTGAATCATAGTAAGGAAAATGAGGAAAGGAATGGAATTAACCCAGGTAGAATCTCATGCTTATATGCTCATACTGTTTCCAGTATCTGAGCTAACTCACATTCAGCCCAAGTTTATTTATATAGCAGAACATGCACCAGAATGATCATTTTCAGATCATCTCCAAGAAAAAGAGGTACTAGATCTTGCCTCTCCTGTGAGGGTATTGTGGAGGCAAATGATTTGAAGGCCAAAGCATTTCTCAAGCATGTAGGTGCTCTGAAATTTGGAAAAACTGGAGTCTAAGAGAAAAGGTCAGCTCAAGAATGCCAGTGCTTTCTTAGTGTAATTTCTTTCTCTGTTTCTCTCGCTCTCAGAAACAAAACAAAACCAAACCAAACCAAAAAAGACTTTAATATTTTTCAAAGAAAACTTTATTACTTCTCAGATCTAGTGTTTCATTTACAAATGATGCAGGGCAATATGTTTTGTGAGCTACATTATAACTGCAGGTGTAGGACTGAGTAAAGCCAGAGGAGACGCTGCAGCTCTGAGACACCTTTCAGTGGCACACTATCTGCCTAGAAAAATAAAATCTTTTTGCACCTGACAGCTACTCTAATCGTTCCCTCTTGCTGTCCCAAATTTATCAGAGAGCATGAATAATATAACAATTCCCTATTGGAATTATTTAAAGACTTTAAAACACACCGGATGTCAGAGATTCTATTTTTGCAGTGGTGTGGACATAGGAATTATTTCTGCTTTGATGGGGATCAGTAGGGACAAAGTCCATTAACACACAAAACCACCCCAAACAAAGATTTAAAAATACCTTCTTCAAATAGAGGTTGGTGTTTGCAGGGAATCTCTTCCTCAGGAGCAAAAATGAAATTTATTTTTGGAAAATCATCTTGTTTACCTGTTTCTGTTTTTTCATTTTCCTTCTCAAGAAAATCTATTTTATTACACCTTCTGATTTCCTCCCGATATCATTAAGAGCTTCTGTGATTGCATATTTATGCTAGTATTAACCCAGTACATGAATTACAATGATTTTTTGTTCCTGTCAACCTCATAAATTTAATAGTGATGGCCTACTTAGAATGGACTAATTCAAATAACTGATTTAGCTTCCTGAATGATTTTTAGTTATGATTTAAATCAGCAAACAGGGGATCTTAATGTTCACCAATTGAATTACCATTGTGTCTTGTATTTTGAACTTCTTTTCCTAAACAAATGTTCATTCTTGTTGACCAGATACTATTAAAACTTTCCAGATTGGAATAAAAGAAGTCTTTGATATTAAACCCAGCATTTATTGCTAGGCAAGAAGAATAATGCATTCCTACTAGCTGATGATTCTAGTCAGTGGAATCCAACTATAAGTAAAAAATACTTTAAGGGTAGAAGTTAAATCAAAATATACTGTATAAATAAAAACCTTTTTAAAAGAAAGTACTGTTGTCTGCTTTCTAATATTTAAGAGTTAATTTATCTTCCTCTTCTTGTGTTACTTTAGATGCAGATTAGAGAAATTCAGTGTTTCCTGCTATTTTCAAATCCCAATTGATTTCTCAGCTTTAAGTCAGCCAGCAAATGAATGGCATCACCATTATAAACTTAAATAAAGTGATTCTATACATCT
Organism: Sakesphorus luctuosus; assembly: GCA_013396695.1. NCBI lineage: Eukaryota > Metazoa > Chordata > Aves > Passeriformes > Thamnophilidae > Sakesphorus > Sakesphorus luctuosus. The sequence goes on along the minus strand of VWZD01012776.1, from coordinate 52,104 downwards.
GTATAAGACTATAACAGTTAAGAGCAGGTTTAGCACTTCAGTAAGCTGCAGTCCTTTGTTCTTAGCCAATGATTTGTGCCAAGAGTTTTGTCAGTAAACAGCAGTGGTTAAACCTTGACAGTAAACTGCACTACTTTAAAATGCAGTTTATAAAGAGATTCAGTATATTCTAGTAAGTCTAGTTTATAAAAGAAGATTGATAAATTTTATATTATTGATAGGTTTGTTCTAATATTGTCTTTAAATTTAGCACTAACATAAAAGAGCACCCTAAAACTGAAAATCTAAAGTTACAGTGCAGTAGAAGAGAAGTTCATTTTCAGGCAGTTTGTTGTGCAAAAGCACAACACTATTTGCACCTTTGCTTCTGCCAACTTGATACTGTGCTTTTTGTTTCCCCATGCATTCACTTAATGTGTGAAGTGAGAGTTACAGAAATACTTTCAGATCTTTGCATTAAGTAGTGAAACAGATCCATGCCAACAGTTATTTTTAATTTTACTTTTTTATGTTTTCCTCACAACTTGGAATTAAGCCATTGGTGCCACAGTCTTTATACAGAAGATTTCTTAAAAGCTATTCTTTGTTCCTCAGAGGTTTGCATGCTACTTCTTGGCTCTGCCTGTGGCTGTGCTTTGAGAACTAGTGACAACACGGGGTATTTCCTGTAATAAATAGTCAGTCTGTGTGATTGTTCAACAAACTTCAACTGAAGTCAGAGAATCTACTTTATCTGTAGAACATACGATTTCTGATTTCAGCAGGACCAAGCACAAGACCTTTCAGACTACTACCTGTGCCTGACAAAGAGAGGGCATTCTCTCCTGTCTGGAGTAAAAGTTTGTTCACTGTTGTCAGCATGTTCCTTACGTTACATACTTTTCCGCACTTCTGAATTCACAGTGACAGCTCAGTGAGATTACTTGTGAAGCAAAGTTACTTCACTCTCTGAGCTTGAGCTGTAATATTTGCTTGGAAACAAATGCCAAACATAATGTTTTGTTCTCTTTTTTAACATGAATATTTTATGTCTCTAAGGTTTTCCATTTCCATTCTGAATTGAGGATAGATGTTCAAAATTAAACATCAAGGCAATACTGGTTTTGCATAAAACTGTGTTTGGGTTTTTTTTAGATTATCTGTTTCTAACTGGGTTGCTAAAACCAAATAGGAAAATCCACACTTGAAGTTGTAGCATATTTTTATACCTGTTTTGTACTTAGATAGCCATGTTGTCTTAAAAACTAGGAATGAACGCACTTCTTTTGTTCAGCACAAAAGATACAATGAAATCTTCTTAATTCTGCAGAATCATGGGATGGTTGATGTTGGAAGGGACCCCTGGAGGTCATCCTGCCTAACCTCCCTGCTAAAGTAGAGCCAGCTAAAGCAGGTTGCCCAGGAGCATGCCACATCTCCCTGGGCAACCTGTGCCAGTAAAAAAAAAAAGCATTGCCTGATGTTCACAGGAATCTCCTGTGCTTCTGTTTGTGCCCATTGCCTCTGATCCTGTCACTGGGCACCACTGGATAAGGACTGTCTCTGTCTTCTGGCAATCTGTCTTCATATATTTATGTACCTCAGTGAGTTCCCCACTTCAGCCTTCTCTTCTCCAGGCTGAACAGTCCCAGCTCTCTCAGCCTTTCCTCATAGGAGAGGTGCTTTTGTGGCCCTTTGCTGGCTTCATGAGGCTCTCTTTGCAAGGTTACAGTTTTAGATGCAGAATGAGAAATTACAGTTTAAAACCATTCCAGTCTATTTCATGCACTCTTGATTTGTCTTTCAGCGATTCATGGAGAACAGCAGCATAACTGCTTGTTACAATGAACTGGTTCAAATAGAACATGGGGAAGTGCGATCTCAGTTCAAATTACGGTATGTAGAAGTGTAAGAAACTACAAACATCAACTTCTTGGTCTAAATAGTTGTATCAGGTTGCTTCCTGCTTCTTCCCAGCTATGCATATGTGTGCTTTGCATCTATACATTAAGTAATATACTATACTTTTATATTTTCTCCTTCTCTCATTTTGTAAAGGACAAACTCAAGTGCCTTTGTAACTGGTATCCTGAGAAAGACTGGTCTGAAAACTGCCAAGTTTTAAATGACAATAAAACTTTGCGAAGTCATTCTTGATCCTATGTATCTGAGATTTCATATCTGATAGCTTGAGCTGGATGCAATCTTGATTCAGCTTTGAATTCTTACTTTTTTGCTTGGGCAAGACTTGTCAGGCCAAGTTTTTTATCCTAATGGGAAATTAAATTATTTTCATTCCCTTATCAATTCTTCTTTAATGTGACTAATTTTATATTTATTTTAGGTGCATGCATGTAGGTATTTTGGAAATGCAACTATATGAAAGAAAAGCCCTTGAAGTTGAGTGTAATGCAGAGAACAGATCACTCTCTGTGTGTCTTCAATTCCATCACCAGAAAATACTATCCCTTTTCCAGATTTCAGTGTGTCTGCTTAAGAAGTAAATTTTCTAAGATTTTCTTTGCAAACTGATCCCTAAGAGACTTCACATTTTAAGTGGTTGCATGTTCATGCATGCAGAATGCTATTACAATAAAATTTTCAGGAAAAAACTCTAATTTGGGCTTACACAATTTTAATAGTTGTTTTCCAAAACTCGGCAGGAAAATAAAGCAGCTATGACATTTTAGAAGTTAAATTTTAGAAGTTAATTATTAGTTTTGGTGGGCCCGACTTGGCTCATTGTTAGATGTAAATGCAAGATTAAATAACTGTCTTCTGAATGAAGTCAGCAAAGATCAGAAGCATCCATTTTATATGGAAAGATTAAGCTGTCATTCATACACACAGCACTTGTATTCTATGTTTCAAGAACAAGATCAAATACGTTTTGTGCATCTCTACATAAGTAGTATCATTTATGAGTGGAAATAATTAGAACTCCAACACAGGAGCATGATTCATATTGGCTATCATATTTTTTTGAAAGTTCATTTATAGCCATCACAAAAAAATCTNTTATGTAAATAATAACATTGTATAAAATTCATCCCATGTTATCATGTCTTTTTTATATTGATAATGTTTATTGTATATATAGTTTTGTGTATCCACATCACCTCTTAATATGACTGTTTGGGGAACCTTTGGCAGCAGTGCAAAATGTTATGAAAAGAGAAGGGTGCTATGTTTGGGTTTGCTACTGCCACTACCAGATGCAGTTCCAGAAAAATTAAGTGAGGAGTTTAATAGACACAGGCCCAAGATAGCTAAGCAGCTAAACCTTGTCATCTAACAAGCACAAATAACTTTTACAAGCAACTTTTGTACTAAAAGCAGGAGGTATGAGGTAGCCTTTTTAAAGATAAACTTTCTGAAAAGCTGTATTTGTAACCTGGAGAAGTTGATGTCTTCCCACTAACTCTGCCTTATTTGTCAGGTGCCATTAAGAGTTAAGTACAACCGGTAACACTATTCGCTTACAATTTTTTTTCATTGGTGTGGTTTAATTAAGTGGGTTAAAAAGTGTTGTACTGTACATCTGTCCCACTGCATTTGTCTGTAGGTCTTCTGTACAGCTTTGTAAAAGTGAAAGGGAAGAGCATGAAGAAAGCTAGCTGATGGGATTAACCCAGGATATTTCAGGTGCTCAGACACAAGGGAGACAAAAGCAGAACCAGCCCAAGAAAGCAGTGTATAAGGTCATGTTTGTAGTCAGAAGTGTCCCTCTATTCCTAGCAGGGGCTCTGCTTCTCCACATAGCTGATTCTGGTTTGAAACTTAACTTGATTGGATAACTGTGTGCTAATTAAAGAGGGTATGGGCTTGTTATTTTGCTGGTTTGCTTGCCAGATGAAATGAACAATACAGGGCTTGAATAATGCAACATACTCGTGTGTTCTCTTACAGAAAGTTTACATTTGTAGGGACATTTGTTAGCAGCTGGTGTACCAGACAGGCACCTGTCACTGAGATACCTCAGTTACTTCACACAGCATAAAATCACACTTGGGAACCAGCTTGGACTGCTAGGAAATCTCTTCTAAAATTACATTGGGAGTTCCTTCAATTTTATGGGCTGAAATACTGCTGTTGCCTTCTGGATACAACACTTTTCTCCTATAAATCTTCATCCAAGTGGCTGCATGTCTGTGTTTCTGTTATATCTCTTTATGTATGCAGCCTTGGAGCAAGATGTTCCTTTTAGGTAATAGCTGTGTACAAGAACGTGTATATGGTTTTGCTCCCTGCAGTGAGAGGTATATAGGAGATAGTTAGTTTGTCCAATTCAAAGATGAAGTACTGACATCTATCAAAGCAAGTATGTCTGAGTTGTTTCTTTTAGTATGCACTCTCCCTGCCCATAACAAGGGGATTGGAACTAAATGATCTTTAAGGTCCCTTCCAACCCAAACCATCCTATGATTCCATGAGATACCCCATTTTTCCCCTAGCATTAGGAGCCTATATAAATGTGAATGCTATTCTGTGTGAATCATTATATAAGCAATTTAAATTTTGTAGCAAGAAATAAGGCTTTTGTTTTCAGGCATTAGTTGGAGGACAGCCCTGAAAAAAAATGGGGAAGACCATTTTGGCCCTTAAAAATCAGTATGTGTAGAAATAAAGTCACTGCATTATTATTATTTGGGAGAAGGAAATTTTTTTTTGGACCAGAACTTTGAGATGGCTTAGATTGTTTCCTCTATGTTGTATCACACTTTCTTTGATAGTGCCAATCTATTCGCTTGTTGAAAATTTTGTATATATCCACAGTGATGAATTTTGTATTCCCAATCTTTATTGATCACAAAACTTTCTGATGGAACAGTGATGTTTTGTTTTTACTGCTAATTGTTAGATCCTGCTGTCCAGAGCATGTGTGTAGATAAAAAATATACTATTAAGATGCGACAGTGCCTATGAGCATTTTTATAATGTAATCTGCAGTAAAAGCACGTTAACAACAGGGATGTGTGAGGCTGGATGTTCTGAGAAAAGTCATAATGAAGATAGTGATATGGTTTAGTCAAAACAACTGCTGCTTTGTGATTCATCTAGCAATAAGTATAATTTCATAATGTATTTATTGTGAACAAAATGTTCTAACAATAAAACTAATGTGCTAATCCTTTGCTAATTTCAGGGCTTGTAATGCAGTGTTTACAGCATTAGACCATTGTCAGGAAGCTGTAGAAATAACCAATGAAGATCATGTCATTCAGGTAAGGGGGAAAATGTTAACTATTTTATAGAATTTGCAAATAAGAACCCCAAAGAGATCTTTACACAGTAGTTCCTGTTCTATTTCAGTATTTTAGTTTTGTTGCCCATTAGAAAACCTTGTGCAATTAAATGCCCAATTTTGGATGATGCACACTGATGCCTGCTGAATAAGACTTTTCCTTCAGTAACTGTATTTAGATAATAATTTTCAGTAATGTTTTTTGTGATGACACCTATATTAGTTCTCTTTCTGCGCCTTCTGGTAGGAGCTTACATATCACTTCTGTGTCTTGAATAAAATGTTTCACCATTACATAGTATTTTCATATGAGAGACACTGAATTGTAGGGATGTGTGGTTATGGCTTTAGCCATATACATTTTCACACTTTGATAGTTATATGTGAGTACTTATTCTTTAAGAATGTTCCTTTTGGTACTGTCCTAAGGTACTTTTGTTTTGGCAGTATGTTAACCCAGCCTTTGAACGGATGATGGGATACCGCAAGGGAGAGCTTATTGGCAAGGAACTTACTGAATTACCCAGAAGTGATAAAAACTGTGCAGATCTTTTAGACAATATAAACAAATTTGTTAAAAAAGGAAAGGTAAGCAAATAAAACCAACTCATTGCTATAGATTCTGCTTTATTTTTATTTATGTATTCTACTTTATTTCTTACTGTTCTAGGTTTAAGAACACAAGACTATTCTTTATGAGTCCACGTATAAGACCAGAATTCTGCTCCTCAGATGTCTAAAGAGCACAACAACCTGTGTCACAGCCAAGTGACTGCAGATTTCATTAGCTTTGCTTTTAGGATCTGACTGCATTCCTACTGATCTGTTGGCTTGAGATCAGTATCAGAATGTTTTCTGTGTTTCTGTTTTGCTTAGAGCCCATGGAGCTTTTGTTAGTTGGAATGTAACAGTTTGTCCCTCAGTCAGTCTCTCAGGTGGCTGAATCATCCAGCCAAAAGGTTTAACTGTTCTGTCAAACTGCAGAGCCTTCACTGACTGCATACTCCAAGCACCAAAATGTATTCGCACCCAGTGGGGTTTGTTTTTCTAACTACAGTTAGAATTCTATCTGCAGGGCACTGTCAACTCCTGTTGTTGCAATGATGGGCCTGGCAATACATTCCCCTAATGCGTGCAAGAGTCTCTTATCCCATCTCCCATGGGTTGCAAAAGTACCCCTCACCTTTCTCTGTCTCACGTTTTGCTTCATCAACTTTGGGGAGTTCTTGAACCTCTGAGTCACTTCCAACAATGATCTGAGCTTTGTGAGTCACTGTCTGGAGCTGTTTGCTGTTCACCTTGATTCATTAGCAATACCTGCAGGCCACTCCTGCTGTGCTCCTCCTCAATTAGATGAGCTGCCCAACAGCTTGCAACTGACTGCTCAGAGGTATCTTCCACCCATTTTGCAGCTTCATCCTACTCTACTGCCAGGGAGTTGTCCCCTTAAAACCTCTCTTCTTTGAGGTTAATTGAAGGACATCTTTAGGTCAAGGACTTCTGAAATTTTACATACTACTTGACAACTTCAAAGCTGAATCGTGCTCAGCACACAGTTTGTTTCTCCCAGTCCTAAGGGAGATATTCTCTGGATGTGTAGCAGCCACTGCTGCTTATGGCCATACCTAGCAAGAATCATTGTAACTCCTCTAAGCAGACAATTCCTGAAGTTCTTTGTAAAAATTGTATACTTTCTCATAAGGGAAACATACTCTGTCCTTATGTTAGCAAATGCCTGTTAAAAGTGCTGTTCTCTATTAATATATTTTACACTATTTTAAAAAAGACAATTAAATATAATGTAATAATTTACTATGTAAGGACTATGCAATAATAAATGAAGATTTGATTGCAAGATCTATATTCTTAGATGCTCTCTCTGTTGTGTGTGTTTCCCTAGGAATGGCAAGGAGTTTACTACGCAAGAAGAAAATCAGGAGACAGTATCCAGCAGCATGTGAAGATAACACCTGTGATAGGTCAAGGAGGGTAACTAACTTGTCCAGAACATAATTGCTTTCTGGTTTTATGGGCCTTCTCTCTGTTTTGTGTATCTTTAAGTTTGGCATGAAGCTCCATGTATGCAGCAGCTGGGTAGTCCCCTAGTTAGTGTGTGTGCTTGTACGTACTCCCACCTTTGCAGTTTAGAATGGGCATGTTGCCAAATTCAGCTCCCAGATGTACAGGAGAATTCCTGTAGTAGCAAAGGAATCAGGTGTACTGGCACAAAAACATCACTGTAGTGCTGAAGGAGTGCTTGTCACCCAATTATCTCGCTGGTGTTGGGTTTAGTATCTGGTTTCCTGACAGCATGGAGACCTCTGCTTTAGAAAATAACAGTGTATCACTTCGCTTCTCTGTTTACTCTTTCATATGATAACAAGTGATTATTTCTGTTGCTAGGAAAATAAGACACTTTGTGTCCCTCAAAAGGCTGCATTGTACCAATGAAAACAACAAACAGGTATTGTATTTTTTTTCATGTGATGATTTTCATAGCTTTTAGTAGAATCATATTTTTTTTCTAAGCAGATGTGATCTGTATTCTCAATGAGATTCTCACTGATTGTTGCCATAAACAAGAAAACTTCAGTATTTGCATGGGCTGTTCTCAGAACAGCAGAAGAAGAATGGCTTTAATTTTCTGGAGCATGGATATGACAGTTGAGTCCATGATACTGTGGAGCAACACAGACCATACATAATTCAAAGGGAGTTCAGGACCTTTATTGTAGAGCTGCTATTGACAGTGTGATCTGGTCTACTTAGGCCTAATAATGACCTATGCTCAGCAATCACAAGGTTTGCAGATGTGTCATTCTTAAATAAAGTGTAGACTTCATGCAGGACCTGAGAGTTCACACACTCATCAGAACGGGTGTTCTGGAGGGGTGCCATTCAAGCCATAACCCAAGTAAACAAGCAGTTGCAGCTGACCTGAGTCTCTGCAGTCCAGACACATACCCACACCAGCTGGTCCTGCAGCAAAGCTGGTGGTCTGGGGAGCTGTTTTCTATCATCTGCTCTTGGTTTACACCCACTGACAGTATCTGAGGCAAATGATCATATCACATGTTTTGCCCCAAAAATACTCTAGTACATGCCCTGTGAAGAAGTCTGGAATTCTATGAGCAAAGGAGTGAAATTTAGCCTGTGGTCTGTAAGGGTGAGATACAAAGGGGAAAGCATAGGAAGTACCTATCAACATTTTAGACTGAGGATATGCTTGGGAAACATCATACATTTCCATGTTTAGGGGAGGGGTTATGTATCTTATTTAGACTTCTATGTGCTTTTATCCATGATGTGGGTACAGACACTCATGCAGAAACAGTATTTAGAAAGTCACTTCTATATCTAGTTGCCACTTCTTCAGTAGAACAATACTGAATATTAACACATCATTGGAAAACCATTACTGCTGGAAGAATTTCATAAGTGATGTTCTATAAAATTTGTTGAAACCATCCTCCTTGGACAAGTTTTTGTGAAAGCAGGTAGTAGTCAAGGAAGAAATCTGTATAACTTTTAGAAGAACTCTTAAGGTCAATCACTGGAAAATAACACTCAAAAAACTGACCTCATCTTTGAACTAAACCATGGATTTCAGTGTTAGCAGCAAAGTATCATTTACAGTGACAGGATTTTTTAAAATACTCAAGCTAGAGTGCAATAGTTTTGTAATAAAAACAGAGATAAAATTACATGTATTATTTTTTATTCATTGTTTAAGCCTCATCATTGTAGTTTCATTTATAGCTGCTTTGATGTTGATTTGAAAGTGAGATACAATCCAATGTTTTGGGTTTTTTTCTATAAAAAACACAGCCAAAAGACTGGTAAAAGGAAGTGTAGATATGGTACTACACTGCTGTTGGAAGATAATGAGTGTAACACAATTACAAGCTTGCACCCATCTGTGAAAAACAGCGGTAGAAAAAAGTCCTTTTCTGTTTTATTTTGTCCAGTTCATTGGTCTGCCTAAGCCAGTAAGAATGGTAGAATCATAGACTGATTTGGCTTGAAAGGGACTTTAAAGATCACCTAGTTCCAACCCCCCTGCTATGGGCAGGGACACCTTCCACTAGACCAAGTTGGTCAAAGCCCCATCCAACCTGACCTTGAACACTTTCAGGGATGGAGCATCCACAACTTCCCTGGGCAACCTGTTCCAGTGTGTCACCACCCTGACAGTAATGAATTTCTTCCTGGTACCTAATCTAAACCTGTTGTCTTTCCATTTGAAGCCATTGCCCTGTGTCCTATCACTACACACTCCTGTAAAAGTCCCTCTCCAACTCTTTTGTAGGCCCCTTTAGGTACTGAAAGGTACTTTAAGGCCTCCTCAGAGTCTTTTCCAGGCTGAACAACCCCAAATCTCTCATCCTTTCCACACAGGAGAGGTGCTGCAGTTGTCTAGTCATATCTGTGTCTCTCCTCTGGATATACTCCAACAGCTTGGTATCATCAGCCAACTTGCTGATGGTGCACCTGATCCCACTGTCCATGCTCCTGGCAAAGATGTTAGTTAAAACCGGTCCTAATACTGACCCCTGAGAGGCACCACTCATCACTCCTCTCCATCAGGAAACTGAGCCATTGACTAGGACTTTTTGAGTGGGACCATTCAGTCAATTCCTTATCCACTGAGTGGTCCCCCAGTCAGATCCTGGTCTCTCCATTATAGAGTCAAGGATATGTGGGAAAGTATCAAAAGCTTTGCACAAACCCAGGTGGATGACATTCCCTTATGCATTAATGCTGTAACCCTATCAGAGGAGGCCACCAGATTTGTCAGTCATGATTTACTCTTAGTGAAGCTGGGCTGGCTGCCAACAATCACCTGTGTGCTTTAGCAGTCACCAATCTCTGTGACCACCAAGCCTTGGAGCAGATCCTCCTGGAAACTATGCTAAAGCCCAATGACCTGGCCAGCACAGAGATGAGACTGACTGGTCTGTAGTTCCCTGGTCTTCCTTTTTTTTATTCATTTTTAGAAATGAGTGTTAAGTTTCCCCATTTACAGTCACTGGGAACGTTATTGGACTGCCTTGACTTCTCAAATATGATGGATAATGGCTTAGCCACTTCCTCTACCGGCTCCCTCAGGACCCGTAGATGCCCATCAGGTCTCATGCAGGTGTGCACCTTCAGGTTCCTTAAATGTTCTTAAACCTGTTCTCCTACAGTGGGTGGTTTTTCATTCTTCCAGTCCCTGCTTTAGGTCCTGTGACTCAGACAGTGTGGCTGGAGCACTTGCCAGTGAAGGCAGAAATGTCATTGAGTACCTCAGCTCCTCCATGTCCTGGATAATCAGGTGTCCTGTTTCCTTCCAGAGGGCCCACATTTTCCCTAGTCCTTCACCAATATAACAGCTTTTTCTATTGCTCTTGATGTCTCTGTCCAGATTTAATTCTGTCAAGGGTCTAGCTTTTCTCACTTGTTTCCTGGTTGCTCAGACTTTCTCTATTCCTCCCAGGCTGCCTGTCCTTGCTTTCACCTTCTGTAGGCTTCCCTCTTCAGTTTGTCCATGAGTACTTCGTTCATCCATACAGACCTCCTGGTGCTTCTGCCCAACTTTTGTTGGGACGCATCACTCCCGAGCTTAGAAGAGGTGATCTTTGAATATTAACCAACTTTCTTGAGCCCCTCTTCCTTCCAGGGCTTTATCCCGTGGTAGTCTACCAAGCAGATCCCTGAAGAGACCGAAACCTGCTCTCCAGGGCAGTGAGCTTGCTGTATGCCCTCCTGACTGTCCTGAGGATCTTGAACTTCTCCCTTTCATGGTTGCTGCTGCCCAGGCTGCCCTTGAACCTCACATGCCCCATCAACCCCTCTGTGTTGGTGAGAACAAGGGAACTAAGAAACAAATTTTAGTTAAGGATTTGTGTCCGAGGCAACATTCATATTCTCTGTATTGACACTGATGGAAAGCACCACCCATTCATGTCTTTTTAGTATTGTTTCATGAGCAGTTAGTAGTAAATTGAGAATGAATATTATGAGCTATAGTCTGGGGAACTTTACATATTTGGTGATCCCAGGGAACATGGCCTTTGTAATGTCCTCCACAGGTACAGAGGTCTGCCTCAAAAGTTAAAGAGAACAGCCTAACAGAAAGCATGGTGTGTGGAGACGTAGGGTCCCTTGGAGAAAAAAGCAGGTGCATCCAACAGAGCATGTAATTATTCTGTTTCATTTCTGTGGTGGAAATACCTCCTGCCTGCAGGAGATACTGGACACTGCAGTTTTCCTAAAATCCATGCCTGAACACTTGTAACAGTAGAATGTTCCTTTCCCCTAAAAAAATTAGGTTCCTTTTCAAGCCACAGATAAATCTTTATGGAAGGATAAAAGGATATCAAACAAACAATTTATTTGGTTACAGAGCAGTAAAAGCTGTCATGATTCAAATTTTGATGCAAATGTGTAATGTTCCACTGCATCATCATAATTTTAAATTGTTTGATTTCAGCATTCAGACAATGTATCTGACTTAGAAACATCCTTACATTATTACACAGTTTCACCTTAAAAAAAATGTAAATAAGTTATCTGCCATAACTGACAGCCTCTGTAAGGGTATCACAGTATGATTAGAGATCACTGTCCAGGAAACTTCATGTATTTCTATGCCAGATTTATCACATACAAAAATTCAGCATGTGAGATTTATGCATGGAAAAAAAATTATGTAAGAGAGTATTAAGCATTCTTACAGTGAAGATTTATGAATGAGGACTGACTTTCATGTGACTATTTCCATGTGCTGAAGCCTAGGTAATTACTAAAGCTGCCGTTGTCAATTTGAGACCTGGCAGGATAGAGTCCAGTATTTGCACATTCATAAATTTACAACAGAGGTGTTGTTTCTCCTCTTAAGAACATATTGACCCAAGATTAACTGTGTGACTGCCCTCATAGCTTACCTTACATGGCTCTTTCAGGACATGCCTGCAGAAGGGGAAGAGAAATATTCAGAACAGAAATGCGGTTTGCTTTATTTTTTTTAGTAGAGCATTTGGAGGACTGTGCCAATACTTCTGCCTGTTTTGCAGTAGACAGAAGCACATACCCATTGGCTCTGAGAGAAGCTCCAAGTTGAGACCAGAATGAGCAGTTCAGATGCCTTGTGTCACTATACCTTATCTGATTAGATTCCTTGATCTTACTCTCTTTGGACAAGGTCATTTCTTCAGGAGTTTTCTGCAGGGTTACAAGAAAGGTGTTTTAATTGGTGGGGGTTTTGAGTTTTGGGGTTTGGGGGTTTATTTTGGAGGAAGAGCCACTTCGTACACTCCTTGGAGCAAAATTTACATGGAACATGAGCACAGGATTTCCCTCTCCTTTTTTTTGCTCATTAAAGAAAGCCATGCCTGAATTTTGTGGGCTTTTTCCTTTCCATTTTCTTCTCTTTCCCTTTCACCCTTTTTACCTGCTGCCCCCACTGCAAAAAGGAAAAAAGATAGGTGTGCAAGAATGACAGAAAAGAGAATTCATGTCATTCCTTTCCTTTCTTTTATGAATAATACCCATGAGGACCCTGCAGCATCCACTGTCACAGACTGACACAGATGCTACAAGTACACAGGTTCAACCTTGTCGTACTTTTAACTCATCGGTTGCAACCATGGATTTCCTGCTTCCACACAATCTAGTGCACTGGTGTAGGCAGGTGATGAATCTGGTCAGAGGAGCCAGTCACCACATGACAGTAATGGACTCCTCAATAAGATGTGTACTGAATAATATATAATTACAATGTCAAGCACGGATGATGATTCATCTGTTGTAAGAGAGTACGTGTATCTTCTTCAGTGACTGCAGTAAAAAAAAGTAATTTATTTTTAGTCCTTCCCAGTGTCTCTGTTAGCTATAATTAAATACACCATGTACTAATTTTAGAGGCAACACTTGAGGAATTGACATTTCCACTCCATTTTCTTATTAACAGCAAAATACTTTCTTGTAACCATGTGACAAAGGAAAGGGGTGAAGTGGTTAGCAGGTATTAAATTGGCATGAATTGGACAGTGCTTTTGTTTCTGAGCATAATGGAAAAGCAGAGGAGCTTTCAGTCTGTGCTATTGTAGTCCAAGCAGTATGTGTAAATCTTAAGACAATGAAAATATCCTACATAATTCTAAGAAAGCTTGAAATACCTGTTGTTGGAGCTACCCAAGAGGTTTCAGAAGCACAAAGAAGTAAGATTTTGTGTTTAACTTTTTTATTCATTAGAATGGATAAAAATTAATCGGAAATAAAGTTCTGATGAATGACACCTACCTCTACCTCTCCTTTGCTGGACAGTTGTTTTTATAATTGAGTTTTTTGAAGTCCAGTTTATTAGTGACCCGTGAAAGGATGCATGCAAAATTAGCTTAAATAGTTCTAAGAAAATGATTTTTAAAATGCAAAAATTAATAGTTTGGATTTTTTTTTTATTTTTTGCATTTTATTCTTTCAGGTTTATATGCAATTTGCACTTAAAACACTAAAGTGAACGTCAGCTCACTTGCAAACACAGGCATTAAACAGGAAATTAGTACCAAAAAGCGCTATTGTACCTGTGATTTTCTGCATGACATATTTGTTTATTTTCATATTGTTTCTCTACATCTAATTGCACCTAAAGAGTCTTTGCCAAACACTTTTTTTTTTTTTTAATAACTGAATGGAAAATTCTGGATAAGTGTTGAATGTAGCCTGTTTAAAGTCTTCTTGTATTCTTTTTCCTTACATATATATTTTACTCTGATCTTCAGCTCCACAAGAGTCACCGTGAGGAGAAGTACACAGGAGACAATTCTCAGTCAGGTTAGAAAACTATCATTTACCTCTCTGTGCTGCAAGTCGTGGCAGGGTTCTTTGCTGTATGACTTGTTGTCCCTTCCCTACGTCTGGTCAGTAGTCAGAGCTGATGGCCAGTGATGGATGCCGGCTCCCATTGATGTTGCACCATGAATTGGATTTATAATCATCACTAAGAATTCAGTCTCCTGTGTAGAGCTCTTTCTGTGCTTTTGAAGTTAGGATGCATTGCTCTTCATTGTATTAAAACACCATGTCTGATCCTGAGGCTGATGTACTTTGGCACCCCTTTGTGTTTGGAAAATGCAATGTGCTGATCTGCACCAGCACACCTGCCCTAGTGTTTCCAGGTGTGGGACCTGTCAGCAGGCCATTGGTTTGGCCTCACACAGGGCTGACAGTTGTCTGAAGTGTTGAGGCCTGAAGTAGTCAGTTCCAATCAGCACCAAGTTGTTGCAGGACATCTGTACAACTCTTGTCCTGTGTCTTGGGTGTCCTGTGTCACACACAGCACATTCTAGCCCTCATTGACTTCTGTAGATAGCTTTTGACTAAAAGTGTGGAGCCTAAGGTGATAATCCCTTCCTCCAGTGCTTTGTAGTGTTTGGAATAATGCTTTTCCCTGAAGAAGGAAGCACCAAAGGCCAATTTCAAGCTTGTGATTCTAGTAATCTCAGCCAGAGACAGCACTGATGTCTCACTTCGAGTGAACAGGTTCTTGTGCCCTATTACCTCCTGGCACCTGAGGCCCTTCCTGCCATGAAAGATGAATAACATTACGATGCAATGTCAGGCAGCTTCTGATTTTCACATGGGAGGAGGATATAACATACTAAGAGCATGGGACATCACTACTTGACATCCGCTGCTTTTTCAAGTAGCCTAGGAACACGTACACACATCAGAGAGCTTTGTGATGCCAAATAGCAGTGGGCAGGGGGAAAAAGAGACAATATGCAATTGTCTGCACTCATTCCCAGTGCTGATCCACACTATGTTAAACTGCTTACTCCTGTGTCCTTGTAATAAAAACACATTTTCTTCTCACTGTTTTCCTGCAAACAGGAAGGTGAGAATGCCCATGAATTAAGCTGAAGGACCCTTGTTACTAGTTAACACATTTTTACTAGCTTACTAATGTTTTAGGTTTGCCAATTTCTGTGACAGATTTACACAAGACTGGGAAGTCCCTCACATGGTGCCATGTTGATGACTATGGTGCAGTGGAAGTGGGCAAACTTATAATGATGTAGGTTATCCTTCCCTCCTGTTCATGGCTGTGCTCCAAAAATAAATTTCCAGAGCATATCCGTGGACATATACCAGTATGTGAAGAGGGTAGAAAAGTAATTCATATGTATTGTGCTGTTTGCAATGGTGTGACTTCTAACAAATCTGGATGACAGGATATTCTGCCTGCCAGGTGAAGAAAATTTTTTTTATTTAGGCTTTTAAATATTTAAAGATGAAATTGTAGTACAGGAGAGTAGCTTTTAGACACCTGTGTTTCTCTGGGTGGCACTAGCAAAGTTCCCAACTTGCTAGTTGGTATTTAACACAGGAGTTGTCTCATCAGCTATAGCCTCTCACAGCTATGTTTATGCGTAAATGCTTGCTCCCACTCAAGTGCCTTATGATAAACTAATCCAAATGTTAACATAGGAATGCGGTTTGTAAGAGGAGTACTATGGAATAAAAAAATACTTGGCATGCATTCATTACACCCTGCTCTTAGGTGTCAACATTGGAAAAGGCTTTCATTTTCTTCAGTTTGGACCACAACAAAATAGGAAGACCCAAGCTGTCTCACAAATCTGTAGTAGAAAAAGATAATTAAGACAGAAACTGTGTTTCAAGTAATTTTTAAGATGGATAAACTTTTAATTCTGTAGAATTTTGTATTAATATACTTCATATGTCCTGTCTTGTGACATGGTCTTTATGTTAAGAATATCAATGTTATGGTATTTCTGATTCTTCAGATGGTTTTATCTGCTTTTGAAAGCTTACTGGGGTCTCTGATCCTTGAGTGACCTTACAGACACTCTGGGAGTAGGTACTATAAACACTCTTGCAAAGAGGTGAACAGATGCATGGTTGCTGTTTTTAAACAGAAGGGAGAGTAAAGACTGTAATGTTTTGGAGGAAAGTGAAATTCTACCCTACATTTTTCCCTTCCCCCTCCCACCCCACCCCGTCATTTCATCCAGCTTTTGAATTTGGCTGGATGTGACAATTTTTTTGCTTTAGCAAACAGCAGTTTTAACAATAACAGTTTTTTGCATGGTTAATTTTCACAACAATCAAATTGATTGTTTATAATCATTCTCAGTATGCTGAATTTTTCTTAAACACAGGATACAAGAAATTATTGCAAATAAAAGCAAAAGTTGTCTGAGTCTGAATTATGCTTGGGCTGGAAGAGTGAAGACTGAGACAAGACTTTTCTGACTTGGCTAAAGTTTTAGGCAGTTAAACTCAGGCTTGTTCGGTGGTTGGTGGAGAGCAAAAGGGACTTGCAGGGGCCTGAGACACTTCACCTGAAGCAAGATCTCCAATAACTACCTTAGATAACTATAGCCTGCAAGACTGCTGCTTTTAGGGACCTAAGTTAGGTGAAGCAAGTCCCCCATTCCATAAGGCATCTTGAGTTCCCATTTCCAAGTGACTTCAGACAAGTTGCTTTAAATTGATACAGACACAAAGTTCTTTGTTGTGATATGCAGATTACAATATTTCCTCTGCTTACATGGTATTGTTAAGATCATTTAATTAAATTTCTGTAATTTTACATGGAAGAGACTTTGTAGATATTTTACTTGAAATATTTTTAAAGCTTTTGTTTTGTATTTACAGAATCCAGTTCCTATAAATGCAAGAACAGAAGGAAAGACTCAGTTGATGTTAAGTCAATAACATCTCAAAGCAGTGATGGTAAGAAAGTAAAGAATGATTAAATGTATTTTTAATACATATATTTTCTGTATTACATATAGATACATAATATACTTCACAGAGGCAACAAAACTGCTGAAGAGGAATCAGATTCACAGCTGATTAGAGATACTACTCCAGTTTTTTTTTAACTGCTATGGAATTTCTTTCTTCTGATTTGCAAAACAGTGCCCCAGCATGAGTACCAGCATCACTCTATGATGCTTGGCAGTGCCTTCATATAGAGACTGTGCCAAGGGGCGGGTGCAGCCTGCTAAGAGTGTGTGGTTAAGCATTAGTGCCACCTCTCTTAGAAAGCTTCAGCTTGTGCTCCTGAACCAGTACTTTTATTGGTGTTGAACATGACGGGATTTACTGCTGCTGGTTCCGTGAAAGCAGTACTTCTAGTTCTGATCCTGTCTGTTACTGGCTGCTGGGGCTTCGATGGTGGTGGCAGAGATTTCTTTCTGCCCCTCTATGTAGTGAGGGAAGCACAGCTTATGGGGAGCAGGAATGGGTTTCATTAGACCAGTTTTATCACCAAGATGAGGGACATACACACACTAACAGGAGCCACATCTGGCAGAGACCTACTGCAGCCAAATGGTGACTGGCAGGTACTGGGCCTGAAGTGCAGTAAGTACAGCTTAATTCCAAAGTGAAGGCTGGATGGAAAATCTGACAGCAAAAGTGATGGGTGGCTGACAGGCAGGTAGACAACAGAACAAGAAATGAAACAGTAAAGTAAGATCTTGGAAGAGGAGGGATACAGGAGCAGTGGGAGATAAGGCTGGATTCTGTTGTACTGTTCGCCAACCTTCTGCTCTTTAAATGCAGTCATCTGATTTACACTCTGTGGCTCTCTTGAACGGCAGCTCCAAGTTTACAAACCCGACGGTACTCTTCAATGGCAAGGATTCACTCAATGACAATAGAAGCTCCTATCACAAAGGTGAGTCCTGAGCACTGACTTTTCCACAAACTCAGAGTCTGGAGTTACTCTCATAGGGAAGTATGTACTTGGTGGACAGACAACCAGAGGCTTCCTGCACTTTTGTACTTAACAGAATAATATAAATAACTTTTTTTTAATACTTACTACTTTCTACATCTTATCATCATATTCCAAATCCTAATCATAAGGAAGAACATTAAAAAGGGAAAAAAGTCTTTGCTAGATGTACTGTTGCTGGCAGAAAGAGATGCTTTTATTGGGCTGTGTATGTGTAGGAGGATGCGCTTCCAGTCTCACCTTTGCTCTGTTAATATTTATAAGCTGGTATGCAGAGGAGGGAGCACCTACAGCATGTTCTGCCTCCCCCTCACCCCTTTCCTGCAGTCTTCTTCACTATCTGTGTTATACAAATTCTGCTGTTGCAAAACAGCTGCAACCACTTGAAACACACACCAGGGTGCCCAGTATCTTCCACTCTCAAACCATTTTTATCTCTCTTCCCATCTTTTCTTGCTGTCATCAAGCTCTTATTTCTCAGCACCACTGTGACTGCAAGAGCTTTTGCTTACCCTCAGTCACACCCACAGAGGTCTGTAGTGCCCCTGCAGCAGCCTCTCATTGCAGGAAAAGACAGCACTGGGGCTTTCTCCCTCAGTCCCAGCAGAGTGAGGAGCAGTCCCTACTGCTGCCGTGTCATTGCTGCATTCCCAGATTGTGGCTGAGGCACAAGGTGGGTTGCAAAGAGCCACCATGTTCTTCCACAGCCCAGCTCCTTCTGCTCTCTGCCCTTCATTTTTACATGGAGAAAACTAAGGCTTTACATCCAATGTCAGGATATGTGAGTCCCCCCCAGGAATTTATTTGCTTGGGTTTTCCTCTAGGGATTCTTCACAGCAGAACTGGATATGCTGAAGGACAGGGACTTTGCTAGTTTTTGATGCACCCACCTGCAACTATTTCAGATATTTCACACCATTCTGCTTTCACTTCCCAGGAGTCTGTCAGTTAAAAACAGTAGATGGATACCTGGAAAACTGAGCACAAATTTACATTTTCTGAGTTGTACTTCAAGGGTTGGGGGGAATTACACTGCATTGCCTAAATGAGAATTAGCATAATCAAGTGAAGAATAAAGAGTTTGTAATAAGAAAAGAAAAAAGTGGCACTCACTTTTCTCTGCCTGCCTCCTTAATCTGTTTTCAGGTTATTAACATAATTAATGCTGCCCAGGAAAACAGCCCCATCACAGTAGCAGAGGCCTTGGACAGAGTTCTGGAAATCCTGCGGACAACAGAGCTTTACTCCCCTCAGCTAGGTACCAAAGACGAAGATCCTCACACAAGTGATCTTGTTGGAGGTCTGATGACTGTGAGTACAATTAGTAAAGATGAAATTACTGCTAGTAGTATCCCACACCACCGTTCAGTGCTCTGCTGTGCTAAAATTTCCTAAGCAATGGGAAGGGGACTCGTAATTCATCACCATTTCGCTTCAGGATTTTGGTCTCTTTACCAGCATTAGACATGAAGATGCAGTAAGCTATGGCCACATCTCAGTCCACTAGGTGCATTCATCCTCACATATAAGTGAACACTGTTGCCTCCAGAAACTTTAGAAGCTTAGACGGGATTAGAGGGATTGCTCTACAGCTAGTCCAGTGTATGAATGAGGTTGCTTTCATCAGGTTATGACTTTGGTGCTGTACCAGCAGCAAGAGACCATCTATATGTTGTCATAGATTTACTAATTTTTTAAATGTACACTGAGCAAATTCCTGCCAAACTAATGTAAAGAAAATGAAAAATAAATTATAATGGCTAATTTGAGTGATGAAATCCTGCAGGTGGCAATGAAAGGGTCTAGGAGGGCAATACACTTCATAGATGATAACACCCTCTCTGGAGATCTCATACCAGTCTTCCTTGGATTCTTTGTGTTTGTTTTTAAAGACCTTAAAACAAGGATTGTGCTTACAGAGTAAGAGCAGTGCTTTTAGTACCCATGAATAGTAGCTGAAGTGTAGGTAGTGTTTGTGCAACTAGTGATGCATGGTCACTCTGCCTAAAACTTACAGTAAACTTCGGGTTTTTTTCAGGATGGCTTGAGAAGACTGTCAGGAAATGAGTATGTGTTTTCCAAGAGTAAGCCACCATTTTAAACTTCCTTTGCATGTGTGACTTCTTTTGTAGATGCTACTAACACAGAGCTTCAGACTAATTTGCAGTGGGATACATGTCTTTGGAAATGGGTGGCTAAATGACTGCAGACCAAGTGCTACACTGTCTCCATTTTGGAGGTCAAGCAGGCTCAAATAATAAAATAATCCATTTCAAAATGTTAGCCAAAAAACTGAATTGTCAAGGAAATATTTACTGATCTTTTCGGTTTATGTTCAAATAGTATGTAATAAATCTTTTACATTATAGCAGTTTACAGACTTTTTCATGTAAGGGAAAAGAGTTGGGATTTTTTGAAAAACAGTTGTCTTCCAAATGGAATTTTGCAGGGGGGTTGCAGTAGTGTAGGGGGAATAATCCAGAAATGTGTTAATTCCCAAATTCTATTTCAACAGATACGAACCTGAGCCACAGTCACCTTCCAGTGCCAAACACCATCAGTGATGTTCCACCCTGTATTGCACAGCTCCTAGATAACGAGGAAAGCTGGGACTTCAATATTTTTGAGTTGGAGGCTGTTACAAATAAAAGGTACCGGACTCCTTTCCCTAGGTGCCCACGGAAAGGCTCTTGAGAAGCTGTAGCACAAGGTGCTTTGTTCTGGAAAAACTGAAACAAGACACAGCAAATCTGTGAGAGCTGTTTTGCTTGACTCCTATCTGCACTGTCCAGGTGACACTGTTTGGCATAGTCTGATGTTGCTACATGCTGTTTATCCTTCAGACGCCCCTTTTTGCTGCTCATGTGCAAATGGTCATGCTGGGAAAAGGCAGCCTCTCTCCTCCCTCACCTAAATCACCCTGTGATTCAGGAAGGTCTGAGGCAACAGTAGCTTTTGACTACAGGGATAAAAAAAATGGGATGGAGGATAAACCAGTGATATGATCAAGAGACTGAGATTTTTAAGCTTATAATGAAAACAGACATCATTAGTTTTGAGGTCATGGAGACAGCAAAAATAAGCACATCATAAGCAGAGAAAAGTGGTTTTCTTCCCAAGACAAAGAATCAAAGAGACTACCCAGTCTTTTGTACAGTCTTTGCAGAAAATGGTCAGTTCAGCAATTCGCATTTGTTGTTTTAATCTGCAGACGTTGGGTTTTGACTATGCCTTTTTCTGCTCAGAGGCTCTGTAGATCATCTTGCAGGAGTGAGAAATATGGCTGATGAACTCTCCCACAGGCAATGCAGTGTAAATGACAATCCAGAGTGGATCTGGATTTAAGAACCAAAAGGATTAAAGGTTTTATACTTAGTGTTTCATACATGGGATGGGCTGCCCAGCACTAGAATAGACACACACACACAGAGCAGTTTATATTTGACATATGACCTTCTCTTTGTCTCAGGATTCTTAGCCTTTGGGATGTGCCCATTTAATGTTCCAAGACTGCTTCTTCTCCTTAGCAAAAAAATAAATGTATTTTTGTTTGATTGATAGACGCTAAGCTCACAAAAGTCCTGGGCTTGTAAAATCTTTTTTCTGAAGCCACAGGAATTGCTGAAACTCTAATGGAACTGCACCATTTCTACAAACATATTAAAGCAATGTCTGAAAGGATGCTAGATGGTGGATGCAATAATTTGTAACTTTGTCCAGGTTTTTGAGAGGTTATAAATGCACAATTTAAAAATGTTTAACATTCCCTACCCCTTTTTAAGGTCTTGTTGGTTTCTTCATCAAATATATTGCTTTTAGAACATGACAAGTTCCTATTTTACGACAGTGCTTTTTTCTTCTATTGTCTTCCAGGCCATTAGTGTATTTGGGCTTAAAAGTTTTTGCACGGTTTGGGGTCTCCGAGTTTTTAAACTGCTCAGAAGTAACGCTGCGGGCGTGGCTGCAGGTCATTGAAGCCAACTACCACTCCTCCAACTCCTACCACAATTCCACACACGCGGCAGATGTCCTGCATGCCACCGCCTTCTTTCTCGGGAAGGAGAGAGTTAAGGTAGAGTCATCACTTTAGGAGTCCTCTGGGCTAGGATTTCAGTGTGTTTACCATTTTATGTGTGTCATCCAGAAGTCAGATGTTTAAATAATGGTCCTGGCTTCATAAACTCTCTCTGGCCAAAAAGTCTTCCTGTGATGTCAGCAAGCTCACACAGTTTCTCCAAAGTCTGTTTATACAAATTTACATTTTTAAGTAGCAATAATGTGGGGGTAGGGAGGAAACCTGTCCCTTTTCTGTCTCTTGGTAACTGGTGGTTAGTAACAGTTCTTAATAAAGTTTTGCAAAAGTTTTGTAGAGGGAGGTGTGAACTACTCTCCCTGCTACCCAGTGATAGGATGCACGGGAATGGCTCAAAGGTGTTGCAGGGGAGGTTCAGACTAGACATTAGGGCATTTCTTTGTTGAGTTAGTCACACACTAGAACAGTCCTCATAGAGAGATGGTCAATGCTCTGAGCCTGTCAGTGTTTAATGGGCATTTGGACAATAACATGCTCTAACTTTTGGTCAGCCCTGAAGTGGTCAGGCAGTTGGGATAATGATTGTTGTTAGGTCACACTTCCAACTGAAATAGTCTATCCTACCCTACTCTAAGACATACAAGGTGTGTAGGAACAGAGTCAGTACAGATGCATTCAGGCAAGCATACAAAAAAGGAAACTCTAGATGATCTATTCATTAGAGAATTTTATGCAAAGACATTGCTTAGGTGATAGTATATTAAAAAGCTTCATTACAGTATTTGAGTAAGGGTGGTAGTGGGAATTTTGCAGTAGTTAATCTGTGGGCACAGTGAGTGGAAGGTGATTGCAAGGAGGTTAAGATACCTACGCTGAGGCTTACATCTGTGTAATTGTGCGTACCTGGAAACAATCAGAAAATATTTACTGCAATTTTTGTGCCACATCATAATTTTTCTCTCTTCTTGTAGGGAAGTCTGGACCATTTAGATGAGGTAGCTGCATTAATAGCTGCCACCATCCATGACGTAGACCACCCTGGACGGACCAACTCTTTCCTGTGCAACGCAGGCAGTGAATTAGCTGTCCTTTACAATGATACAGCTGTATTAGAGAGTCATCACACAGCACTGGCATTTCAGCTTACAACTAAAGACAGCAAATGCAACATTTTCAAGAATATTGATAGGTGTGTCTACTGGAAAAGGGCAAGTGTGCCAGTGTGGATTTCTTGTTTGGCAGTTTTAGTTTGGGGCAGATTGAAAACCTACCTTCTAAACAAGAATTTATAGTGTAAATACAGATAATATGTAACATCTTCCAGAATCCTATGTAGACATGATTTTTAAAAAAAGGCTTTCATTCTCCTCTCACGACCCCACATCTTCCAATTGGTAATTTCTGGGTGTTTATGGAGATATTTAATGATCTTTCATGGATTACCTTAATACGGTTGACAGCCTCAAGACTGCATCTTGGCCCCATGGCCTTTTGGTTGCAGGATCCTGGAAACAGGTTTTTTGTATTATGTTTTTCCACCCCAGCAGCAAGATGCTGCATGCTGTGTCTACACAAGGTGCTATGCTTCCAAGCAATGCCACATTCACATAGGGCAGAACAGGTGGTGGCAGAGGGATGTGAACCTCTGGGAGATCTGGAGGCTCCCTGTGGCATGCCCATAGCCTGCGAGCTGCCACTGCATGAGCCTAGCTTTTGCAGGGACAAGGTGAGAAAGAAAGAGACGTGAAAGGGAAAGGGCCAGACCACAAAAAGGTAAGTAATTTATCTACCTCCCATAACAGTATTGTTTTTGAAGAACCGGTGCTTTGAGTTCCAAGCTAGCATAGAGTGAGATGGACCTGTTGGTGCCTTTTCTTGGAGAAGTTATCTTAGTGTTGCAGCATTATGAAAATGA
This sequence comes from Sakesphorus luctuosus, assembly GCA_013396695.1. NCBI lineage: Eukaryota > Metazoa > Chordata > Aves > Passeriformes > Thamnophilidae > Sakesphorus > Sakesphorus luctuosus. Next base: position 28,175 of record VWZD01012776.1, on the reverse strand, counting down.
GTTGTCAATTTTTATTAACCTCAGGGGATTGACTTTCATTAGGTAAAAATAACAGAGCTGGAGGAACTCAGAGAGGCATGATCTAGTCCATTCCTAGACTGTTCCTAACTCTGAAGGTCCCAGCTCATGTGGGTAAGCCCTTGAGCAGTGTTTTGCAGAACTGTCTGGACAGAGATGAGGAAAGGACAGAGCTCTGTCTGGCAGGCTTGTGAACAGGAACTCTTTTTCCTTCCTAGAAATCGCTACCGGACATTGCGCCAGGCCATTATTGATATGGTTTTGGCAACAGAGATGACGAAGCACTTTGAGCATGTGAACAAATTTGTGAACAGTATCAACAAGCCTCTGGCATCTGAGGAGACCAGCCCACATGTAAGTGCTTGGGGGACTTTACACCCTCAGGCATCTCAGTGAGGTTCTTCCAAGAGAACTTTTAAGTATCATTTTCATTCACCCTGTATTAATTTACATTGTGGTAATGCCCAAATGACTCAATTGGATTTGAGACCTCACACATCCAAGTGTGAAAAAATAGTTTTACTTGTTTTCTTTGTCTGGCTCTGCCCTGAGCATAAGCCTTGTCCTCAAAGCCATCTTGTATTCAGAAAATATGTAAGTGGGTGTTGTTTCACATGGGCAATTCTGGGCATGGAGTCAGGTTGGCACTTATGCCTATGGTGCTGTCTCCAAATAATGGGATTTGCCTGAATCTAGGTTTGTAACTGAGAAACCTGCCTTGATGGTTTTTTGTCTGTGTAATCTGGAGCTTTCAGGTACTGAGGAATAACTTCCTGAGACCTCTCCACTCCTGACTGTACGAGGACATGTCCACACCCTAATGCTCCCTAACAAGGCAGGGTACATTTCATAAGCTGCCTCTGAGCTTTCCATCCCCCTCCTACCTTCTCTAGTTACCTCTCAAGGCGGAGCATTCAGGACCTGACAGGCTTCTCCAGGGCAATGTTACCTGAGGAACAATTATTTTAACCCACCTTAGTGAAAACAGTGCTTTGTTGGAAACATAATTAAAAAAAGACAGACAAAACTGAAGGTCAACAATACTAAAATAGAAGGAGCTTCTGTTAGTAACCTATAACTATAAACCTATAAAGTACCTACAGTGTACTTTATGCACTGTAGGCTGTCATGGATGCAGAAATCCCTCAGGACTGGTGGGGTTTTTATAACTTTAGAGAGAGCATTATGTCAGTTGAACTGAACTGCTTCTAGGAACTGGTGAGCTCCACTCTCCCAACATTTTGAGCTGGAAATCACAAATGCTGCTGAACTTAGCTCACCATAAATGTGGAGCAGTGAACCACTTGTACTAGAGACTAGCTGTTTTCCCCCAGTATTAGGTTGTTCTGTTCTTTACTGTTAACTGTGGCTCTTCCTATTTTTGATCTTGAACAGCAGTTAAGGTGCAGAGTTAATTTTTCAGCTCCTTGCTGGGCTACCCATGCTGAAAAAGAATTATCTGCAAAACATAAAGTTAGGGGACTAATGCCTAAACTGTCAAAAGTCACTGCAAAATATCTCCCCATAAACTATGACATGAATTTTGGTTGTGGTGGTAAAAAGTACTTAAGTTCAGTTTTTGACTCAAGAGTTGAATTTAACAGTGAAGGGAGGTCATAATCACACAAATATATTATTTTGAGAATAGCCTTAATGCCATGATGAGCTGAGGTGTAGGCTCTTTAGTACTCCATAAGGAACATAATATACCTGTGCCTTTCTAAACTGTTCGAGACTCAGAATATGATGCCACAGCAGACTTGTAACAGCTACTTTGTTATCTCCACCTGCTCCCCAGAGCAGTCAGTAAGCACTTTGGTATTCTATTGTCTAGCAAGTAGAGACTTTCTACAGTCAGTGTGCTGATCCTGTGTTTTCCTACTCTTAATGTCATATATTACCTAAGACTTCACCTTTGCTTATAACTAAAGCCAGAGATTAGTCCAGGCTGAGGGTGCAAAGTCTGGCACAAAGAAGGCAGTTATATGTCTAAACATGCTGGAACTGAATGTGAGAGACCTGCTTTTGTGCATGTAAGAGTCAGTTGTGCAAGTCAGTTCAACCCCCTGTGCCTGCCTCAGTTTTCTCACTTAAAAATGAAAAATCTAACTCCAGAAACATCCTAAGTGAAGCAGTCCCCTACCATCACCATCCCCAAATTTAAATATACAGCATTGAGGATCATTTACGAGCTTGCAGTTGGTGGATGCATCCCCTATCACGGTCCTTTGCCAAGGGGACAAGGCTAGGATGCAGAGAAGGTGACATCCAACCTGACCTGATAAAGAGCCTGTGGCTCTTTATTTTACAAACTTAGCTATTAGTTCTGACAATCTTCATAACTGTAGCATGTATTTGGGTTACAATTAGTTAGTTAGCAAGGCTGTAGTTCTCAGACATTACTTTCTTCTCCAAACTCCTGGTGCTCTGGATGCAATTAGAAGGTGGCAGACTGGGTGCCTGCTGCTAATGACGCCCTCACTCCTGCCAAGAGGCAATGCAGCCCCTCATCCCTGTAATCAACTCTTCTTTACAGAGCGAAGGCAGTGGCACTGAAGGTACAGCCAATATAAAGAATTTCCCAGACAACCCGACGCTGATCAAGCGCATGATGATTAAATGTGCAGATGTAGCAAACCCATGTCGCCCCCTAGAGCTATGTATTGAATGGGCAGGGAGGATTTCAGAAGAGTACTTCACACAGGTACGTCTATTTTGATGATTTGACATTATGTAAGAAAATGCACATCATCTGGTCTGATGGTCCACACAGGGTCTGCCTGGTGTCACCACAGAGTCCAGACATACTGTATTTTCTTCCCAGCTGGAACTGGCCCCTCAATTTCATGCAGAAGAATTTACTCCAGGCAGTTAGCTAGTTTGCTTACCATGAAGCTCACTGGGTCATTGTACAGAATGGTGGAAAGGAGGTTTTACATTTTCAAGTTTCTTCATCTGGCTAAAAAAAAATATTTTATTAGCCTTACTCAATTTAATTGGCTGAAAATCAAGACCGTCACCATTCTAGATTGTAGTCCAAATACTTTGCCTGAACGGAGCATGAAGATCCATGCCTGATGCAGCCCCTCAGCTGAAGCATTGGGATGGCCCTTTCTCTTCTAAGGTAGGATCTGAACTATTCTCATTGTAGGCAGACAAGCAGTGCAGGCATGTGGCCCATGTAAATACTTATGACATGGGATCTCTCCAAACAGAACTGAAAGCTCAACTTCCTTTCTTCACATTTGTTTTTTCTAACATAAATGCACCAGCTTCCTGAAAGTGAAATATTCTTTTATTTCTTTATTTGAACAACTGATAAAATCTTAGCTTTTGTTTGCCACTAATGATACAAAAATCAGCAGTTATGAGTGGAGAGACAGAAAGGTGGGCATACCTATCATCCAAGTTCAGATCATACATGCGACAGCTATTACTGAAAGAAAATTGTATCTAGTATCTCTGACATGTCTGAATTTCATTTTAATCAGTGAATAAATTCTGTCATGCCCTAAGTAAGATCAAGGATCACTTAGGCTGTATCTCCCTAGCATCAAGTTATCAAACTGCCCAGCTTAGGCACTAGCCTACTTGCCTAAATGTGAGGTGTTGAGAACTGTTCTGCTGTTCCTCCACCTCATCTGCTAATTCTGGGGACTGCTCTGTTCCTAATTCCAGCACTAGGTGCTGTCTGTACTGTTTAAAATGGGACTTCGGGGCTTTTTTTTTGTAATTCAGTTCTAAGAAACTGTTGAGGTGATACTGAGTGCAACAAAACCAGCCCTGTTCCAGTTCTACACACAGAGTTAAAGGGCATACCTTCACCTCTATTCATCTTATAACTTGACACTGGCAGAGAAACTAGCCTCAGCAACAGCCTCTTCTTCCTTAAAACACAAATGGTTTGCAACAGTCACTAGAGATGTGGGAAAAAGGACAGACCAAACCCATCTTCTGAAAAAGGGCTCTCCAACCCCATTTTCCATGTTTTAGCTGGTGTACTCTCATCACCAGATTAGAACATTCTGTCTTGCTGGAGCTATGTGCAATCACAGAACTACAGTAATAAGAGTACTTGTGAAAGGGAAGACATGTTGATTTCAGTCCCTGTTCCAGATGAAATAATGCACATGAAATTGAGGCAGTTCACCTCAGGGGTTCTAAGGTTTGTCTCAGATCTCCTACTGCAATTCATCTAATCCCCTGACCTTTGCTACTCCATTGTGAAAGTCAGCAAAGCTTTAGTGGCTAACTCGAGTTTTGTCTTCTTAGACTGATGAAGAGAAGAGACAGGGTTTGCCTGTTGTAATGCCAGTATTTGACAGAAACACGTGCAGCATCCCCAAGTCTCAGATTTCCTTCATAGATTATTTTATAACAGACATGTTTGATGCATGGGATGGTAAGTATTTCTGCTTTTTTTCTTCTTTGGTCTGAAGCAAGGATTCCTGCAGACTAAAATGACTAATCATAGAATCAACTAGGTTGGAAGAGACCTCTGAGATTAAGTCCGACCTCTGACCTAACTGTACCCTGCCTACTAGACAATGGCACTAAGTGTCACATCCAGTCTCTTGTTAAATACCACTAGGGACGGTGACTTGACGACCTCCCTAGGCAGCCTATTCCAATGCCCTATCACTCTTTCTGTAAAGAACGTCTAATGTCTAACCTAAACATCCCCTGGTACAGCTTAGGACTGTGCCCTCTAGTTCTACTGCTCGTTGCCTGTAAGAAGAGACTAAACCACCACCTGGCTACGACTTCCTTTCAGGTGCTTGTAGAGAGTGATAAGGTTTCCCCTGAGCCTCCTCTTGTCCAGGCTCAAACTGGCCTTGAGTTCACTTTTTTCAGGGCCAGTACCTGTATATACAGTACAGCACAGGACACTGTGCAGTGATAACTGCTGAAGCCCATTTCACTGCACAACACACACTTGAGCATATACCAGGCAATTTATGCAGAGGAATAGTAATGGCTTAAAAATAAGGGGTTTTATCTACATCTTTTTTCCTTTAGCAATGTATTTCTTCTGAGCAGCAGAAACTAAGACCACTTTGGTTGCATGTTAGCATAATTTAATAAAATCATCATGTTTTAAGAAATGGATTTTCTTGAGAAACGCTAAAAAAAATCTTTCCTCTTTAAAATATTATTTTAAGGAGCTCAGGGAACAAAAGAGAGTAGAATGACAATTTCAGATGAGGTTGGGTTATTCTTCTGCCCATTCTATATGCATAGTAACAACTGTTTCTCCTGTTCTTTCAGCATTTGCACATCTGCCTGTTTTGATGCAACACTTGGCCAATAACTACAAACACTGGAAAACACTGGATGATTTAAAGTGCAAGAGTCTCAGGCTTCCATCGGAAAACAACAACTGACACTAAATGAAAAAAAAGACCTCTTCCTCTATCAGTTTCACTGTGAATCACTTACAGACTCTTGGCTACAAAGGGGATGATACTGCCTTTCCAGTGAAATTAAGAGTACGTGACAAGAACAAAATATTTTACTCATCATTTTTAAGCTTTTCTGAATTCTACAGAAAAATGTTTTTCAAAGAGTCTTTATAATCCACAGATGACTAAGTGCTCTTTTGAAGTATTTTGTGGCAGAAAAGGTACTTCTGCAACTAATTTCTAGTACTGAATTATGTACTTGTTGAATCTTGTAGTTGATAAAACTGCATTCACTAACACTTCACACAACTATTTCTCAGTAGTCACTAGCAGTGTAACAATAACCTGCCAAATAAGCATTAAAACTTCCCACTTATCTAGCATAATTTTTTTCCAATTCTATCAATGTTCTTCAGCTCTCTGAATAAACTTCTAAAGAGAGCATGCACAGTAGAACAGTAAACCTCAATAAACTGGATACAGTAAAAAACCACAAACCTGGCACCTTTTAAAACAACTTTCTTATTACCACCTGTTCTTTCTTATCCATACAAAATCTTGGTAGGAGTCAATGTTCCCCAAAACTGGTAATACAATGAAGGAA
>VWZD01012774.1:270762-291329 GCA_013396695.1 Sakesphorus luctuosus | reverse complement strand
TCTATAACATTCATTATAAAATGTTTATGTGTGGCATTCATCAAACTCTTTCCCACAACAGTTTGCAACTACAGTTTTTGAGAAATCACATCCATCTGTTGATACTGCGTGCCAATCACAGTTATCTTTTAAATATATTTACCAAGAGGAATATTTTGAGAAAATATGTCTGACAGTGACTAATTGACTTTTATGCAACATCTAGGTATTAGGAGAGTTTAAATTGAAGGTATTATCTGGGTTTACTGCCCTTGTCATTTTTATCCGCCTTTAAGACTAAATTTTATTTGTGAAGTAGAATTAATTCAAAGACGAATGAATTTGGTGCATATCAGCTCCCTGGAGTCATTTTTTTCAATTAACCCTTTGGTTTAAAGGTTGCTCATGTGTGTGTGTGAATCAGTGGCTTTTGTCTGCACTGTGCAATGTGCTGTAAAGTAGAAGCTGGGGAGACTAAGGGCAAAACTTCTGAGTAATTTTGATTAAAAACATGGCACAATGACAACTCAACAAACATTAAATTTTAATTTATTGTTCAATTTATTAATTAAATATTTCAAATAAAAACAGATTAGTAGAAAAGCTCTTTAATATCTGTAGTCTTATATACCCTTCTGGGTCTTCCTCAAAATATCTCAAACATCTGCTTGCTAACTCATTGTTTTAGCTACTGATTCTTTGACAGAATCACTGTATAGCTCTTCTTAATTCCCTGTAACTTCTTCCTTCACTTATTTGGGACTGCCTGGATTTGCTCTTTCTGTTTCAAGATCTAATACTTCCACAAAGGATTACCTCCGGATGCGAAGAATCTTCACAGGCATATCCCTCATCTCAGGGTTTTAAAGTCTCTGAGATGGTTATTTAAATAAACACAAGCATAGAAGTTCATCCTCTAGAAAGGGGATAAGAAAGAAAGCAAGCTCACTCATCTGGGCTTAATAAAAACTTTTCATCTTTTCTATGTCATATATTATTTTAGGGACAGTTGTAGGTATTTCTAGGTTATAGATGGGCAGGAAATTAATTCAAAATACAAGGTATGAAAGCTTTTTCTTTTGAATCACATGAAAAGCCACATCTTTCAAAGTCTTTAACAAAAAGAAAAAAAAATGAAGACAGGAGCAAAGTCCATATTAAAAAACCCAATGGAGTGGCAGGTTCAAGTGCAACAAACAAGGAACTTAAGCTGTTGTCTCTCTCCTGCTTACCACAAGGACAGAGAAAAGAGCAATTTGACAGACTATATAAATGAAGTCACTTATTTTAGATGAAATACTTCTTTGGAAAAATTTCAGGTGGCAGAACCAAGATTCAAATCACTGCTCAGCACTAGGCAAAGTGAAGAAATTTGTCAAGTAGCCCCGTTACTCCAGTGTAGCCTTCCTTCTTGTTCAATTTCACCTACAGTTAAGCAGCTTTTTTTCCTGATGAAGTGTCCTGTTCATTTTTAAAAATAAGCAGCTATTTGCAAATGAAAACACACAAATGAGCCCCTGGAAAACAGATCTTGGCCTTACAAAGGACACCCTGTTGAAATGTTCATGGCTCAGTTTGTTGGCCTGACTGCTTCAGATCCTGACCAGCTCGATTACAACATTATCAAAGCAATCTCCACAGCATCATTATTTTTTATTACCTGCAATCTTCATTTTGCCAGCATGATTTTCCAGTCAAGTAAAAGAACTCTCATCATCCCTCATGCTTTGCTATTTAAAGTGGTTTTAAATTCTGGCACGTTCTGTCATGATCTACCAAGACTTTACATTAGGGTAAAGAGCAGCTCTGTTTATCTATGTGTATGTGCATATGCAATTTTCTTCTTGTCTTCTATTTTCGAGGATGGAACGGACTTCAAGGAGGTAATTTGTCAGTGTGTTTATTATTCCAGATTTCCTTAATTTATAATAGTTGCTCAAGTGAGTTCTTAAGCTTGCCTACACAGACACTTTCAATAAAATTAATCTGAATTAAAGACATTATTTGAAAATGGATTCCTTAAGCATGGGAAATTACTATGCCATTATTCTGAATGGAAAGAGAACAGCCTTACCTGAATTTCTGTCCTTCACTTGCAAAGAAAATAGAAACCAAATTTATCAAATTAGGGTGCAGTATCATCACAGATTTAAACCAGGATAACTCCTTAAAAGACTGATGTGTGTCATGATCAATTTATGGTGCTCTCTGAGCCTGCCCACAGGATTCAAAAAAAGGCAAACAATCAGATATGAGATAGAAGCATATAAGGAAAGAAGAAAAAAAATTAAGAATTCCGACCAGCTACCTGTAAATTTCATACACTTGTATTAACATTTCATTCTTCTCCATGGACACCCCCTTGTCGCAGGGGAGAAGCTTCTGTGCCCTCATGAGGTTGTGTGCTATGCTGGTGGTGGTTTGTGCCGTCGGTAGGGTCTCCCATGCCAGACAGGTCTCAACCATCCTAGGAGAAGGACAACTCTAACGCCAAACCTGGGCAGATGGAGCTCGGTAAGCCCTGTAAGGCTATCCATCTAAGAGAAGGATACTCTAACCAAACCTACATCCTGAGGTATTCGCTGTCACCGTCCAAGCTTACTTGGCCCTGGCAGATGAATCTTAGGAGTAAAGGGTAGGACCAGTTCTGCACACTCTGTGCCTCACCTAAAAAAATCCATTACATAGGCTCAAAGGGTTCACCCACATTGCAAAGCCCTGTAGCGATGGGCAAGGATTGAAACGGCAGGTGATAGGAAGTGCTGGAAGCCACAGACCCAACCCTGCATGCAGGCAGTTCAGTACACTGGTCACTTGAGACTGACCCTGGAGATGACAGTCTGCTTCAGCAGCACCCTGAATGACCAAGCAGTCTTTTTCAAGGAGAGCACTGCTTGCTCCACACAGAGAGGGGCCTATAAAAGGTGGCCTAAACAAAGCTCATCTCCACCCCCCCACCCAGTTGGCAGCCAACTGACATCTTCTGATGCAGCCAAAGACAAAGTGACAAAGGCATACACCTGCTTCCAAAGGTGTGTTCAAATTGACACTCACATGTTGGAACATCAGAACCATGCTTGATACTGCAGAAAGTGGATGACTTGAGTGTTGTTCTGCTCTAATTGCCCAAGAACTGTCAAAACTCAACATCAACATTGCTGCTCTCAGTGAAAATCTTCATGAGAAAGGCGGCCTTAAAGAACATGGTGCCGGCTACACACTCTATTGGTCACGTAAACCCAAAACTGAAAGTCACCTTTCAGGAGCTGGCTTCATGATTAAAAATTCCATTGCCTCCAAACTTGAAAATTTGCTTACAGGTCATTCCAATCGCATTATGTCCTTACGCCTTCCACTACACTACAAGGAACATGTTGTTCTTTTTAGCATGTATGCACCAACTCTCCAAGCTGACCCCATGGAAAAAGACAAATTCTACACAGCCCTGCACTGCCTCACCCAAATTGTTCCTGCCGATGATAAGATCATAATCCTTGGTGCCTTCAACACCAGAGCAGGAAAGAACTCTGAAGCCTGGAAAGGAGTACTGGGCAAGAATGGTGTTGGAAACTGCAATGACAATGGACACCTCCTGCTAGAGTTTTGTGCAGAACAGCAGCTCACCATCACCAACACTATCTTTCAGCAGAAAGACGGCCTGAAGACAACCTGGATGGATCCTTGATCCAAGCACTGGCACCTCATTGACTATGTCTTAGTGCAACACAGAAATGCTCGTGATGTCTGTCATATCCAAGTGATGCCTAGTGCAGAATGTCAAACAGACCATCGCCTTGTGTGTTGCAAACTTAACCTCCACTTCAAGCCCAAACATAAGAGAGGTGGTATTCCAAAGAGGAGGCTCCACGTTAACAATCTTCATATAAGTACAGTCAGAGACATCTTCCAGGTAAACCTTCAAACTAGACTTAAAGATAATCCCATAGAGCCTTCTCTTGAAGCGCTTTGACAACATATTAAAATACCATCCTGCAGTCCTCTAAAGAATTCTACACTCTCTGAGCCCTTTCCAATAACCATGATGTGTAACAAGGTTGCATTCTTGCACCAACTCCATTCACAATCTTCTTCAGCATGATGCTCCAAAGAGCCATGGCAGACCTTGATGAAGAAAATGGCATTTACATCTGATATCGTACTGATGAAAACCTATTCAACCAAAGGTGACTGAAGGCCCACACCGAGACCCTGAATCACCTTGTCTATGAGGTTCTTTTTGCAGATGATGCCGCCCTTATTGCTCACACAGAAGCAGCTCTGCAGCGCTTAACATACTGCTTTACAGAGGCTGCTGACCTTTTTAGACTGGAAGTCAGCTTGAAGATAGAAATTGTCTACCAACCTGCACCTCAGGAAGTCTTCCATCATCCCCACATCACCATAGGTGAATCAGAGCTTAAGTCAGTCCAGCAGTTTATCTGTCTGGGAAGAATCATTTCCTCAGATGGTGAGATTGACAAAGAGATAGACAATATGCTAGCAAAGGCATACAGAGGCTTGGGAAAACTCATAAAAGAGTCTGGTGCAATAAACACCTGAAGAAAAATACAAAGATCACTGTCTACAGAGCCATTGTTCTGTCTACTCTTTTATATGGGTCTGAATCATGGGTCATCTACCATCACCACCTGTGACTCCTCAAACGCTTCCATCAGCGCTGCCTCTGTTCAATCTTAAACATCCATTGGTCTGATTATGTGACTAATGTGTCTGTTCTTGAACAAGAAGGGGTTACCAGTACTGAGGCCATGCTGATGAGAATGCAGCTGCACTGGCCAGGGCACTTCTCCAGGATGGAGGATCACTGCCTCCCGAAGATTGTGCTCTATGGTGAACTCGCCACCAGCTGCTGCAAGAGAGGAGCCCCGAAGAAGAGAAACAAGGGCTCCCTGAAACAACACCTCAGCCTTGGCCATATTGACTGCCACCAGTGTCCCACTCCGGCCTCCAATTGGGATTAATGGAGACACACCATTCACGACGCTGCTGCTTCCTTTGAGAACACATGCAGAGTCAGTCTTGATGAGAAAAGACAATGCAGAAAGAACTGTGATTTGCCAATATTGCCTAAGGAGACATTCTGCTTTGCCTTTTGTGACCAGACTTGCAATCCTGCATCAGCTTTTTTAGCCACCAGCATGCTCGCAGCAAGCATGGGCAGTGCCTTTCCCAAATCTTCGTTCGGGAAGCCTAGCCATGATGATTAAAATTTCCGTGTATGAGTAAACTTTATTGTCCATAATGTCAGTAGCATCATATCAGTACACAAGACTTTACCATCTGTTCTAAGACACTAACCTCTTATAGAAATGGAAAGATTTAAGGTGGTGAAAATCTCATGTCTGTGGTAGCAGGTGAATTTTCAATCTGAATGGAATCCAAATGGCATACTGGCTTTCCAACCAGCACCTATGTTAAGTACAAATAAATATACTCATGTACCCAAAGGGCCTGGGCAACTGGGCTACAAGTGAAAATTAATGGAATTAGCCAGGGTTTTTAAAACAGTTTCCAGCAGTGGTACACACCTGAGACATTGCCGACTAGATCACGAAGAAAAATTTTAAACCATCCATTAATCAAACTACGAAAGCATTATAACATTCATATTTTGAAGACTGTTCAGATGAAATCTCATGAATTCTCATGTGCTCCTCCATGATCGAAAAGGTCCATCACATCAATATAATGTACAAAACACCTAAGAAGACTATCATAACTATGAATAATTCTTTATGGCTTGTGAATTGAAAACTTTATTTTGAGATAAATTTTACACAGAGAGGATGAATATGGGAGAAGCTTGTGCCAAATCCTTATCCACAAGATGGTAACCTCATGGAAAGCTTCAAAAAGCTCTGTCTGTGTGATGGAGGCAGAAAACAGATATATGCTGTGATCTGTTCACATACTTGAAACAGTCAAAGGAAGGCATAAGAATTCACAAGTTCAAGGAAAGAAGGAAAAAGTCTGTGCAGGCATGTCCAGTATCCAGTGTTCCTTACTTCCTGCTACTAAAATTTTTCTGTGCAGTAGATAAATTATTTCTCAGTGTTTCATTTCTTACATGTGCGTGGTTAGCAGCGTGTGAGCAGACGTGTCTATGACATCACATACGTTAACACTCTGATTATGCTCCTAGGAAGGTGGGAAACTTCCCAGGAAACAAATTCCCTCTTTGAAACAACTGACAAGCATAACTGCTGGTCTGAACAGGACGTACATGGAAACTTGGTTTGGAAGATTGGACATAAGGGGTTCACAAAAGGTGACAAGAAAGTACTTCAAAGCACTTAAAAAAAGATCTCCATCATAAAAATTGTTTTTCATATTTTCATGAATATTGAAATACTTTCTTTAAATAAGATTACTCTTTTTTATTTGCTTTTTGATGATTACATAAAAATCTCATTGTTTACATAAAGATTATCAGTGAGTATTTTTATCTTGACATAGCATGCAAAAGTAAGATTTATTAAAAATGATTTTGCCCGTGGATGCAACAATTCAGCAAAATGGATTTTTCCTGCTGTTCTAGCAGATATTTCTGGGTTTGAAGTATCTTATAGGCTGTAAGGACAGAGGAAATGAAGAACCACATGGAACACAATTTAATTGTTTATTTATATTATTTATTTTGCCTTTATGTGAACCACAGTATCTGAAACTGGATTTGATGTGATGCCTGCTGTGGAAGACAGCAATCCTAACCATAAAAATAGATTGGAGATGTTGCTCTATAGGGATTTAATCTGCCTGTGAAGGTTTAGATTTTTCCATTTTTACCAGAAGATTTTACTGATTATTCTAATGGTTCTGAAGCAATTTCCCAAATTATCTTAATCATTTGATGATAAAGTAGTTGAATAGTTTGGGGGGTTTTTTTCTTCTACTTATGGTATTTTTCTCTCCAGCTGTTCCTAACAGAAGGGAAGACTGGAGATACAAAGATTGTGTTGTTTTTTAAGTTCAGTTTCAATGTCTGATATTGTGTGAAATGTGATCTGGGTAGTAGCCATGTGCACAAAACAAGGTTCTTCTTGTTAGTATGGGTTCATTACATATGCCTGCCTGATTCTTACACAGCTCCATTTGCTTTTCAACATCATGGCTTTGTCATAACAGGGATTTTTGGAACTGAACTTCATCTAGCACTGATCATTATGCTATTAATCTCAGGAGAGAAACAGCTGCCCTTCCCCACCATAAATGCTGAATATAGAATCTAGATAAAGATATTTATCTCATGTTAACCAAAATATACATTATACAGTACAAAGTTATATTTAAGCAACAAAGTAGCCATTGATAAATATGTAGAAGGACATTTGGTGAATGTATTATGACAACTAATTGAATGAGTATGAGGAACATTATTTAAAAATCACAAAACAAAACACAAAAAGGAAGCCTACATAGGGTAGAAGCAAAAGACAGGAGTGTGGGAGGAATACACAGAAGCTCCACATGACCCAGCAACATGCATTCACAGCCCAGAAAAACAACCATGTCCTGGGCTGAATCAAAGGCAATGTGGCCAGCAGGTCAAGGGAGGTGATTCTGCCCCTCTGCCCTGCCCCTCTGCCCCTCTCTCTGTTGAGAGAGTTGGGGCTGCTCAGCCTGGAGAAGAGAAGGGTCTGGGGATGTAGAGGAATTTCTTATAGAATATGGCCATGTGAGCGATCCAGACTGTATGGTCTCTGTGAGATTGAAGCAGCTACCAGCAAAGAGTAAACAAAGGCACAGCTGCTGCTGAGTGGTAAAGAAGAAATCCCTCCCCAGGAATTCCCAGCAACTCCCCAGACTTTCACACAAGAACTCCTGCAAGTTTCTCACAGAACTCTTGAGGTTCACCTGGGAACTGTTAGGATGTTTTCTCAAAACACTGGACTTGTGAGATATGGAATATAACCAATAGGAAATGTTGCTTTATGGTGTAACAATTACTATAACCAATTAGCACGTAGCTTTGACCCTATATAAACCGCTTGCAGTGTATCAATAGATGGCATTCTACCTAAAACTATATTGGTTTGTTATCTGATATCCTTTGATCCTCCAAATTATTATTATTTGCTTTATGGGGAGACCTTATAGCACCTCCCAAAACCTAAATGTGGCATACAGAAAAGCTGGAGAGGGAGTTTTGACAAGGGCAAGGAGTGATAAGAAAAAGGGGAATGGCTTTAAACTGAGAGAGGGCAAGTTTGTCTTAGATATTAGGAAGGTATTTTTTTGTGGGGAAGGTGATGATGCACTGGAACAGGTTGCTGAGAGAAGCTGTGGATTTCCTATCCCTGGAAATGTTCACAGATAGGTTTTTTGGGCCTTTGAGAAACCTGGTCCATTGGAAGATGTCACTGTCAGATAATTTGAGGGAAGAATGAAAACACATACAATATGAAATTTCATTAAAAGGCAATTCTCTGTCATATGGATGGTGAATCAAAATGGCAGCACCAAGTATTCAATGGCAGAATGTTATAGGTTTAGCCAGGTGGGCATAAATTTAGGTTCTAAAATTTAGAATAGGCCTGAAATTGTCAGCTGCCTTGAGCTGGGCTGAGCTAGCTGACAGCTGACTTCTTCTAGCCAGTAATATTGTATTCCATACTATCTTACATCATCTCAATAGGAGTAAAGTCCAGTGTGTGGGAGTGGCTTAGTCAGTTCTGCCATGGCTGAGGTGTGAGCCAAACGTGATGCAGCTGCCGCCTTGAAGTGGGCCTCGCTCTTGCTGTTGCCGCTGCTTGCATTTTGTTTGAGTTCAGGGAAGTAGAAATATTTTGTTGTTACTCTTTCTGTTTCTTGCTAGGTGTCTTTTAGAGTGCTTATAAATCTAAAGTAATACACTTTGTATTAATTGGGGAGTGGGAGGTTATTTCTTGTTATATAAAACTTGTGTAAGAGTGTGTTATATTGTAGTTTTCTTTTAATTTTCTCTTTTCTGTATGAATACATGTAGTTTGTTTCAGCATAAACCTGGTTTGGAGTTTTTCTTCCCTCTCCCTCTTCTTCCCTTTTCACTCTGTCTGGGACAGTTGGCATTTTGCCAGCTCAACCCAAGACACAGAGGATCTCCTATTGTGATATCCAGCTGAATTAACCTGATAGGTGGTAGTGGGGCTGATGCTCATGCCAGTCAGTTCCAGGGTAGTCTGTGACCATGTGTGTGATGGTGTTTTACAAAATTACAGATCTTGAAAAAACTGGTTTAGGTTTCTTTCTTGCTTAGATGTCTGTATCAGGGCCTGACAGTGGGGCTGCAGGGTCTCTCCTCTGAGGGGAGAGGGTGCTGGACACAGCAGGGCCCAGCTGGCTCCAATAGCCCCAGTGCAGGGCACAGACCACCCGTCAGCCAAGCTGAGGGAGCCAGGGAGAAACAGATTCCAGAAAGGGCTTAAAATGCAGTGGGAAAGAAGGCAGGAGCCAAGATAGGAATGGCAGCAGAGGGACCACAACATGAGCTGGAGGAGAAGGGCAGGAGATGCTGCTGGCCCAGAACATGTGTCCCTTCTCGAGGAGTCCTACAGAGACTCTGCTGGAGCAGAGACACACTCTGTGGCCTGGGGGACTTTCCCTGCGGGAATATGATCTGTGAGCCCTCAGAAGAGAGGAGGCGGGAGTGAAGGGAAGGAAGTGGGACTGAGGAAGAAACTCAGTAGGAGGGAGATGTTTTAGTCTCTGTTTTCATTTCTCACTACCTGAATCTATTTGAAATGACAATAAATAAAGCTACTTTTCCCCACATCAAAGCCTTACTCCTGGTGGTAACTGGTGGGTAATCTCTCTGTCTTTATCTCACTCCTCCAGCTTTTCCACCTTCTTTTCTCCCCATCTTCTGTTGAGAAAGAGGAAGGAAAAAATGTCCGGGGAAGTGGGACAAGTCAGATCCACCAGGCAGAGGTAATTGCCAGCAGACCCTTGATCTGGATCACCCTGTGGAGAGTATAAAACACACCACTGAGGCAGCAGGAGGGGACACCTCTTCAGCCACTTCACCACTGTGCTACCATTTTTAAATTAGCACAGGCTCCTATGTCTGCACCCACAGGCTGCACTGTGACAACATGGATTAAGGAAATACCGACTTAGTGTCTTCTAGTCATACTATTTTCCCTTTCCCTTCTGTGGCTTGGTGCACCCATGGGTTGTTTCGTTTGTGAAAGCACTTGCATAAGTGCGATCCCTGTGGGCATGAAACCCTCAGGTGACCCATAAAATAAGTACAGTAGAAAAATGCACAGATTTCTCCTGCCATCTTCTCTGAGAGATCAAACAAGCCCCAGTACTGGTGTAAAGGAGATGAAAGTGAAAGTTATTCAGGGGCCTGAAGAGAAAGGCAACGAGACCATCCTGTGGCAGAGAGAGACCAAGCTGTGAGATTGCTTTACCTGTAACACAAAACTGTAACCTAACTGTGCACAGAGAAAATACCTAAACCGGTATATAAAGCAGAACAAAGTACATTCTCTAGCACTGAGATCATTTAGCACAGAAGCTTTTTTGCAGGTGGAGTGACATACCACTCATAAGAGAGAAGTAGCACATTTTTTTATATAAACCGGACTTTTACAAAGTTGATGGTAAATGTGACAGTGGTTTAGGAAGATTTGATGGCAAGGTATGCTTGAGTATTTACTGCATAGAGGATGGGGTCAGACCATCAGGGGAGCCTTTTCCTTGAGTCATACACACTAAACTCCTTTTCAGTGGGAAGAGGTGTGGCTAGAACCAGATTTAATTCTGGTCTTGGACAATGGGTTATGTCTACAGGACTATATCCATGCAATCAGTTCTTTATATCACTTATCTAAGATTTCAAAGTTTCCCAATTCCCTGCGCATCTGACACAATAAGGACTCTCTTGGCCTTGAGGACTAACTTCAAGAGGTGTTCCTACTCAAGAGGAGATCCTGACTTGCAGCCCACTGCCATATTAATTATGTTCACTATTTATGGACTAAGATGGTTGACTCAGTTATGTTTGCAGAGCAGCAAAATGTTTGTTAGTTTCTTCCAAACCAGGCCTGAGTCAAACCTTGTTCAGCACTACGGTTAGGAAGGTGCGTTGCTCAAATTAGCCCCTGGCTACTATGTCATTACCTGCCTCCCCTGAATTTAATTTGAGTGACCAGACAAATAGATTACAACTGTCACTGAGGTTTATCACTTGAGTGGGGCTGCAGGAAATAAAGGTCAGGTTCGGGTGCAGGCAGGGACTACAACATTAAAAGCTTTCTTTTCAACACCCTAAACCAGTCCTTTTACTCAAAATAGTGAGGCCCTCACTTAAGTGGCCAGTTGCAGTAGCCCATGATCTTATCTAACTCCAAATGTTCCCAAGTGTTACTCAGTAAAGTGCTAGTTGATCCAAGCCATTGATCTGGACACTTTCAGTTTATTAGCATGGACACAATAATATCTGCTCATTGCAAGGATTTCTTTAATGTCTCCTTCAGGACAAGCTGTCTGATTAACAGTACAATTCAACTTCAGACCAAAACACCTATTGCACAAGCATATAAACATAGGCCTTTGCCTAAGTATTGGTATGTAAAGCCGTTTAAAATGTCATATATGTTTCAGAGCTAAGGAGCTAGGGAGATACGTCATAAGACCTGTGCCATTCTGCAGTGGCATCTGAGTCGAGGGAAAATAAAACAGGGAAAACCAGGGTTTTTTAAGGTGAATTTCTACTGTAGTTAGTTGAGTTAAAATTCAGTTTTCTGGTAAAGAATTCTGTCACCACCTGAGTTGTCCAAAGCTTTCAGAAACCTTCATATTTGGACTGGCAAATATAACAGAGAACCTAGGCCCTTCTGGAAGGTGGAAGGCATGTGTGATACTCTAAAGCATCTGAAATCACAGTCAGTACGTCAGGGTGGGCAACTGAATCAAGCCAAATAGTCTTTTAAGGTATGGTAACAAGTGCCAGTATTAGAAGTTTGTATGATAAACCAGGGCATCGGAATTATTTAAAATAAATTTTATTCCTCTGACGCTAAAGTTGATTGAAACAAAATGTCCTCTCTTTTTCCAGTTAAACTCTCTTAGACTCCAAATCAGAGCATCCAGATCCAAACTGCTTATGGGGAATTATCTCAGACTTGCACTAAGACCTAAAACGTACAGGCTAGCTCAGATTAAAATCGTGCTAAAGGTAATCCTAATTTCACTGTAGGTGAAATGAAACTTCAGAACACAGTAATGTTTCTTCAAGCTATTTAATTACCTTGAATAGACATAGTGTAGTGAAGTGGTTTAGAAAAAAGACAAGTAAATGGCTTCTGTACCTGAAAGAGAGAGTTTTGCTCATCCCATCTTGATAAGTACAATTGTTACCATAAATCGTTTAAGACTGGAGTTTCTTTGACTGCTTAGAAGATGGGGGAAAAAAAAAGGATTTCAGAAAATTTTCCAGGGCTCCCACCTGTAACTTTGAGAACATTAATAAAACTGGAATTTGGACCAAAGTGCATTCTTTAAAGACTTAGGCTTTCCTGTTCTTGAAACTTTTCTCCTAGTCCCTTCCTTTTTTTTCTGACAGCAACATGGATTATTTTCCGCTTCAGTCATCACCATTAAAAAAGCATTGTACTAAAAATCTGCTAGTTTTTCTTGCTACAAAAATCTGCTCAGAAATAAACTCTATTTAATCTCAGTCCAGAGCAGTAACACAAAGGTTTTTCTTGCCTCAAGCAGAGGTTGCAAACCATTTTGTTTAATAGATGCCTATCAGGAAAGTCTGCGATCCCTCATGTGTGAATGAAGCTATTAAACCCCAAACCTCATTACACAAATAATGTCCATTTTGATATTTCAAAGTACTTTTAGCAAGGTGCTCACAAGAGTGCTGTAAATGATCCGTAAACAATGGAACACTATAGGGACAAATTGTAGATTGAGCAATTTATTTTCACAAAAGTTTACTGCCAAAGGAGAAGCCAATCACTATGGTCACTTGAGGGACCAATCCTACAAAAGCTTCTCTCCTCTCCCTTCCTTGCTTATGCTGTGACAATGTGTCAACCAGCAAGATTAATCCTTTAAATAAGATATTCTTAGGTGAGTAAGGGTTTTGAGGTATTGTATTTTGCAATCACACAAAACAGGTATCTCCTTTACATGCTTGTAGGTAATTCACTGTCTTGTGTTGAGCTGGCAAAATGCCAACTGCCCAAGAACAGAGAATAAGGGTTCTTCCTCCCCCCAACCAGCCAAAGGGAGAAAGAAGCGGGAGAGGGAAAAAAAACCTCAAACCAGGTTTCTTCTGAAACTAACTACATGTATTATACAGAAAAGAGAAAATTAAAGGAAAACTACAATATAACACACACACATATATATAACTTCCCACTCCCCAATAAGCACAGATTTTACCATTCTGACTACAAATCATTCTAAAAAAAGTCAATTCCCCAAAGACAAACTTAAGCAAAGAGAAGAACTGAGAACAAACATTTTACTTCCCTAAGATAACATGATGGTGAGCCGGTGCTGTGGGCTTGGGCCTCTCCATCCCTCCTGGGACAGCATGGTGTCTTCTCTATACCTCGACCAAAGTGGAACTGCCCAAGCCACACCCACACACTGGACTTTACTGTTATTGAGATGATGTAAGATGGGGTGGAATACAATATATTGGCTAGAAGAGGTCAGTTGCCAGCCAGCTCAGCCCAGCTCAAGGCAGCTGACAATTTTAGGCCCAAATCTGAGTTTTAAAGCCTAAATTTAGGCCTACCTGGCTAAACCCATAACATTCACATTTCTAAATAATTTCTTTTTATTCCTTCTGGCGAATATGCCATCTCCGTAAGCATGAGGAACTAAGACTAAAAGGAGGAACTAAGACTTCAAAAAAGGAACTAAGCAAGAATTTCACAGGCTACTTTGTAAAAGAAAAGAGAAAATAATCCCTTCTTGAAAGTGTAGATTTCTTTAGTATTCCTGACTTCCAGAAAAGTCGAAAGGTGAGGTAAAAGGCATATTTTCATTCAAGTGCACCATGTGTGATGCTTTCACTTTATCAAAAACAAACAAAAAAGTCTAAATATCAATTGTTCTTTTTTACATTAATTTTCTTTACTATATATAAAAATGAGTTTAAATCCTGCATGTCACCGTTTCCTGTATCTAAACTATAGAGCTACTACTCAAAAACTCCGGGTGATACTTAAAATCACATTATGTTGTTGAGAGATTTGTTGCAGAATGTGAATTTCTGAGCAATCTAAACTGCTCTGACCATAGGAATCAAACTGCTCTGGCCATGAGAATTCAACTGCTCTGGCCCTGAGAATTCTGCTGATATCCCAGCAAAAGAGGATCCTGCTGATATGGCAAAGAAACAAGGTCACACACCTGCTATTCTTCTGTTAGGCCTTGGTTACTCCCTAACAAGTACAGCCTGGGGAGTACTCCCAGGCCTGGCTCTACTCCGGACACGAACCTCAAAACATCAGGATGAGATAACGTAAACATTGGGCTTGTGAGATATTAAGCTTGTAACCAATTAGAAGTTCTAACGTGTGAGAGTAAGTTCTTTTTAGCCAGTAAGATGTACCTGTAACCCTATATAATCTGTGTGCTGTGTGGAATAAAATGTCTTCACCTAAATCCTATGGGTTTGTGTGGTGAATTCCTATGTCTCCGCGAAACTTTGTTTAATTTATTATGTGTCACCAGCTGAAGGGACAGAACTGGTGAAAGAGTCTTAAAAAGGACTGTGGTTTCATGATATTTGTCATATAATTTTTGAGGTCAGTAAGGGACTGATTCTGAAGACAATCAGTAAGAACAGCTTTATGTTAATCTACACCATTGGTCACTTTTCTGTTCTTGAAGCTTATTTCAGAGTCCCTGTGATGAGAGTGACCTTGGTTGGCTCATGGATGCCCACCTAGGCCCTCTCTGACTACTCTTTCACAGGACAGCAGGAGAAAATGTGATGAAAAAGCAAGGTTTTTTCCCTTACAT
Organism: Sakesphorus luctuosus; assembly: GCA_013396695.1. Taxonomy (NCBI): domain Eukaryota; kingdom Metazoa; phylum Chordata; class Aves; order Passeriformes; family Thamnophilidae; genus Sakesphorus; species Sakesphorus luctuosus. The sequence continues at coordinate 276,350 of VWZD01012774.1, read as the reverse complement.
CTTTTCTCATGCCTCTCGTCACAGCTGCTACAGTGTTTTTAATACGTTTTTAAATGTGATGTCAAGAGATCACTAGCTTTGCTGAAGAATCACGTTCTGGCCAATAGAGGGGACATTTTGGAGCTAGCTGTAAACAGCTGAGTCCAACATAGGGTCAGCCCTGACCTCTTCCCACATAAGCCTCCCTCACTATGTAAATCTTGCCATGTAAACCAAATACACCCTCATGTCCATTACTTTGATATTAACCTATACCACAACCTAACACTCCTTTTGGGAATGACTACTCTGCATCAGGACATTTACATTCTGCTCTTTTATTAGCTCAAAACACCCAACATGTGCCTTCATACTAAGTTTATTTCCAAGTGCACCTGTGGAACAGTTGTAAGTTGGATATAAGGATAATAATGAAAGCTCCAGGAGTCATGTCATTGGTCTCCAATGCTTCTCAGGCTGCCTTATGGTGAATTTCTCATTAGCAGTGTGAATAACACAAACTTTATTTTTTTTTCCAGAGGCACCTTAGTCATCATTATCTCATCCTTAAGCTTTACATGCTAAGAATTATATCAAATCTGAAATCAACAGAGAAAGGTTCCTTCAGGACTCCAGCCAATATTCAGTTGAGATTCCATGCTATTACTCAAAAGGCTCTTTAGGATTTTCCATGTAAGACTTTCCTTTTGCAATGTACAAATTAGAAACACATTCCAGAAAAATATCTGGAAGCCCCAAATCAGTGGAAGAGTAAGTCAAAGATATAAGTTATTCTACATATTGTCGTAGCAGTGCTCTCTACAATCAGTTCTAGTCATCCTTTAGTGGAGATGAATTGGATATCAAACACAAAACAATTTTATATAAAAGAGTCCTAAAAATAGAAATTGACTTCATGACAGCTGCAGGCCTTTGAGAGATGTTTGAACTCCCAAAACTCAAATATTTGGGTGTCTGTGCATCTAACTTTGAAACTAGACCAGCTTTGAGATGTAAGTTGAACCATATGATATCCAGAGATCCATTCCAGCCACAGTTATTTCATGTTTCTATAATACTGTGTTCCTAATCCCTGATAAGCTGTTAAAAATTACTTTTTAACTAAAACAATAGCTATGAGACACAAATGGAATTATCTACCAGCAAAGGGGACAGCTAATTCATCTGTTGCTGAACACTATTTTCAGATGTAATCACAGTGTTTCCTGCCTAGAATTATTGGCATTGAGCTTGTAAATATATCCCCTAAGGGAGGGAAAACACTGTAAATAACTTGCCTTTAAAGAGGAGGTTTATTGGATTTTTACACCAGACAACATGAGCTCTGGTTAAATGCTGAATGATATTTATGTCCTTGTACATCCAGCCGTACGTCAGCTCAATTTTTTTTTTTTTATTTAAGCCTTAATGAACAGAGCAATCATTGGTATTCACTTTTTGAGTCTTTCTAATTTTCAAAATATAGACACATTAGAGGGTGAACATGGCAACTGATAAAATAGTGTCTTCCAATTTCTCTTACTACCTCACGAATTAAGGACAAAAAAAGAGATGGAGCAGGAAGAAAGGAGAGATGAATACAGAGATTAAATTATTCTGTTGGTATACCTATCCAATAAGACTGAATGGCCTAAAGGGACTGTGAACATGGGTTTTCAACATGCTCAGCTGAACTGTGAGTTGTTTTCAGGTTATCAGGCAGTGCAATTTACTCAGTCCTCAAGGGATATTGGGTATGGATCCGTACAAGCATCATGAGAGCACCAATATCTTAAATCTGCCACACTGTGTGGCACAAGGTGATGAAATATTTGAGCAAAGGGCTTGACCCTCAGTTCACCAGACAAGATGCGCTACTTAGACCCCTAGGTCAGTTCATCTCGGAGCTCCCTACATTATATAATTGCTCAACAATACTTTCAGCCTGTTTATGCCATGGGCTTAGAGACACTATAATGAGAGTTGGCCTGTTGGAAATTATGCTGGCCTGATTTTCTAAATGCAGCTGTATATGTGTGGTAAAACCCTTAAAAGTTATTTAGGACTATTGCAAAGGTGGAAATTTCCCTCTGGAGAAGTCAGAACAAAATGCGCTGTTTCTTTGAGAGAGCTTGACCTCAGATTTTCACATGGCCATTCTGTTTGTTGTAGATAGCTACACAGTGTAATTTCTCCCAATTTACATGTCAAGTGTCATCTCTTCTTGCACCACACTGCAGAGAAAATGGATTAGAGCAAAGTCCTCTTTCTCTGTCTCTATGATATGAATAGAGAGCAGCTGTTTGCTGACCTGCTCAGTCCTATCAGGCTGGCTTAGACAAATATTTGGAACATTTGTAATACTGAGCTCTTCAGGCAGCATCCCTTCCAACAGCATTCATCTGACTAAATGTGGGTGATAATGTGCATTTCAGAAAGTCACTTTCAATTCTTGTTACTGCCAGGGAAGATCTAGTAAGAGACAGTGGAATTTAGAGTGTGATTCATCTCATCCTAAACAGATGCCTACATTTGCTCAGAGGAATTGCATCCTAACCTCCATTAAGGGAATTGATCAGATCTCTACTGAGGATAATGGGAGCACAAACAACCAGTTAAAATGTAGGTCTCTGCACTCAAAGTCAGGTGAGACAGATGAGTCCTACCCCTTGTTTCTGAAACCTTGTCAGACTGACATGTATGCTGGACAATCAGCTGCTCTGTCCTGTTAAACTGAGGTCCTTCTCTGGAGGTTCTCTGTTTTAATAGCCGTGGGAGTCCCAGCAAGTTGGTCCAGCAAAGAACTTCACACACGTTCAGATTTTAGCAGGAGATGAATGTGGAGTTGCTAGCAGAAGAAGCTTGAAGCCTAACTACCTAAATTTCACTATTTCTACTTTTCTTGGAGGTTTAAGACTTCTTTTTTTTTTTCTTCAGTTGATCCAAAATGCCCTACACATATATCAAACAGAGGGTTAATGTCTCCTTCAACAATGATCTGATCTTCCTAATGAAAGGATGGCCAGTACTCGAGTCAGAGCAAAGGTTCTAGTCCAGAGCCAGTCTCCTACAAAAGTTGTGGTACGTGAAGAGTTAAGTGTAATAGCCAGGTAAGCATATATATATATATGATACTCCCTTAAATTCTGTTCCAGACCCCAGAAGCAAGTCTGTTGGTTGTCAAAGCTTTTCTTGATTAGTTTTTAAGCTTGCTGTTTGACTTTCCTCACTTTGTCCACATTAAAACAATTTTAATTATTGCAACTAGGGTGTAGAACTATAATAACCTATATAATTCTTATTCGAAAAAAGTTTTGTAATAGCTTTTTTTGCTATTGATTTATTATTATTAACATGTTTACAAATTATTTTACTGGTCTACATTTCATCTTACCTGGTGAGAGAGATGCATTTCATGATGAGAGGGATGACACTGTCTCAGAATAAATTGCTTTACATATTAATGTGTTGAACCTCGGAATCTACATTCTTTCCAAATAAAGGAATTATTTAGTCTCCAAATAACTCTCTGGTCTTGAATGCTATATAAGAAGCAGAGGTCAGTTGTAATTTCTGATTAATTTTGTGTTCTTGACTTGAGTTCAATTTAAACAGTGAAATTAATGCTTTGGTAATTAAACTTTTACCTTAACTGGAATAAGAGGAAAGTGCTAAGACCAGGATATGGGACTGTACATACATGAAAAAAGTGCTGGTAGCCTGGGATCTATTTTACAAACATTGTGGATTACATTTGTATCCAGGTAATGTCCCATCACTCTGACAGCAAAGCTCAAGGAGACCTTATATAAGTGAAATGCACAACTCTCTTAATTACTTTCATGTAGGTAGAAAAATATTCCCTAATTTTTAAATTAGGAAAACAAGATCAGACATACTTTTTTCCAGTACTGACTTGATTTAAATACTTCACCTATTTCCTCTGGCAAAGTGCAGCTTCCTGAACAGCCTTTTTTTGTGTACTATTTCCTGTTTTACATATGTTTTTATATTTTCTGCCTATTAGTCTTTTACAATTCTGTTCATAGTTTTAATGAAATAGAATGCCTGGACAATTAAATGTAGGGCCCAGTTAGCATATTTGGCATGTTTTTAGCCTAATTTTAAAATGTGATGTCCGGGCCTTTTTTTGGTCTGTTTGTTTTCTCTGTAGCAGCACTAGGATAGGTATGTGTGTTCTGTACTTTAGATGTTTCCTTTTTCATGAATGGCATATGGATGCCAGTAGGAATGGTTTATATGTCTGATACTCTGCTATTTCTGGTTGTCTGAGATCAGCAGATGGAGATGAGGTAATTCTGTAGCTCTGTAAGTCATAAACAAGTTGATATAAATATCACTGCCTCGAATATTATGCTGAGCTTACTCCATTTGATCTTCTGCCTCACTAGAGCTTTGCTTAGGGTTGGTAGCATATGCCTTGTATATTTGTTTGGTTATTGTCGCCATCCTAATCAATATATAAACTCACATCTGTTGAACTGGTCTTCTAAATTTTTCCCATCTTTAGACTAGAATTGACTTCCACGTTGGGAAATGCATACTACATTTCACGGTAAAGTCCACTTTTTCCTTCCCTCTTTACTTTGATGATCAAACTAATGGGAAATATCATTCTCCTTAACACCTGGTTATTGCCATTGAAAAGTGCAAGGACAGTTCTCACATCCAAATTGTGGATTCTGACTCTTTGCAACATTAGGAAAACCTTGTACATCATTTGCATGCGGGATATACTCTGCTTTCAGCTGTAGGAGGCATATGTATACACCCAGGACTTTTAGAGGTATCCACATAAACCTCAACAACAGCAAAAAGTATACATAGGCAAATACTTTGAGGGACTTTTCAAAACTTGTGAAATAATCTTAGTCAGGACCTATCTTAGTGTGTCAATTAGAAATGTTAACAACCTGCTGCTCAGCCTTTAACAGAAATGGCAGTTCAGACCCTGGAGGCCTCATCCTCTCTCATTGCTCATTAAACAATAGGAATAAATTGAAAAACCTGCAGTAACATTTAGCACCTTCTTGTCTAGACCAATGCTAACAGTAGCCTGGAGACCACAGTCTCTCAGTGTCCTAGTTTTCAATAGCTTTTAGGAGGTCCTTGTCCACCAAATGTCCCAGGCTTACCTTCATTGCCACTAGCTCTTCTCATTCCCTCCCTCCCCACTATTGCCACTGGCCTTGTTTGTGATCTGCATTATTAGCCCTCCTTTTAAGCCATGAGATCCATGTTTAGCCCAGGTTAATGCTCACATGGGAGCCCATGTTTTTAGTACCAGAACTGGGGGAGACACCAAGCAAACCAAAAGGTGAAAAGGCATCAAGGAGGAGAAATTAATAATCCACTTTTGTTACGGGAATATTTCATTAAAAAAAATCAGTTTGAATCAATTATTTCAGTTCTAATAAGAATTGTTGCAATGTCCAAAAGGAGCACATCATAAACAATCTTCAAAATGAATTTAGAAAAAAAAGTGTCAATTCACCCTGTAAACAGAGTTACTTTATATCTGGTCATTTCTATGTAGGATAGCACATTTGCTGATATTGAGGTTTCCTTTTTTTTTTTTTTTTTAAGTG
>VWZD01012774.1:213968-262690 GCA_013396695.1 Sakesphorus luctuosus | reverse complement strand
GAGGTCTTTTCCAACCCAATCGATTCTATGATTCTATAAATGCTACTGTTGGATTTTTCTTTATAAAAGCTAAACTATTTCATAGAAATAACAGTTTTAGACCTTGCTTTATGAAAGTCTGGAGGATTTTTTGCTTGGGAATTGGAAAGAATAGAGATAACAGGAGGAGGAAAGAATTGTCTAATGAAAGCCAACTGCAAACTGCCAGGGAAGTCTTGGAAGTAACTGGTGTGAATGGAAGTAATTTGGAATGAAAATTCTTGCTCTGAAACCAACTGGGTGTGATTCCCTGTGACAATTCAAACATCATTAAATGGCTGAAGTCAGATAACTCAGACTCATTTTTAATATTTGGAAGGAAAAAAAAAAGAATAAAAAGGAAACAAAAAAGGTGTATATGAGAAACCTATGAAAACCAGGGATTGGAAAAAACCTCTAAATTCAGAATATACTTTGGCTTATGGCTGATAACTTTTCATGTTGCAGTGGAGAGATTCCTCAATCTGTTTGTTGTCCTTGTTACTCATGAATGAAATGAGCTCAAGAGAACCACAAGACCTCTTATTTATAATGAAATAAAAGGACAGAGAGTATGAGTCTGTTGGGGCTGGCAAGAAGGACTAGAATACTATTTCTGAAAAGAACTTACTTCTTGACAGGCAGTAAATTGATTGATCTTTAATCACCTCTTCCATCCAAACAGGGATGCTAATAATATGAGTTTCCCTCCTCCCTTGTCTGTTTAGATTATTACTCTACATGTCATGCCAAGCAAGAGACGACCTTGATTTTGGAGTGAAACTGTAACTTTACTAGATTACAAATAATTTATAACAGCTCCTTCTTCTGCCTTCACCTGGCTTCCTCCCACAGCCAAAAATAATTAGAAAGTAATTAAGTCATCAAAAGGAATGCAGGACTAAATTGCAGTAAATTAAGCTACTAGATGGCTGGTAAGAGAGTCTCAAGCGCTGTAGGAGTTAAGGACAGAAAAGATGGGATCAAAAATTGTTATTTCAGTAAAATCTCCCCACTGCATTTCATGTAAAGCAATGATATGTCTTTTGTGAACTCTCTAAAAGAATTTTAAAATATGCCTAGAACAACTAAATACCACTTAAATTATAACCTCCAACAGGCATTAAGATTGAAAATTTCCCTGAGAGGCTCATTTGCCCTGCAATCTTCCACTCACCATTTTTCATCTACTTATTTATTTGTTTGTCTGTTTGTTTGTTTGTGTTTAGCTCCCTCCTCCTGATCTGTACCAAACTGTGCTTTCTGAGAGGAAGAATAAGGAAGATAAGTAGGAAAAGTGGGTATGACTTAGAGGGAGTGGTATGGAGCAAAGCTGAGAAGGTAAACCCAACCAGCAGGCTGGAAACAGGAGTATGCAGCTGCTGAGATGAGGATGGAGAAAATCATCTCAGAAATGCATAATATTTTAATCAAACTCCTAAAGTATTTGCTTTAACTACTTTTTTTTATTACTATTTTTTTCCCTCTGTCTATAACAGTCTCTGCCTGGCTCCTCTCCAGAATTTTGTCCCAAGATCATATAACCATATGATCCTTAACACTGGAGAGAGGTTGTCCCACTCCCTCACGGGTTCAGTAGCTGTTCCAGCTCAAGCTTTTCAACAGGAAGACTGTGTGCAGCCATGTGCCAGAATCCGTTTCCCTTCCTGCCACTTAATTGCTCAGAGAACTACTGAAAGGTGTTCAGTTCGCTGTGTCATACAGGAGCTCCCAGCTGGTGCCAAGCAACAAATCTAACTCTGCCACCAGCTGCCTTTCTGCCTGTTGCTGAGAGAACGAGGAAGGAAGCAAGATGAAGTGGAACTTGTGTTCTCTCAGGGCACAGAGACCTCATGGCACCACAGGATGCAGAGGACATGTGAATGCAGCTCAAAGAAGTGCAGCCACAGAGGAGAACATTCCCAGTCTGGATTTAAGCTCCTTACTGATGGCACTGCTCTTCTAGCACAGAGATGCAAACTGGCTGCTCAGATGCCTCCCCAAGGCCCCAGCAGGGCTGTGCAGCCTGGGTAAGCTCTGACCTCTCTCCACACCACTGCCCAGCAGTACCTTCACTCCCTGATTCTGAATGGTTTAGATATGACTTCTCAATGAGACCTGTTGGTCTCTAAGGCTACAGCTACATTCACCCCTCACCTATGAATTTCCTGACCTCCTGATGGGCAATATGACAGCTACAGCCCTGCACCTTCCTTCCTGTGTAGTGTGTAGCAGCACCATAAACGTGGGTTACCCTTTTGTTTCACCCTTCCTGTGGCTCTGCAGCTGCAATTAAGATTTCAAATGCAGAAATCACTTTATGAGCCACCTCAAGATACCATGCTTATGTTGCCAGCCCTTCTGCTGCTTTAGTATTACAGAGATGAAATCTGTCTGAGGCTTTCTACAGCCCTACAGGATCCACCTCAGCACAGGACCACTGAAGTATCATGGGGATTTTCATAATTCTGACATGCAAAATGCAAACTGCTGCAAGGTAACAATGACTGGACTTGCATTCCAGTAGGCAATAAGTTTTTAAACCCCCAGCATTACAGAGGGAACGGTGAGTTGTGCATTTATAATGAAAGGGGAAAGGTCTACCTCCCTGCATAATTTTGGATGATGGGACAACAGAGATCTAAATATCTAAATCCTATCTACAGGATATAGCTCATCTCTGCATTTGAAGTAGTAAGTTTTTAATGCAAGCTTGAATGTTCAGGAGACTTCAAGATTTTTGATCCCTTTTCTTCCCTCAAACACCCAGCCTTTATGAATGACGTGGCCACCTTCAAAAAAAAACAAAACAAAACAAAAACCAACCAACTAACAAACCAAACAAAAACAAACTAACAAACAAGAAACCCACTAAAAAAACACACAAACCCCAGAACTATTATAGACTGGCAGTGTGATAGCTTGCCAGTATTAAAACAAAACAGGGAGTTGGAAATGTCTCAATGAGGAAGAAAAAAAACAAAGATGGTATCCAAGAATTGTATGGACATACTGTCTTCTGGAAAGTCTTATCCATATAGTTGCCAACAAGAAAGATTATCCTCTGCCAACATGGGGAAACAATCTGGATGGCTACAGTGAAATGTTTAGTTCATAACAACATATCACATCAAGAAACACAAATCTGTCTCTTTTACCCAAGACAAACGTAATGGTGATAATACTAAAAACATTCCAAATTAATGCCAGATGTAGGATGAAATTTGTTTTCCTTCCCTATAAAGACCCAAAAGTCAGGCTATTAAACTATGGCCCTTAAAAACCTTCCATACAGAGAAACAGATTGTTCTTGAAGGCAATTTAGTTCTTTGCAAGAGGTTGGCAACATTATTGGAAAAATGTTCTTAATCCAAGGAAGGCCTTTCTCCACAAGCAGGTGGACCATTGCGGGTGGAAGTCCATCCACATGCTTATGGCATATACAAGCAAAAACTGCATTCAGACTGAGCCTGTGACTTGTTTACTTACCTTGTAAACAACTTCTGTTGATTGTTATTCCTAAATTAAATGGCAGACAGAGAATGATCCCCGGTTCTGAGGAGAACAAGTGACATGGCCTTATGTCCATATTGTTCAGGGTTATTTCTCTTTAGAGCAAAATAACTACATCTGCACCTTACAAGCCTTGACCTTCTGTCTCCTCTTGGCCTCATTAGCTCCAAAAATAAAAATATTACATTTTTTGTGTGTTTGTTTTGTTGGGTTTTGATGTTGTTATTATTTTTTTGTTTGTTTGTTTTAATTGAAAACAAGTACAATGATGCTATAGTCACTGCAGATCACCACACTGGTATTTTTGTAACTCTACATGAAGCCATGTGCTGCATGTCCTTGCATGTGAGGGTGCTTGAGAATATGAAATGTGACAGGACAACTGGGAAAACTGTGGAAGGGGAGGAACCCAAAGCTTACACAGTGTTTGAGTTTTCACTTGGAGAGATCTAGTTGATAATCCAAAACAAAGAATGAGAATAAGTTTGCCTTTGAATTCTAATTGGCATACTTTTATTTACACAAATCCATTTGATCTCTTTTGTTAGAATTCTTAATATTTTAGTAAAGAATTAAACATTCTCAGATCCAAATATTCAGTATATTCCAACCACTTGACTAGGAAATCTTTTCATCTGACAAATATGTGCATGCATTGTCACAGCTATTAAAAGTTTTTAAAAAGTGTTTAATAGGTCACAGTTTTATCCCAATATGTAAGATTTGTTTTAAATTTAAATTCTGAATTTCTTTTTAATGATCAATGTTAACTCAGAAAAAAAAATAGTCAATCTCCAGCAAATGTAAATATGATTCTTTAGAGAAAAGACGGAAAGGTTGTTATATTTCCTGTCCTTGGTGATAGATGTCTTGATTGGGAGCTATGGCTCCCTGGTTCTTAGTGCTTAGAAAGAAAAGAAAGGAAGGAAAAAACTAAACAAAACAAAACAAACAAAAAAAAAACCAAAAAATCTCTGTTCTTCAAATCTTGTTTTCCAAGTGTAAGAGTACCTGTACTTAGTGAAACCTACCCTGCCCTCCATCCAGCAGAGATCAAAAGTTACCAAGGCAAGGCTGGGTGGAGCTTTCAGCAACCTGGTCTAGTGGAAGTTGTCCCTGTTCGTAGCAAGGGACTGGAACTAGATGATCCCTAAGGTTCCTTCCCACTGAAACCATTCTGTGATTCTATGAGCTATATTTTTATGATTCTATTATTGAGAAATCACTCCGGAAAATTGAAAACCTATTCTTGTTCCCAGTTCAGAAGTCATGACTTCCAAAATCCTGTTGAATTCTTCCTGAGAGTGGAAAAACTTTAGAAGCACATCCATGAAGACTACTTTCTTACTCCCATTCTCATCATTAATCATGAATTTAAACACAACAGAAGTAATGCAGCCACAGCTCCTACAGTTAGTCAGAACCATGAAGGGAAGGGCTGAGGAAAAGGAGTTTTCTGAGAGTTGGTATTCTCTGTTAGACTCAAAAAATGCCCTGAGCAGAAAATAGTCAAAGGATGAGAGTATACTCTAGGTAAGTATGTCTGCCCTGCTCTTTCTCTTTTGGGGGTCTGCTAATGCCCAGTTAGGCATAGGAGCTTGGTCTAGATGGACTCTTGATGTGAAGCAGCACTTTTACATTTTTATGCTTGTAAGAGATAGTTTGTCACAAGAAATTTGGTCAGCTGCTCTTAACCTGTAAATCAGAAAATCTCAGGGCTTTTATGAAAAAGCAGTTAATCAACTCAAAGCAAAAAGACAACAATGACAAAAAATCAGCAATGCTGTTACTGATTTCTTAACAATCAGTCTCTTGGGATGTGGAGGGGCTATAAGTCCCCTCACCTCTTCAAGTCAACAATGAAAGTCTATACAGCAACACAGGTAATAGCGACTTATGTGAAAAATGTTTCTGTTAAGGGTCAAAGCTTCTAAAGGGACACCAAAAGCTTTATTTGTCTTGGGCTTTGGGAAGCCAACACAGATTTCTTGTACTCAATTTACTATGAAAGAAATAGAAACTATTGTCTGCGGAGCCTTCAGAAGATTATAATTAAAGGAGACAGACTTGAAAGAGGATTTCACGTTTCTTTGAATGGCTAGTGATGTCAATTGAAGAAGCCACAGTACTTTCCTGTAGAACCAAAGCTGCTCCCAGACACATAATACTCAGTTATTTAAAAGCCCACCCCCACAGCTTTCCCCCTTGCATCATAAATTGATTGACGATGACAAGTGAATAAGATTAGCACCTCAAGGGGACAACCTTCAGCTTAAATAAAGGATGAAACTACTTATCCTCCTCTAGTTCTTTCACGTTCTCCCAGGAGAATGTACGAAGTGTCCCAAAAGGTATCTAGGCAGAATAATAATCCAAGCTTAAGGTTGGAAACTGTCAGACCCTAGAAAACCTTTCTGCACTTTGAATCTACCTCGTTTGTTCCCAAAGCCAAACAGATACTTTGCACTTCATTTGCTCAAAAAATTGTGAAATATGTCTCTGTCTTTTGATTCTGCAGAAGTAATTTTTTTTCATATTTTTAGAAGGAAGGAGTTGTGGGGTTTTTTTTTTTGTTTGTTGTTTTCCTTTCCCACATGGCCACCATATAAAAAAATAAGCATTTTCTGATCAATTTTATGGCATTTTTTTTTTCAAGCGTTAACTACCTTACATGCTAAAAGCTGTACTTGTGCCTGAATCCAGAATTTAAGCAAAAAAATTCTCAGTAATGAATTTTAATTATCTTTCATATTCCAAGGCTGAACACTTCATAGTAAAATAATGATCTTTAGTGTAAGCTTTGTTTAAACATCTCTCCAGTAAGTAGTAAACACTTACTCCAAAGTCTGGATGTGTGGGACTGAGGTTACATCACAAAAGTAAACTAGTTTTCTATGTTTGGCACAAGATTCAAGATACTCAGTAATGTGGGTTCCTGCATAATCTGCAGCAGTCCCATAGTACCACATTCTAAAGATACAGAAATTCAGTAGCACAGAGGTTTGGGGAGTCCCATCAAGTGTAGGTGAAGCTGAATCCACTCCATTCATGGATTCCTGTGTGATATCTGACTCCTCGTGGTCCCAATCACAGGGTGAGGTTTTCAGTGTCTGATCTGTGGAGGTGCTGATCACGCCTTGTGGTATGAAAAGTTGGTAGGAGATTTGACACTGACAAATACAGTATCAGATATTCTGAAAATTCAGTAATAATTTTTAGGTTTTTCTAAAACACAGAAGACTGATATATTTGATGGTTTTGAGGTTTATAATAGTGCATACACTGTAATAATTATCAATAATGAAAATCCTACAAGTCTGATGGGAAGATCCATTTCTGCTGTTTAGTTCCTGGGGATTAGAATTGTGTTCCTCTTGTAAAACCTCCCTCATACTCACATGAGGTTGAAAAAATTACATAAAACAACTTTAACAGAGGCATTTCCTTCCTTTGTCTTCAGTTTGTATTCTTGAAGTTCTTCTACATAAAAGTCTTTTGGTTTTGGACAGCACTTTGGCAACTCAAAAGACATTTATGCATGTACTTTTTCCTCAAGCCTGTCTACTTTGTCCTTGGTTATTCAAATTTTTTGCTGGCACATGAATGTTATATAGCTCCAGATTTATTCAAGAACCTGCATTGGTCTATGGATCATTTCTTGTCCAGTTTCCTTTGTACATGCAACACTGATGGTGAGGTAGCTCCTAGAAGCAAACTGGCCATTTTTGACAGTGACTTTATTTATCAAAACTCCCATTTTTTCCAAACCTTGAGGCATGGGTCTTTTTTTTTTTTTCTCACTATTTTATTTTTTCCCTGTCAGAGTCTGAATTCACTTTAATTCCCTGGGAATAATATGGATACTTGCAAATTCATTAAAAGGGGGGTGGGGGGTGGGGGGTGGAACAACTGTAATGATATCATAACATCATAATTATAAATGATCATTAACATACTATTATTTCCATCTTGGGTTTAATTTGCATTGACAACTGAGAGAAGTGTCCTTTCTTCAGTTTTGCCTTTGTCCTTGAAATGTGATGCCCATGACAGACAGCACTGGAGGAACATTGGCATGCAGTAGCTGATAGTCCTGTCCTCCTTTTACATATGCATCTTGTGTATGACTCTGTTCCCATCTTGGAAAGGACTTGTTCTTCTGCAATCTAAGCATAGGCACTGTCATTTCATAAAATGCATTATCTGCTCTTTTCCAAGAACTGACAATGGCATATAATCCTCTGTTGATTTATGTTGGATTTATGAAAAAAAAAAACAAAACACCACTTTTATATATTTTTGAATAACTGTGTATCCAATTATTAAGCTTCTGGCTTTCACAACCTTTACAAAAGATTGATTTTTGACCATCCCTGCTTCAGCTGGGTTTAGTCTCAGCCATGATGCAAACAGTCTGTGACCTGACAGAATATTAATCTATTCACTACTCTCTTGGGATGAATAATTCTTTAAGTCTTAAGAACAAAACAAATCTCCAATGTTTTACTTAGTAAATCACTTCACAGGGTCACAGTGAATGGGTGTTCAGGTTAAATGATATTTATTATAAAGTAAGTATAAAAAAGCCCTTTTGTACACATTCCTAATTTAGGTGAAGAACACTTGCCATCAGGAGTTGTTGGATGCATAATGGGGATCTTCCACCTGTAGCAATTTCCCTTCTTTAAATGCAGGGGTTTGGAAAGACTAGTAGGTTTTTACAGGACTATAGTCTTGACAGATGGATTTGCATAGCTCTGGGTGAGAAGGGAGCAGAGACAGGATTAATTCTCAGCTAATTTAAAAAAATGGGAAAGGTTTATTTTGTGGATTTTTTTTTTAATAGAGGCTGTAGATCTGACTTTTTATATTTACAAAAAATTATATTTTAAGATAGTTTTGCCTGATGTAATCAGTCTTGGTATCAGAGTGCTACAGATAAAGGTCTAATTAACAAATTGCAGTCTTGTTTTTGGCTGTCGACTCTCTTAACAGTAGGTACTTACATATTCATCAGTTTATCCTGACAGACAGGGAAATGTTCTCTCTTTTGGATGGAGATATAGGCACAGGACAAGGATTTCAACTATGATGTAAAGGGTTTATAGAGCTACAAATGCATGAAACCAAGTCTTCCTACTCCTGATCATCTTAAATATGGTGCCATAAATTAACACCAAACCCCTTGACAGAAACTGCCTTCTGTGACAGCTCTTTGCAGCTCTTTGGATTTCTGTCTACATTCAGGATTATTCTTTAATCATCTATTTCTAGTATTTTTCTTTTTTTTCTTTTTTTCCTTGTTTACTCTGTTTTTTTTTATTACTTGTCAAAATCCAAGAACAGGAACTCAGATGTGTATGTGTCTTCCCATGAGCAGAATAATGAATAGCATCTTCTGTCAAAGTTTGGAGTGCAGACCGAATTCAATAGGAGCATAACTCAGCTTTAATAAGGGTGTTAATTCAATTAGTTCAGTAGCAAAATATCTATGTCAACCTTTGTCCATGTTCTTTGAACAAATTAGCTAAATCCAAACCCATGAGATAACACGTTAGAATTAAGTGGCAGATTAAGAAAAAACCCAAAACAACAAAAGGAACACAAAACAAAACAAAACCACAAAGGCCCCACCAAACCCACAAACTGAAAGAGACAAAAAAACCTCCCACCAAAACAAACCGAACCTACAAGCAATAACAAAACTCAACCACTGAGGTGTGATTGCTTACTAAGTAATAGTTATTAAATGTCTTTTCAGAAAAGGTAAGCTGAAGAACAGATCTGTCCCTGTTTTCTTCTCCCAGATCAGGGCTTGGCTAGGGTACACCAAAATGGTTTTTCACAAAGAAAGCCATTTTACCCACAAGTTTGACAGTTTTTTTTTCCAATTCTTAACAAAAAGTGAGAAAACTTGGAAAAACATGGCCAAGTGTGTCAGCTGTCCTGCTCAGCTGCATTGGAGTAATGATGAGCCTGCATGTGTTTCCTCCCTTAGATCTCCACTGACACCTTCAGGGTTTCAGCCCTGCAGCTGTTACCATAAAGAAGTGAGAAACGACCTGAGAAAGCATCATAAAGCAGCAGCAGAAGCAACACTGTGCAGTCCTCAGGGTGCTGGATAGCAAGGCAGCTGGTCTGAGCCTGTGCTTCTGTCTTTTCCTTTCCACAGAGCTCCCTTCTATTCTGTTGGTTTTTCCCTTCATTTTCCATCAAGCTGTCTCTTTCTCTTTGATCTCTCTTTGCTAAGGCCTTGGTCCACCACATCTGCATTAGCTTAATTTTCAAGTTCAGTAACTTACACTAGAAACATGTTTTCATGTTTGTCTTTGAAATTAGGAGTCTTCCTCACAATTTCCCCTTTCTTTCCTTCCTTTTTTTTTCCTTTTTTTTCTTTTTTCTTTCTCTTCTTTCTTTTCTTTCTTTCTTTTTCTTTCTTTTTCCTTTCTATTCCTTTTATTATTATTTTTCTATTTTTTTGTTTTAATTTTGTCATTTTTCTCTTATAGGCAAATACTGGACATACTACTTTTCCCTCATGGGCTCTTTCTCTCACATAATATAGAATCCTGAGAATTGTCTAGATGTCTCTATTCCTTTGCTATTTTTTTCTTGTCCTACTTCTCCCTGTGGTAGCAGTTTATGTGACCACACTACATAACAATATATTTTAATCCAGCTTCTCTGATGATGTTGTAGTTTGTGTGGAGTGCAGGAAGGAAGGGGGCTTCATGATTTGATTTATAGGTTAATCTCGAGTCTTCATGCAGAACTACATTTATCACTGATATCTTCCTGACTTTCCAACACAAGATTTAATTTTCTGGAAACCCATATTTACACCATAGAACTGAAATATTAGTGTTAGGAATGAAGGATTACTAAAAACACACACATAAACACACATATATATACATTGTTCTAACAAAATTTTTTATTTTCTTTTTTTTTCCTCTTTCCAATTAAAGTATACATAAGAATCATTACTATAGCAGAGTAAAAACAAACCAAATACCAGAAATTACTTTTCTTATTACTATTCAGTTTGGGTTTGTAACCACCTTTTTATTGAACATTTTAAAGAGTTGAGCTTTCTTTTTTTGTCGTTGTTTTTTGATCCTTAGGGTATATGTATGTGAATTGAAGACCAGAGAGCATGACTCACTTTTTTTGTTTTTTCTTTCCTAAGGGAAAAAAAATCCCAAATGTATATTGGCTTTGAGCCTATACCTTCAATCCCATACTGTAGCACTGAGTGACTGAATTAATGTCAATTGCTGAAAAGTCTGGTCACATTCCTCCTCAATTCTTACAAATTTAAATACAGAAACAGGTTGGAAGTCTCAGAGCATATCAATAGAAATATTTTAGTTCTAGCAGAATGCTCAGAGAAGCAGGAGCATTATCGTCTTTACCTCTGTAAAATTCTTCATCCCAAGGACTCGTTAGAGTTGATTGCATCCCAGACTAACAATCTTATGGAACAGTAATTTGGTTCCTGTACTTCAACTCTCCTTGCCCAAGCAACTCATCATATGACTTCTGCCTAGATTTTTTTTTCTATGAATATTTTTCAAGTTGTAATTCTGAGTTACATATGAAGCGTGTTGAAGTGGGTCAATGGGCTGTGCCTAAAATGATCAGTGCAAGCTCATGGGATGGTGTTTACACAGACTAATTTCCACTTGTGACATGTGATTAATTTTGTCTGGATATCAACCTTCAGAAAAGCTTGACAACACAAAATAGCAAATGCTTATGTAAATTTGGGAAATGAAAATTTTGGGACTTATTCTCTAGAGTAAGACATGGGATTGGGGATCCTTAAACTGAAGGGTTCCCTTTCAGAAGTCCATATTTTAAGAATTTCACACCAAGTGCTCATAATCTTTTCAAAAGGAATCTAATATATATTACCTGCCTTCAGCAGTATCAGTCAACATCAAATGCATCAGATACTCATAAAGGAACATGAAGGATCATAAAATAGTCTGGCTTATTTCAGCAATGCTACATGTCAATCAAATACAGTTGTTCATAATATCTGCCTTTGAAGACACCATCACTAAGGTAAGAACATGTAAATATTTTCATAAAATATATAGCTTGCTTTTATAAGCTCCTTGAAGGTACTTTCTAACTTTCTAGACTTCCAAAATACTCTTCCTCTCCTAAAACAACAACAACAACAACAACAAAACCAACAACAACAAAAAAACCCCTCCAAAAACATTATATTGAGCAATAATCCCCTTATCCTGAAGTACCAACTGATAACAACAGCAACCCGAAGTACAAAGAGATAAATTGTTCATGTTTTTTCATATTATCTCATGTTTTTCAATCAAAGTACTTACTAATTTATCCTTTCTCTTTACAATAATAACAGCGGTTTTACTCTTGTCTCCCATGGCTGGTCTCACAGAATAACTTCTACTTAGTCACTGCATGTGGAAAAAAACATAATTTGTAGCTGAATATGCAGTTATTTGACACCACATAGTTTTTAGACCCTTGTGAAGATAAAAATCCCCTTGTTTTCCTCTGGGTGATGTCTGTGTGCTACTGATGATGTTACTTGAGTGCTTTTAGCAAGGCTTCTACCCACCAAAGTTTCACAGAGGTGGCACAGAAACCCTTTTTAACCTCAGGTTAGTGAGTTCCCAACTTACACTTTATTCTGCATCCTGCAGACTCTGTAGAGATTTAGAGGGGAAAAAAGAAGATATGGACCCTTGTGAGAAGTTCATGACTTATGTATTGCTCTAGAAATAAGCCACACCTTCATGTGTTGCTGCGGTCAAAAAAAGTACATGCTCCCTGTCAAAGAGGATGAACTGAAAAGATGTCCCAAACCAACATTTCCATGCCATATCAGAAGTTTGAATTACCACAATGGGTGATTCAATTTGCTTCCCAGCAAACTGATAGAAACTGCAGAAATTACTGGAATATTTTGTGCAATCAGATCTTTTAGTCTAGTGTTGAAGTTAGTGTAATCTCAGTTCTTTAAAAAACATATCTCTGAATTGCAGGAAAAAAAATATATATATCTCTAATTCTAATCTGTAGGCACAAGGACATTTGTTTTCCCAAACTTTAGAATGATAGTCAAGATCATTTCCCTTATTTTAATTTTATATATTTTCCATTAAAAATATAGTTTTAATTTATATATTTAATATAATAGGGAATATGAAATATGCAATTTTTACATCATATTGTATAATAACGTATCTGACCATATAATAGTATGTAATATGCAGTATATAATACTATANTGATCTAGTAAATGGACTGGAGTTGGACCAAGGGTAGGACTTGATGATCTTGAAGGTCTTTTCGAACCCAATTGATTCTATGATTCTATTCTGTGATAAAAATTACAATATATATTTATTTTTTTATATATATTTGCTACTCTCTCTGATGTTCTCTGACAGAGTATTCCATCATCATGTGTTCAGCACTAGACAAACGCACCATTCCCCTTAACCTATATAATCTCAACTTGGTGGCTTTATATCCTTTAAAAAACCAAACAAAAACCAAAACACACCAAAACTACTACTCCACATGAAAACGAAAACCCTAACAAAACAAAACCAAAACAAATAAAAGAAAACAAAAAAACCCTAAAATTTCATACAATCAGAAAAGGAAATGTAAATAAGTAGTGTTTTTTCCTTATTCCTATGTCCCTGATTATCTTGCCAACTGCTTCATGAGGCTTTGTGTGTATTAAGGGGAATGCAATGCAATATGACAAGTTGGTTTCCCTGCCATTGTGCGCTGAACTACACTTATACTGTGCTTTAGAGAAGCCTACACCCTCTAATCAGGGTGATAGCCTGCTTAACAATAGTGTAATTAAACTTTCACAGTTCTGTTATTGTTTAGCCTAAAATGCAGAAAGGTATCTGCCTAGAAACAAAACGTGACAGCTGAAAAATGCTTCAGGGCTGTGTTGGAACTCACAGGACATAGAGATGCTCCTGCCAGACACCCAACCTTTGCTAGGACCAGTGAAGACCCCTCCTCAGACCCACTAGTAGATTCCTGGATGGTAGCACAGCAAAGAAATAGGAAATTCTATCCTCAAAAAGGACACGTGCACATGTGCTTGTATCCTTATGCATTAAAATTCTGTATACCCTGTCTCAGGGACACAGCTGCACTTATAGTATATGTAAATCTTTTTGTTACTTTCCAGTTCTGCACCTTTCCACACTTCTGTGAGACAGAATTAAAAGTTTTTTTGTTGAAATTTTGAAGGTGTGTTCATAGCTGGTATTCCCCACCTTTCAACAAGTGACATCTATTGACAATCTGCCCCGCTAATTCATCCATAATTTAAACCAATATTGTACCAAAATATTGGTTTTCCCAAAGCCTGTAAATTTTATCAGAGAAAAGGGAAAATCATTATTGGATTCTATGGCTTGATATTGTTACCCAATGCCCTTTGTAGTCTTTAAAACTCAGAAACAAAAGAACAAGTCCTGCCTCCAAGGAGCAGCACAGAAGATACCTCTTCTGAGGTAGATGGTATCGCAGTACAAAATAAGATTTTATATATCACCTGTAGTGGTTTTAGCTAGGCCTCAAATTAGCAGGCTGAGAGAATCTATGTGGATTGGGAGACAGCTATCACCTGACTGGGTAACCAAGGAAATATTTCCTACCAGATGACGCAAACCTAAGATATGAGTGCAGCAGTGGGAGGTGTTAGGGCAGTTCCACCATGGCCGAGGTACAAGCCGGACGTGGTGCAGCTCCTGTCTTGTTGGAGTAGGCCCTGTTGCTCTTGCTGCCACTGCTTGCATTTTGTTTGAACTCAGGAAAGAAGAAACATTTTGTTGTTATACTTTGCTTCTTGCTCAGTATCTTTTGGGGTGCTTATAGATCAAGAGTAATAGAATCTGGTTTGGGTGGGCGGTAAAAATTGTTGTTATTCCTAGCTTGTGTAAGTGTGTGTTATATTGTAATTTTCTCTTAGTTTTCTCTTTTCTGTGTAAATACATATAGTTAGTTTCAGCATAAAACTAGTTTGAAGGGTTTTTTTTTCCCTCACCCTCTTCTTCCCTTTTCACTCTGTCTTGGACAGTTGGCGTTTTGCCAGCACAACCCAAGACAATCACCCTTGCCTTTTGAAGAAGATAATAACTTTGCTCTTTTAATGGAACAAAAGATGAAGGTCATTCAATACACATGCTGTACACAACATATGAAGTCTTACTGTCAGTCATCAAATGTCTTTCCTGGAGACCTTTAATTATGCCTGAGTAAAAAGACAAAAGAAAATGCCACTTAATTTCAGTAGCTTGCATGATTCTGCATGCATTGCCCACTCCTTATCCCTGGCACATTTTAAACAGTAATCTGTCATCCTAAAACTCTAGCGGTTTCTCATGTCATTGACTATGGATTGTGATTTTGTTAGTAGATGAATTCTTAACATTGAGCTACTGAAGCTACAATAATTTTAACAATTGTAATGGATAACAGAAACAAACAAATCCAAACAAAGTAAACAGCAAACAAACAAACAAAACAAAAAAAAACAAACAAAAAACCCCCCACAGGTTTGTCTTTTTTGTTGTTTGTGTTTTTTTAGTTCAGCTGAGTGTAGCATGGAAGCTAAGTGCTCTCAAATGATTGCAAATCAATGCAGTCACACTGAACTCTGAGAAACTCTGTTTCTTTACATCAACTAGTTATAAGAAACAGGGGTTTTATTTTGAAAAAGATATATGAGGTAAGCAGCCTTGAATGACTCAGAGTTGACTTCCACTGTTCAGTTTGATCATCCTACTGCTGTCCAGGGATGTCTCAGAGCTCTCAAAGCCAGCAGGCAGTATGAGACCTAATAAGACAAACTTTTCCACTGTATTTCCTATATTAACAGAAGCACTGCCTTGCTGCTGGGACACAGGAATGCTGAAATTATGCTGCTCATGGCAAAACAATCACTCCAAGTTAAAGCAAACAGTAGAAAACTCTGTTTTATCAGATATTAATAAAATCTGGCCAAGAAGAGATATTTTATGCAGTCACCAACTGATTTTGGATGCTTCCTTGTGAACACAAAATTACCAGACTCATCAGAAATTGTGTCTATGTGGTCTAGTAAATGATTTCAGCTGCCTTAGGGAAATTAAATTAATGCTTAGTAAAATACACATGCCATCATCATCATGGCTAGCCTTCAAGAACGAAGATTTGGGAATGGCACTACACACGCTTGCCGCAAACGTGCTGGAGGCTAAAAAGGCCAACATGGGATAGGCAAGTCCAGTCACAAAAGGCACAGTGGAAAGTCTCCTTAAGTGATATTGGCAAGTAACAGTTCTTTCTACATTGTCTTTTTTCGTCAAGACTGATTCTGCATGTGTTCTCAAAGGAAGCAGCAGCGTCGTGAATGGTGCCTCTCCATTAATCCCGATTGGAGGGATCCAAGAGTGGACCATTGATGGCAGTCAATATGGCCAAGGCTGAGGTGTTGTTTCAGGGAGCCCTTGCATCTCTTCAGGGCTCCTCTCTTGTGGCAGCTGGTGGCAAGTTCACCATAGAGCACAATCTTTGGGAGGCGGTGATCCTCCATCCTGGAGACGTGCCCTGGCCAGTGCAGCTGCATTCTCATCAGCATGGCCTCGATACTGGTGACCCCTGCCTGTTCAACAACAGACACATTGTTCACATAATCAGTCCAGTGGATGTTTAGGATTGTACAGAGGCAGCGCTGATGGAAACGTTCAAGAAGCCACAGGTGGTGGCGATAGATGACCCATGATTCAGACCCATATAAAAGAGTAGACATTACAATGGCTCTGTAGATCTTTGTACTTTTCTTCAGGTGTTTATTGGACCAGACTCTTTTATGGAGTTTCCCGAAGGCTCTGTATGCCTTTGCTAACTTGTTGTCTATCTCTTTGTCAGTCTTACCATCTGAGGAAATGATGCTTCCTAGACAGGTGAACTGCTGGACTGACTTAAGCTCTGATTCATCTATGGTGATGTGGGGATGATGGAAGACTTCCTGAGGTGCAGGTTGGTATAGAACTTCTGTCTTATTCAAGCTGACTTTCAGTGCAAAAAGCTCAGCAGCCTCTGCAAAGCAGGATATTAAGTGCTGCAGAGCTGCTTCCACATGAACAATGAGGGCACCATCATCAGAAAAAAGCAGCTCGTGGACAAAGTGATTTAGGGTCTTAGTGCGGGCCTTCGGTCACGTGAGGTTGAATAGGCTTCCATCGGTACGATATTGGATGTAGATGCCATTTTCTTCATCGAGGTCTGCCATGGCTGTTTGGAACATCATGCTCAAGAAGATTGTGAATAGAGTTGTTGCAAGAATGCAACCTTATTTGACACCATTGGTTATTCACATACACAAACACATGAACACACACACACACACACATATGCACACATGCAGACAAACAGGAAAAGTATGAGAGAAAAAGACAGTGTTTTACTACACATAAAGTCTGTATGAAGGCATGAAGATGTTAGATAAAAATAATGTAAAGAAAAGAGGGGAAATTCAAATTTTGCCTTTTTATTTGATTTTATGATGTGTGATTCAGTAGCTGTGTATTTGAAAGATGTGCTGGAATGGATTATTTAGGCAGAATTAGCTCATTAATAATTAGTTTTCTATTGAAAAGTGTTGAAAACACCCCATGTGAAAACATGGCAGAAAAAAATCAAGTAAGGCTCTGCTGAATGACATGACTGTTAAATGGGTTTTAGTAATCCAGATTCCTTTGTGGATAAGATTGTTTGATTTCTCTCTGTCCATGCAATGTATTATTATCTCTTCAAGCCTGATTTCTGAGGTTAGCACAATATTTATGCAGATCATTTAAAAAATATATAAATTAGAATTTATCTTTTTTTTTAATCCAAGGTTTATCATCCATGGATAACTGATTATAGATGACTTTAAGGACTACTAGCTGAAGCAGAATAAATGAGTAGGTATGATTTCTGCAACTTCAAACTCAAGGACACAATGTCACACAGTGTCTCAATAGTTGCAGGACGACAGACACCTGAAATACAATTTACTTCACATAAACTACAGATCACCCAGATTCTAATCTCCATATTGTGCTGGCCACAATTCACCCAAAGCTTTGGAGAGCTCATGATTTTAGATTTGGAGTTCAAATACTTTGTCAATCAGGAAGGTAGCGTATAGTGCATGGCTCAGACAGATCGTGGAATCATAGCATCATTAAGGTTAAAAAAGATCTCTAAGATGATCAAGTGAAACTGTCAACTTAGCACCACCACCATGTTGTTCACCAATAAACCATGTCCTCAAGTGCCATATACACACACTTTTTGAACACTTCCAGGGATGATGACTCCACCACTTTCCTGGGCAGCCTGTTCCAATGCTTGTCAATCCTTTGTGCAAAGAAGATTTTCCTACTGTCTAATTTAAACCTGCCTGACCAATGCAAAAGATGGCCTTCATCTTTTTACATAGTGACTATTTAAGTGCTGGGAGTCTAGGGGGATCTTAGACTGGCAGTGTAATTAAGAAATGAGAACTATTTTAATAACAACATTTGAACAATATCAGATTAGAGTGATGGCAAAGTTGTGTGAGTATCATGTGGTCGCAAATTAGAAGCATAAACTCTGAGCCCACATCTGTTTTGGTGCCTGAGGCATTTTTCTCATCTTCATGCTCCGCAGAAGTGATCTTGTCTGGAAATAAGATATTTTGAAACATTTGTTTTTGTTTTTGTTTTTGTTTTTTTTTAACAGTATATAGACATGTGTCTTTGACTCATAAGTTCTCCCCATAGCATCATGTGGATTTGTTGTCTTGCAGGTCTGTGTGTCTAACAATCTTCTGTTCTGATTATAGCAGGGAACCCATAAAGGAAACCCTTATCACTTCCAAACCAGAATCTGATTTTGCTAAGCCATTATAGAATAAAATTAAACTTCTCATCCTTTTTCTTTCCTGTATATGACTTGGTTTATATAATTAAAGAAAAAAACCCTCAAAAATGCAAAAAACAACATAACCCCACACTAGTGAGTAGAATTGTGAATGTGATTACTTCTGTTTTCTGTACTTTATTCTCATGCAAATGAGGAGGTTTAAGTTCCAGCAGTTACTAGAGTATGGCTCTTTAATCAACAGTTTTATTTACTGAGAATGACAACAGTTTGTGAGAATGATGCAGGGCAGGCAGGATAAAGAGGAAATGGGACAATGGAGGTTCCTAATGCACAAGCTCCCATTCTGAATATTGGCAAGTTAAGGCAGAAACAAAAAATTTCATAAATATTGTCTTTTCTCCCATCCTTTTCTCCACTCTGGGACAATTCTCTTATGTGATCTGGGCAGGTAAGCTGTGTTCAAATGAACCATGGCCACACATTGAAAAGCAAATAATTTCTGGCTATTTTGATTTTTATCCATTTCATAAACCAGTCATTAAAGGGAGATAGTTTTCACTAAATAAGGCAGAGTTCTGTCTAACTATGCTACATGGGAGAAATGCTTCAGTCAACATTTTGGAATAGACATCTATAAATCTTTTCTCCCTATAATTAATATATTCTGAGTTCTTCTGAATCACAGGGAAATGAAGACTTGCTCATTTGGTAAATTTTATGTGTTTGTCTTTTTTTTTTTCCTTCAGGAATTTTCTCAGAGATTATGGCAAAATTATGTATGACCTTTAATATGGATAAACTGACAGCTCTAGTTTAATTTATATAATATCCAATAACACTGGAAAAATCAGAATATGATTTAGCTCATTTCTTAATTCCAGAAAAGTTCATATTGTGTGGTGCACAGTAGCTGGAATAACATTTTATTAAACCAGTTGTTGAGTCCTGAGGAGCCTGACAGTAGCAAAGAAGTGAATAAAGAGGTCATGAATTTTTCTCAGAGATGAAATCAACCTGTAGTGTTCATGAATAATTCCCTGAATTTTGAAAGGCAAACTATGGGAAACATCTCATCAAACCATTCTTAAGATGAATTGTCATGAACACTTTCCTAGTGGTCTTGAAAAACTAGGATGATCTTGTTTCAAGCATGTGTCCAGGATCTTTCTTGCAATAGTGTCAAGTCCTGGGTTGTTAAACACCTCTTGCCTATAAGTTTCACCCTAAAATTCACTTCTCCTATGAATCCCACTAAATCCTTGGAAGGAGAAAGACAGAATAAATGTTGTGGGATTTTTATGATGTCTGTGTTTAATTCAGTTCTGGTTTAGACAGCTCAGTTTCTTCAGGTGTACACATTCACAAATGGCTAAAACATAAGATTTTATGGATTACCGGCACCCCTGGGAAATAGATATGGTCACACAGGATATTCTGGGTCATCTGAAATACAACTAAAAGTGTGTTTAGGAAATTAGTGAGGTCTAATCTATATTAGCAGTGATATCTGAAAAGCAATTCCAGAGCAAAAGCTTGTATTTGGTCAGCTGTGTGGCTGTCCAGACACATCCAGAAAGATCTCATGTAAACCCTGCATCTCTTTCTGCGGGTATTTCTCCCTCTCTCCAAGGACTGCTGAAGAATTCCACTTCAACAGCATCCATCCAGGCCTCAAATTTGGTGCAGTTTGGCACTCAGTCAAAGGTTGGATTGGATGATCTTGGAGGTCTTTTCTAACTAATGATTCTATGATTCTAAGCTCTTTATTTTACATATAGAAGTCTTTTTGCATAGTGGGGCTTTGAGTCACGATGGAGCTGCTTTTGCCCTGGGTCATTAATGGGAGCAATAACCATTCTGATCTTAAACATCTGAGTTGGGATGGTTCCTGGGGATGGTGAGGTCTATCCCCATCGGGACCTTGCTGAAATGTTTGTTTGGCTTTCTGCCTTAGCAATCACATGTAAGATGTTTCCAAAGCTGTATTTAATTTATATATAAATATATATATTTTTTTTTTTCACTGAAGATGTAATGTGCTGCAGAATTCTCAGATACGTGGTGGTGCCACATCTGTGCCCACATAGTGCCCAGGTTAGCCTGTGAGGGAGGTGACTGAAACCCCTCTCATCCCAAAGAATGGGTTTCTTAGTTGTGTTTTGCATCAATCTGATCACCACAGACAGTATCTGAAAAGGAACAAAATTTGTCAGTGATGATTTTCCAGATTATTCATAAACTCATCTGTGTCAAACAGGCCTCTGTCAACTTCACCTAAATGGGAAAAGAGAAACATCAGAGAAAATTAAAAGGTCCCAACACCTTGACAGCCCCATGAGTTCGATCAGGAAGCAGTTGAGAAATATCTGACATACAAATGTGTGCTTCAGTAGGAGTTCTTTTTGGGTACGATATCTTTTGTATGATGTTGCTCTCTCAAATCTCTGCTGTATTTTACAGACATGTGAATACAAAATTTTCTTTAGAGATCCCCAACAGCACATTAGAGCTGTTGCTGGTCAAAGCCACTGTATATGAATAAAATTTAAATTCACTTAGATCTACCATATTTTGTGTTATTACCCCTTCAGTGCTACAGGTTTTCATCCTATATAGAGAAATACGATAAAAGGTCAAAATGTCAGTAAAGAAATCATGGCAGTGATAGTATTCAGGTTCATTTTGGGAGTAAAAGAAAAAGTAAGAGGGAAGGAGAAGGACAAGGGGAAGGGGGAGGGAGGTGTAGAAGCCTGGGCAATGAGTTAATGGGTTCCTACACCTCAAAAACTGATGAACATTTAATTGGGCAAGTTCAGAACAGGATGTGCCTAGAAAGGGGGGCCATACAAAGGCAGGGCAGCACCTCTTTGGAGCCGATTTTTCTGTTCAGGTTCATGGTGACCACACACATATAGAGCAAATGCAGAAGTGGAGTCAAACAGGCAAGACCAATAGAGGAGGATCAAGATCACCAAGGACCCAAAAGTGCTCCTAATTCTCCATCAGAAGACTGCATACACCTCATGGTGTTCCATCAGACATGAAGAATTCCCCCCTTGGGGAGGGATCTTGGTGTTACTGTGCTCATTTTAATATATAACCTGACAAACTCTTTGTTTTGTGTGTCCCCACCACCCACAAATCAAGACTGTGACCGTTACTCTGATCAAATTGCAACAATCAAGTCTTGCCACTGGACTTGTGAATGATGATAACTCTCAATCATCTACTCTTGTTTTTTTTTCTTTATTTATTTTCCTTATGTATTTTCTTAGTTATATTTTTGTACTTTTATTAAAAAACCAAATCAAACAAGATGGCCATACATTTTCTTTTCACTGCAATTAAATTGTTTTAAAATAAATCTGCCTCATGTTGGTCATTCATTTCACTCTAAACTACCACAAAGGATTTATTAACAAGGGCTTCAGTTACCATGCCTCAGAGATGGGTTAACAGGAGGGAGGTCTGTGCTTTCTTCTTTGGAGTTGTTCCACAGGCCTTATGGTGACTGGGACCAAGAAAACCTCCCTCTTTCTTCAGCTACTACCAAGATCCTCATCCCTAGACCTTTTTCATTGCATCCTCAGGCTTTCCAGAATTACAACAGCTCCCCATCTGCCTTGTTGGCTGGCAAGGCAGGATGGCTCCGTGCCATTTTAAAGGAAAAATAGTTGTCTTTCCCAGGTGGAAGATGGCTTGAAGGCAACTAGGCCAACCAAATCACTCGTTCTGTGGAAAGGAGGAGCACACCTCTTGCTAGTAGGGTCCAAACTTCATGATGGCACACCTGCCCTATTCCCATTGCAAAATGACAGTGAAGTTGGGAATGATGCTGGAAAGGATCATTGCCTTTCCCTCATCTCAGCTCTCTGAGGTATGTGTGCTGCAGCTTACAGTGATGTGGCAATTTTGAAATATGGCTGGAGTTTAATCCCAATTCATTAGGTTTTTCATCCTATGTTTTGTATCATCCTATATTTTGTATTATCCTTTATTTTGTATTTATTAGAGGGATTTTATTTATCTTATGCATATTCTGTGGTGGTCCTTTAATAATCATTGAAGACTACTTTAGTAATAATTAAATAAAACAGAAGAAAAATAAATGAAAAAGTATTATAAATTCTGACATTTACCTCAGTAAGAATTTACTTCTAAATATTGCTTTTTTTTCAGATATGCTGAGCCATGAATAAAAAGAACTGTGGTTTAAAGTTTGGTACCCACATCCAGAGAAGAAAACAAGATTGGTTTTGAGTCCTCAAAGTTCACTGCTGCATTAAAAATAAAATAAATTCAGAAATCTACCTTTTATTTAGACACATATGTGACCTGGATTTCACAACAATTTTGCCAGCAACAGAGAGTTGAGCAATAAGGATAAAAATAAAATTGTGCACTAAATTGATTTCTGCCATCAAAGACTAAGGAAAAAATGTGTTTCCTGTTTAGATGCAACATATAATGAAAAAGACTGCATTAAAATAATGGGGTCTTTTTTATTTATTTCTCTGTGCACGCAAGTTGCTAGATAGAGGGGGAGGATAGTCAAATAAAAGAAAGGAGGACATAAGCAAGATATTTCATTTCCATTGAAACAGAAGATATTTTCCTTTTTTTTTCTTTTTACAATACATTTGTACTTTAACTATAAAGTCCTGATAAAGTTCAAGAGTACAGTGCTATATAGCTCACCAAAACACAAAATTAGACAAGCTATTACCAGAATGCCGCTTTTTCTTCTTTTCACCAGAAAAAAAGTGATTCATTGTCCTGTATTATTCTTTTTTACTGTTCCCCAGTAAGAGATCAATGATAAGTTTATCCCTTTAGACTCAGCAGCTCATTTAGCCCCCTGTTCTGCTGGTCTTGCAGCATGTGGTCTTGTAACATCCTAATCAACCTTGTTTTATTTTTCTTACATTCACTTCTACCAAACTCTTATATTTATAGAGATACCACCAAGGGAAGCAAGCCAG
Organism: Sakesphorus luctuosus; assembly: GCA_013396695.1. NCBI lineage: Eukaryota > Metazoa > Chordata > Aves > Passeriformes > Thamnophilidae > Sakesphorus > Sakesphorus luctuosus. The sequence continues at coordinate 239,249 of VWZD01012774.1, read as the reverse complement.
TAAGAGCCAAAAAAATCAAATTTACAGTGAGAGTGTGGTAGTACCCATTCACAGGCACCAAACTTGAGATAAAAGCTGAAACCGTGTACTCTAGTTATGTTCTGCCTGCAGGTACTAAACAGAGGATAAATTTAATGTACCTAAATCCTCTCCATATCACTGTAACATCTAATAAAATGTGTCTTGCTCCAGAAAACACCTCCAAGGAAAAAAGCATCATAGTCAACGTACTTCTATCCTTTGCGATTTAACCCTTGGGACACTTAATAATGTGCTGGTGTGTTGCCTTGAGTAATAATCATTTCTCCAGTATTTTGTCCAAGTTTCTAGAGGGTGAGCTGTCACAGGGAACAGCTAGTAAGCAACAGGAAAATCTGTTCTCTGTGACAAGTGACGTCCTTTCTTCCCATTGATAACTCACCTTCCCACCTGTGTCTGCATTTTGACATTCTGGTTCCATTTCCCATTGTTATGGGTTCACCTAGGTGGGCTTAAATTTAGGTTTTAAAGTTTAGACTAGGCCTGAAGCTGTCAGCTGACTTGAGCTGGGCTGAGCTAACAGCTGACTTCTTCTAGCCAGTAATTTTGTATTCCATATCATATTACGACATCATCTCCAGGGAAGTAGGAACCAGTGTGGGAGTGGTTAAGGCAGTCACTTTTTAGCCTTCCTTTTCGGGAGGACACATGATGCTGCCCCAGAGGAGATGGGGAGGACCAGGCCCACCACTGATTCACAGTTATGGCAAGAAAGTAAAATGTGTTGCTCTAGTTCTCTCCTCTCTGCTCAGGTTTTGTTTCTCTGGTGACTGAGTCTTCTGAAGTGATTTGGGGTCAAATTGTGAATTTGTGTGTTTGCTGAGGGGTGGGGAAATTGTGTCTTGCTGTATTCTAGCTTCTGTAAGTGTGTAATTTCTTCTAATTATTTTCCTTTTCTGCAAAATACATGTGGTATTAGTATAAATGTAGTTTGAAGGGGTTTTTTTCCCCTCTTCTTCCTTTCTTTGGTGGGCAGAAAGAGGCTTTTCTCTCTGTACCTGGGGGAGTTGGCAGTTTGCTAGCTCAAACTAAGACACCCATAAAGTTACATTATTGTGTCCAGAGACATGTTGATTACAAAGGGCCCTCTACCTGGATGAAGTGATTCCACAGGAATGAGAGTCTGAAAAAAAAAAATTTCTATTACCTGTTTAATGCTTGGTAGGTACTAATTTTATACATTTGGGACAGGAAGCAATGTAGTAAGACAGGAGCAGTTAGAGAAGAATAAAAGCTACCATCGTTGCAAGGTGATTTGGACAGCTCAAGGTGTGGAAGTACAAAGTCTATATCTATGGAAGAATATTTCTATGCACCAGTATGTGCTGGGGTTCAGTGCGGCGTCTCAGCCTGAAGAGAAAAGTTGCACAGAAGATTCATATATGCCCATGATCAAGAAGGAATGACAAAATTCAGAGGGTCCAAAGAAACTTACAAAATTTTATTAGTAAATTATATACATGGCATGGGAATTGACCCAAGTCAGTCCCTGATCTTATAGCATAAACACACAGTGAGTGATTTTCAATACGGGGCAGGGGGAAAAAGGGAGAGAGAGAGATTAGAGAGAGTGAGATAGAGAAAGGAAAAGAGAAACATCCACAGTTGCAGCTGATGGAGTATCCATGTTGATGGGGTTTCTGCCTGGGCTTTTATCATTTTATAAATAAGCTTACACCTCCTGGAAGATCAGTCCACCCTTTTTTGGTCAGAGGTTGGACTCAATGATTTTGGAGGTCTTTTTCCAGCCTTAATGAGTTCATGCTTCTATGACCTTTCCTCAACATTCCACTCCCACTTCTCAATCTCATTCCTGCACTTTTGCTGGACTCCATTGTGCTTATCTCTAGGAGCAAGAACGAGAATTTTTTCTCCCATAAATATGCTGCCCTATCTCCATATGGCCTTTTCTGCAGCCACATCCTGTTCTTCCTTGCCTGTTTGCACAGTGTGTTCTTGCCAGCAGCCCGTGGTTGGTTCCATGGTTTTCTAGCTATCAGTGTTTGAGACACACACTTTAGCACCTTGTCTTCTGGGCATCTACAGTCACTCAACTGGAAAGCAATTTGGCAGAAAAGGATCTGGGAGTTGAATGTGAGCCAGCACTGAGCCCTTGCTGCAAAGGAGGATGATGGTATCCTGAGCTGTATTAGGAAGAGTGTTATTCACAGCTTTAGGAAGAAGATCCTTTCTCTTCTTCCCAGTGCTGGTTAGACCTCACCTAGAATATTGTGTCCAGTTCTGGGCTCCCCAGCACAAGGGAGCCATGGGCATAGTGGAGATGATTCATCAAAGGAACACAAAAGGGATTAAGGGTCTGGGTCACCTGTCCTATGAGAAGAGGCTGAGACAATTGGGACTGACTTTCCAACCAGACATCCTTCTTTGTCTTACATGGCAGCAGAGGATATGAGCAACTCCCCTGGCTCATCCAACTTGGCATATAACTTAAAAGACAAGGTCAGTCAGCACTAGATTGTTTGCATAACATATTTTCTTCTCAGTTTCAAACCTTTAGAGTTGTTTAGCAATAAAGAACATAGTAGCAAGAACAAAATAATCATTTGAAAAAAAAAAAAAACAGAACAGCAAACCAAATACACAAAATAACAACATGAGTCAAATACAGAAGTGGGAGTTTTTTCCAAAATGTTCTAAGGACTACCTTCAGCTGTAGCAAAATAGAGTTCTGGAACAGTTTGCTTCAAAATAGCATTATCTGTTTTAAAAATGTTTTTTTTTTAGAAGAAACCAGTTTAAACAAAAAGGTTAAACAACCTCAAAATGACAGGAGATCTTTTTGCTTCTGGTAAAGTCAATGCCAAACAAGATAAAAGTTTAACTTGTATTTTGGTCTCAAACAATACCTATTTCACCCTAATACAATTTTTTTTTTTAATTGACATTTCTATTTTTCCTGAAGCTAAAAAAAACCACACAGGTTTCCAAACTGCAAAGTCAACCTAAGCTGGTCACCAGGAAATAAAGTATATACATTTTACATCTCTAGCCTGATTCAGAATAATGTTGCAATTTTTCTACCAAAAAAAAAAGTTTTTATTTTCTTTTCTCTCATTTTGTTTTCTCTCCTTATCTTCTTCAGCTGTTGTCTTTCAAAGGCTGCATATATACATATATCTATCCAAACAGAATCTCTGACTCCCATTTAGGAAAGAAAATGTAACTTTTCTAAAAGAGAGAGGGGAAGGAGAAATTAAAATATAAATCCACATCTTAATTTGAAGAAAAGTGATACCTTCTCCTTCCATAAGGTTCCACCTTGTATAGTTTCCACCATTAAAAAAATACTATGCCATAAAAAAATTCTAAGCACTTACATGACCTTTCCAAATGCCCTCAATTTTACACAGAAGTGATCAGAAATGCAATGATATATATTTTAAAATAAGCAAGGATGAATATAGTTTTTATAGCTGTTGTTAAAATAAGAAGAAATTTGACTGAAATTATAAAGTTTCGTAATTATTGCACAAGGTGATTTCATAAATTGAACTTTTTTTTTTTTTAAATATATATCACATGGAATCTTTAAAACTTGCTGGAAGTTGTTTATCACACATACAGTCCTTTACTCTGGTATCAGCAATCTATGGTTCAAATTCATCTATAAAGTAACTCCTGTAAGGGAATGTAAAGTAAAACAAAACAAAACAAAAAAGGCAAACAAGCAAAGAAAAGCAAACAAGGAAAATTCTTTTTAAGTGGGGTGAAAGTGTTACAGTGCTCTTAAATCTCAGTGAGTATTGACAGGGATTGAGTAAAACTTAACTTCACCTTTCTAATGCACAAAGTAGGTTCAGCCCTCCAGAAATGAAGTAGATATAAGATAACCCTGATTAATTTCACTTAATTTCTGGGTGTCACGATTTAACCCCATCTCAGTATAGTGCTGGGTAATAAAATAAAAAAAATCCAACAACATTTTTGATAATTTTTTTCTCTCCAATTTGTGGATTTACATGATGAGGTTTTAATTTGTAAGTCAGTTTCTAATGCTGTCTGAAATAGTGCTTTTATCCTTCATTAGGTATTCTGTTAATGATGGCATGCTTGTTAGAGAGGGCCAAGGTCAGGTATGCCAGTCCTCCATTACAAATTAGGCTCAACAGTGATTTTGGTGTTGCTATTGATTTAACTTGTTGAGGTATGACCTGTTGCACTAAAATATTGTTAATAATTCCATGCATCTCCAAGTACTGACAGCACCAGCAGTTCATCTAGTATTTGTCTGCACAGTGGGTATTTATTTGGTTTGACCATTATCAGTTCATTTCATGAGGTTATTCATCTAACAATTGAACCTCACAGCTGCCAAAGTAATAAATACCTCTTTTTGGTTATTGTTGCTGCTGCTGCTCCAAATTAAATGATTAAAAATGTTTTCAGGCCCTAGAGGAATATTTCTGTAGTTGTCATGAAATACTCTCTTCTTTAAGGCTTATTTGTAAAGCAGAGAAAGTCAACTGTCACTTTCACTTGAATAAGCTAAGGGGGAACACAGAATTATTCTTCATCCACAGCAAACAATGAATTTGCATAAGGAAAGAGCTGAATTGCTTATTTGCAAAGCACACAACAATCAGGCACTGGAACCAGTTGCCCAGAGAAGTTGTGGATGCCTCATCCCTGGAAATGTTCAAGGCCAGGTTGGATGGGGCTTGGATCAGCCTGGCCTAATGGAAGGTGTCCCTGCCTATGGCAGGGGGATTGGAATGAGATGATCTTTTAGGCCCCTTCCAACCCAAAGCATCCTATGACTCTCTGAAGACTCCATCTAGAACATAAAAGTAGGCACAGGATGCACAGTCCTGAGACAGAGTAGGTTAGATGGTACATCTGGAGATTTCCCTATCCAAAGCAAAGTCAACTAGAACAGATTGCCCATCATGTGTGTCCAGTAATGTTTTGAATATTTCTAATGACAGAGGTGATGAAATCTCTCTGCATAGTCTTTTCCAATGCTTGTGCATCCTTACAGTAAAAATATTTTTTCTTATGTTTAAGTGCCATTCCCTGTATCAGTTTTTGTCTCTGGGAACATGGGATCACACAAACACACTAACACTATCTAAATTACTTTTGAACATCCAGAGAAAATTCTGGTATTTCTTAGGACAAATGAAGCCATGGGATGCCGCTGAGCTTAAAAAAAAAAAAAACAAAACAAAACAAAAAAAAAAACAGGAAAAAACTTTTCCCCCTTCCTCAAACACAGTCAAGTTCCTTCCCTGTCTGTGGAGCAGTTTTAATTACTCATATACATTTATATGGACTAGCATCAACAGGAGAAACTGAAGAAGGCAGCAGCATGTAATCCACTGCTTAGGCACCAAGAAGTGGGAAAAATGAAGACAAAATACAGTGGGGGAAATTTTTTCAGGCATTGCTCCCACTAGCAATGCAAGTGCTGTGCCTAAGACAGCAGATAGAAATGAGAGATTTCATTCCTCACATTAGTGAATCACACCATAATAGTATTTTCCCTCTCCAGAACCCCTAATCTCAAACTGAGTTCCACAAGATCAGAACTTTACTTTCCAATGAATATACTATTTTTATAAAGTCTTTTTTTTTTTCTTAGTTCTACCACTGAGACAGCACAGGTTTTTTTCTTTTCTCTTCACTTTTCTCTTTTACCACTGCACTTTCTGTTGCTTAAACACACAATTTAACTCCTCTTATCAGGATTTTCTTTAAGCATTAGACATTGTACAAAGATCAACTGTCTACGAAGATCACTGTCTACAGAGCCATTGTACTGTCTACTATTTTATATGGGTCTGAGTCATGGGTCATCTATCGCCACCACCTGTGGCTTCTCAAACGTTTCCATCAGCGCTGCCTCCGTTCAATCCTAAACATCCATTGGTCTGATTACGTGACCAATGTGTCTGTTCTCGAACAGGCAGGGGTCACCAGTATCGAGGCCATGCTGATGAGAACGCAGCTACGCTGGGCAGGGCACGTCTCCAGGATGGAGGATCACCGCCTCCCGAAGATTGTGCTCTATGGTGAACTTGCCACCGGCTGCCGCAAGAGAGGAGCCCTGATGAAGAGATTCAAGGACTCTCTGAAAAAATACCTCAGACTTGGCCATATTGTCTGCCATCAATGGTCCACTCTGGCCTCCAATCGGGATTCATGGAGACACACCATTCACGACGCTGCTGCTTCCTTTGAGAATGCACGCAGAGTCAGTCTCGAGTTAAAAAGACAATGCAGGAAGAACCGTTCCTCACCAATATCACCTAAAGAGATGTTCCGCTGTGCCTTTTGTGACCGGACCTTCCTATCCCGTATAGGCCTTTTTAGCCACCAGCATGCTTGCAGCAAGTGTGGGTAGTGCCCTTCCCAAATCTTCGTTCACGAAGCCTAGCCATGATGAGACATTGTGGATTTTTTTTTTTTTTTGATTTGGGTTTAAAACACTTCAGCCCTGTATTTTACCTCCAATGTTTTCTAATAAGTTTTTAATCTTCTGGGCATCTGGTTTTATTAGTGCCCATTTACAAAATAATGAATATTTAAATTCACAGTTGTCTAAGAACTGTTAAATCCTTAAATATTATATATTTCAAAGTGATTTTTGTGTGTAAAGGATCAATAAAAATTAATAGTACTATCAACCTCTCAACAATTTAGAGGTGCAGTACTCACCCAAAATTACACAGCTACTTGCTTCATTATGGTTATTCATTTGCTCTTTATATGTCTTTATATTTTTTATAAATTGGCTTCCCCCCCACACCTCTAATATTTTTAGTTTCATTTAGTTCCATTAATTTTTACGTGAGTTGGATTTCCACATTTTTATTATTACTATCATTATCACTAGCCTTATTATATTGACTGTGTACTATGGCTATATAATATTAACTATAAATATACAATTATTTATCAATGAGAATGTATTCTGTCTATAATCTTATAGGAGTAGGATCATTGACTTAATTATAGCATTGCTCTTTAATGTTTATTAGTGAAATATTACAATTTATTTTTTGACAAGTAAAAAGACTAAATATATTTAAGTCTTTTATTGCTGGGGAAAAAAAAAACAAACAAAGAAAAGCCAACGTATTGCCATATATTACCATCTGGTAAAATGAGACTTTGCCTCATGTGTTATTTCTTTAGTATTTAGTTTTCTCATTGAAATGCTAAGAAGATGTAGGCAAACAAGCACTCAAATGAAAACATAATGAATTTTAAATACGGAAGCACATCACTGAAGAGAAACACTTTGTGAACGTTCCCTAGGCTTATATTTTTCATACACCATTTGGCAATTATACAACTGAATGTCAACACTGGCCTGCAAATAGTTACTGAGGAAGACTAAAGGTCTACACTGCTGTGTCATTAGGGCTTACTTGTAACTGTTTTAAGACAATGCAGTTTGCTCTCAAGAAATACAAGGATTTTAAACCACAGGAACTGTAAAGAAAAATTCAGGATATTCAATTTGCAAAACTTTTGAAATGCACTCTTTTTTCTAAAAAAAATCCAAGATTTTCAGTGGAAAGATTTAGGAACCACTTCTAATGTGTAGCACTAAATTCTACAGCAATTAGAAAATCAGACAAATAATCTCCTTGCTTCTTTGTAGTATATATCTCTTATTTAATCCTGTGTTCACAAACTTATGAACATTTATGTATGTTTTGGACTTTGTTGGCCTTTTCCCAGTTGGCAGAATTGAGAAAATATCAATTATTATTACATGGAAGGCCCTAAGTTAAAAAAGACTTGGCTACAAATTCAGATTCTTTTATTGGTGTAAACATAACAAAAGAAACTTGAATGAAATCAATCCACAGTAGTTCAGAGGAGAGGCTCACATTGTTTAGAAATCAACACTTGTGTGTAGATTAAATAAGAATGCACCCAGTGAAAGGGTCTGAGGTTTTCTGAGGCACAAACCAAAGAGCAATAACACCATGTGCCTACGTTATTTTCTCATTGTTGGAATTTAATTTTCACTTTCCCTATACAGCCAATTAAATTGTAATTCATTTATTAATTTATTTTGTATTCTAAGCTGCTACAGTATCATAAACACTGCTGCAACTGAAAGTAATTAAAAAATATTTAAAATAAATACTAACGTTAACCTTTCAATTTGCATTCCAGGAAAAATAATTGTTCAGCCATTAGTTATAATAGAATGCTATACAACTGCCAGAAGTTATTAGAAGAAAAGCATTTGTACCACTCAAGAAGCAAATAAATAAATAAATAAATAAATAAATGCAGTCAATTTAAAGTAAATGAAAACATATTGACCTAATTTCCTAGTGACTGAAAAAGCTGCATGAAGAAGACCTACTGATATAAATTATGTATTTCCTATGTTAACAGAGGAGACAGGAATGAGTGACTGGTGACCAAATTTTCCCTGATGATTACTTTTTGCTTTTTCTTCCAGGCCTTCAGTGAACCGGAAAACATTAACAGCATTGCATTATCAGCATAAGATTTAGCATACTGCATTTCTAATGAGCTGGATGTCTCCAGAAGAGAAAACTGGGCATAAAGAACAGCAATGCAAGATCAAGGAAGAGGCCTGATTCCTGCCTTCTGCTTTCAGTAACACAACAACAATTAAAGAAAAACTTATCTTGAATACATGTATGTCCTTAGTAGCAACTAAAGAGTAAAACTGATCCATGCCTTATAACATGCAATCTACAAGACTTCGTCTGGAGTGACATGACTTGAAGCATACAAGCAACTTCCTAACTTATGTCTAACCTATGATATACTAGTAAACATTTAAAAAAAAATCACAAGTCAGAGCTGAACTCCGAGGGCAGTTAAATGCCAGAAGCCATTTGTTGGTTTTCTAACAGTACTCTTCTGATTGTCTTTTCAACCTTGGGATTGTGCTGACTACTCTTATTCACTCCTTTATCCATGATCTCAGTTTCTGGAATAGTTTATACCACATGAGTATCTGGGACATAAAAGAAAATTAAAGAAAAAAACAGACATCACACCATGGAATGGGGAGATAGTTACTCGTATTTTCTTGCAGCTAAAAGCTCTGTAAGATCTGCAGCAGCTCTAAAACAGTAGGATTTAGAGAGGAAACCATATAAGTAGTGACTTAGGTTACTTGGCTTGTTCAGCCTGGAGATGAGGAAGCTGAAGGGAGACCTCTTTGCAATCTACAGTTTGCTCACAGGGGGAAACAGAGGGGCAAGCACTGATCTCTTCTCTCTGATGACCAGTAGTAGAACCTAGGGGAACAGCACAAAACCGTGTTAGGAGAGGTTTAGGCTAGATATAAGGTAAAGGTTCTTTCGCCAAGAGGGTAACTGGGCACAGGAAAAGGCTCCCCAGGGAAGTGGTCGCAGCACCAGGCCTGACAAAGTTCAAGAAATGTTTGGAAAATGCTCTCAAGTAGATGATGTGATACTTGGTTTTCCTGTGCAGGGACAGTAGTTTGACTTAATGATGCTTGTGGGTCCCTTCCAGCTCAGCATATTCTGTGATTTATATTCTTTCCCTCAGCCCTCCTCAAGCGCTCTGCTGCTCCCAGGACAAGCATCCTCTGTCAAACCTTCAAGCCTCATGCACAGTAAAACACTGAATTGACTTGCTTTTGTTGTCACTGACATTCTTCACCAGTTTCACTGATCTGAAACAGCTTTGAAGTGGTGCTGGGGGTAACAATTTGCCAGCACGCTTGTGCTAAAGGATGCTCATTCTTGTGTGTTAGAAGTGCTGTATTTTCAAATGGCTGCATGTGATTTACTCTGTATTGCTAATTGCAATGCCTGCAGTCACTAATCCCTGGCTTCAAAATCAAGAAGCAAAGAGTAATTTTGCCCTCTCTGATGGTGTTTGGTCACACACTAAACAGCAGCCAGCTCCGGGCTGTGTCCAAGAAGTTCTAACGTGCTGATATGTGTGTCTGTGTATGGTGTTTTGCATTATTTTGGTGTTGCAGCCTTGTAAAAGATGAATGTTTCATGTGAGTTGTGTGCCATGGGTAGAAGAAAAAGTATGGGAACATGCTTGTGGGTATAAAAGCTGCTGCAAGGACTTGGAGAATTGTTTAGGATAAAGGGAGTCAAAACTACATTTATCTGCTGTTTATTGGGACATATCCCTGAAAAAAACTATTTACAGGAAGCAAGTTTTGGTTTAGATGGAATTGAACGATTCACTGTAGAAGATGGTCCTAGAAGACACTAACATTTCTGCAATCTGGAGGATGAGAACTGTGAGCTAAGCTGTCTGGCACAGTAAACATATCTTTCATATCAGCAGTACAGTCATCCTACAAGTTGGGTTTATATAAAGGTTAGCTTATTTTTATTTCACTTATGTGAAATGAAAACAACCAGGAAAGACAAAGAAGGGATAGTCTGTTATCCTGCCACTGACAAAGCAATTGCTGGTAGAGCATTAGCTGTGGTAAACTGCCCATCTATCTGGCTTAGCACATGATCTACTCAGTACCCCAGAGCTTAATCTAATATTCTTAACAGTAAATTAACTTAGAATGTGAAATTAAAAGAGAGGGAAAGTACGCAGTTATAGTGACAGAAAACGGATCTTAATGATTTCATACCTCTGGCCTAAAGGTAATCAGTATAGACCTTTAAGAGAAAAATCTAATACCGCTGAGACAACTTAATAATTTTAAAGGAAATGAGTAATATTTGAATTGCTATTTAATTTTTGATTCCTGAAAACATCTATCTTCCTGGGCACAGCAATGCAAAAGACCAGTCTTAAACTGAGGACTCCTACTTCATGCTGATGGTAGAAAATGAGAGCGATTTCCTGTTAGGGATATGTCATAATCAGTGGTTCATACTTATGGCCCTCTATGTTTTAATGGACCTATCTGGTGTTGAAGGAATAAAAAATCCACAGTTTCTATTTCTGTCACATGCCTAAATACCACATGTCAAGGAAATATGGAACTGCATGACAGTTATTGGGGCTGATTGCATATTTCAAGAGGAACAAAAATGCAGTAGATTATATAATTCTTGGAACCCCTAAATTCATATTTCCTTGTGTTGTGTCAAACTGTTGCCCCATACATCCTCTGTCCCGCTACTCTGCTCTTTTTTCACCTCTACTCTGCTTTCATGAGAACCCAACTGGAGGACCCCCACTCTGGGGTCCTTAGCACAGAAAACACATAGACCTATTGGAATGGTTCCAGGGAAGGGCCATAGAAATTATCATAGAGGTGGAACATCTCTCCGATGAGGGCAGGCTGAGACAATTGGGATTGCTTAGCCTGAAGAAGGCTCCAGGAAGACCTTATTGCAGTCTTTCAATACTTAAAGGGGGCTTAAAAGAAAGATGGGGACAGACTTTTTAATAGGACCAGTAGTAACAGGACAAAAGGTAAAGATTTTAATCTAAAAGAAGTTATATTTAGACTAGATAGAAGAAAGAAATTTTTTTATGACATGGGCGGTGAGAATCAGAATCTGGTTGCCCAGAGTGGCCATAGATGCCCCATTCCTGGAAACACTCAAGGTCATCTTAGACAGGGCTTTGAGCAACCTGATCTAGTAGATGTCCCTGATCATTGCAAGAAGTTTGGATTAGGTGACATTTAAAGATCTCTTCTAGCCCAAACTGTTCTATTATTCCTTTTCCCTCAATAAGATCTTGTTTACATTATGGATCAAATGATATGGAACCTTGACCATTTCCACTATATAGGAAAACAGGAGAACAGATTTTATCACACGAAGCTACATCAAATTCTGTTGAAGGTCTGGAATTGAAGATCCCTCAGAGAAGCATCCTAGAGTCACAGGAGCTTTCTGAGCTCATCAGAAAAAAGTGGTCAATGTGGTGGTCTCTCTCTATCACAACACAAATTGCAGAGATGAGAGGACAAAGCAGAGCTAATATGAAGCTTTTAATTTGGATAGTACCAGTTGCACAGTTTAGAGCTCAAACTCTGTTGGAAGAGTTCCGCCTAAGTTATTTGGAATATGAGCAAAACTCACCTTAAGATTGCTTATCCTAAAGTCACACCAAGAACCCTAAAAGGATTAACAGATGCTTTGTCTGATTGGAAACTTGGTTCCAGATTGAAGTTGAAGTCAGTTCCATGTGGAACAAGCGATCCAAGATGAATCTCTACTGCTAAAATGTAAACCACTATGCCAAGTTCAAGTGGGTTCAAATTTAATTACAGTTTCTCAAGACTTATAACAAACATCATCATTAACAAGCTGTTCAAAGTAACTACACCACAGCAATTATTATACTTCTTAATCCATAAATGAGATCAGTTTATGTTCTTTAAATACTTTAAAGCCGTTTCAAGAGATGAAAATAAAATACCTTCACGTTTCTTAACTACTCACAATATTTCTGTCCTCTTTCACACCAAATATAGTTCTCTTTAAACACTAAACCAAACCAATTATGAGACATTTTAAACATAATTAGAATAAAATGTATGGGTTCCAGTTATTATTTGCTGGAATCAAAATAACAAGTTATCAGTGTAGCAAATATAAAGTTCTTTATTTTATATATATATAGGAAATTGCCTCTAAATTACCATCCAATTGCTTCAAAGAAACTTTGGATTAGTCTGTGATTTGGTAATAAATTTTTTGTCAACTTGAAAGGTCATGAAACAGTTATGAAAACTTTTCTAAGGTTTAGTTCTACAAAAGAATCAGTGGAAACAGGGTTTGTTAATTAACAGAGTGCAAGGGTACTGTGCATTAAGGATCATATGCTCTAAAGGCTCACTCCCACCTACAGAAGAATTAATTCTCTGCCCTGTGATTGCCTGCTCCTCCTGTGTGCTCCTGACAGCACATTTCTACTCCCTCCTTTACACCAGCTCTGACCACTGACTGACTGACCATTCATACCAAAACTGTGACATTCCTGAAGAAATTTCACTAGGGGAGGAAAGGAGGGATTATTGCATTATTAGAAATTAGAATCTGCCTGATTTGAGAAATAGGGTGAAACCATGGTGTTGGGATCTTGTGTAGACCAGCAAGACAGGAAGGAGTGGGATAAGGTTTTGAGGGAACAGCAGTTTCTTTTGATGTGCCCTGGTAAACATGTCCACGATATGTGACTGAACCAATTACTGAGACCTCGTTCTTGACATGTTATAAAAGAATTCCGAAAATGCACGTTATAACAGGATGTAAACATAAAAGGAAACACAGAATCCTTTACTTCCATCAGGAGTATTAAACACTTGTCCTAATTTGAGTTTTCCTGGCTTCAGTGTCCAGAGATGAATTCTAAACAGCTTTTTAAAATAAAAACGTTAGTCAAGAGTAAATTGAAACTACTTTAAACATGTCCAAATCACCTTCCACTATTCTGTTTGATAAATTACACAGTTTGAACTCTGGTGTTTTGGGGATTTTTTTCCCCATTTAATCCTCAGATACTTTGCCTATTTTCACATTCTCCAGAATTAGAAGATTTATTATTTTTTGTTAATCTGAACAAAATAAGCATACATGTTCTCTATTCTCAATCCTATTCTATTGACAAATTTGATCATGTGGTCTCTCATGTGTTGAAGTCCCTTTTTTAAACATCCAGGACTGCCTTAGCAGTTTATAACTGCTCTGGGAAGGAAGCGTTCATGTCCCCTGTGACCTTAAGCCCTGTTCCAGAGCCTGCAACCTGCTTTTCCTCTTTCAAATGGAACTTCACATTATGTTATAGTCAAAGATTTCTCTACACGTGCCCAGATAAGGTTATACAAATCTTTATGCAACAGTCTTGTTCTTCTCATCTGTAACTCCCCATATTTCAACTGTACAAAAGCACACGGTCAGGAATGTGCACCTCATTATATTTCAGGCTAATAGTTTGCCCAGTCTATCTTTAATCTAATCAGAGCTTTTAGGCATGACGATTTGCTAATTTGGTAATACTGTTTAATGGTATTGGGATAGTTGGGCTGTTATAAAATTAAATTAAAAAAAAAAATCTGTTATCTTGCACAACTCAAAATGTAATTATGGAGAAAAGCTACCTAGAAACATTTGTTTTTTATTATACAATAAACTATATATCCCAAGTCTATGAAAAGCATCCCATAACTTCCTATAGAAGTAAAGAACGATTCTTGCCTTAGTTGTTCCAAAAGGCAACAAAAATGTTTTGTCAGAAGTAAAATAAGTGAGAGAATAAGTAAAATGATTAAGTGAGTAAGGTTGTAATTCAACAAAGCATTTTGCCATTTTGTTTTCCTCCGCCCTCTTCAGCAAAGTTATTAACTTTAAATGGATAGCTGAGGTTCACTGTACACAAGAAGACTTAAACTGCTATAATTGACTCAGTGATTTGATAATTTGAGGTCTTAAGGAATGGGAGATGCTCCAAGAGATTTGTGGCACACAAGTTTAGACCTTTGACCAATGCACCTCTAAAGTCATTGAGTTCCTTGCATGCAGTGGAGAGCATGAAGCAAATTACAGAGTATGCTGCAGTTTAAAGACGGGCTGAAATACCATTCTAAATATTGATTAAAGAAGGATTGACAGAGAAATGATATTAAAAATTACATACCTTAATGAAGGACTTAAAAACTGGGTGGAATTAGCTGATCATTTCTACAGAATGCAGAGCAACTTCTGTTTTTCCTAGGAACACAGAGAGCTTGTTCTGTTGCATGTGTAAAGATGTAGAATCTAGGCCTGGGAAGTACTGAGCATCTGCAAGTTGTCTTCACCTATATTATGAAGTTACTCAAGTTTCTTAGTGTCAGTCATCTACTCTGTTCACATCTGCTTCCTTCAACCGTCTAATGAACAAACCTGCAAAGAAGGATTTTAATTATGAGTAAATATTAAAATTAGGAATATTTGTTTAAGTGAGCATGCAGAAATAATGTGGAAAAGGCTTTATATGGGAGCTATTCTCACAAGACATCCAGAGTTTATTGCAGGGTTGAAGTAACTCTGAAATTCTTAAGAAAGAGGAAATGTCAAATGAGAAGAATTATTAAAAATGACCAATGGTTCACACATAACGTATCAGGAGCTCACCATGGTCACAGAGATCAAGAACACGGCTAAGTAATGCCTCTTAGCCCAGATCCTTGTGAATTTTCCATGCCATGGAGTGAAGCAAGGGGATTTGCTTTACCTACAAAATCCACTAAAAATTACAGGTCTGCATAGGATGTTGGAGCCATTATAGAAACTTAATACATCAGACTCCTCCAGAAAAAAAATAGTAATAATAAAAAAAATGAATGAAATGTGGATTTGACTTCATATTCTCCAAAGATCTTTGAGCATTCAGAGGCTTTCTGTGGTTGTTGGCAGACAATAGACTCAGAGTGTAGTGCCACAAACACACTCATTCAGTTACTTGTTAAAAAGACAACTAAAGAATGTGGAATTATTGAATATAGTATACAGTTAAACCATCCAGTCCAAGTTTTTGCTTCCAGCCAGCATGGAAGGGATTAATTTTAAATATACACTTCCATGCATGAAAGATAGCTGATATATTTCTGACTCAAAGGTTTAGGAATGTTTGTATTTTTCAACCAAATTTTGAAATATCAACTTTTATATTTATAATATGTGTACATTTATAAATATATATATGGTCATGATGTCTTGGATCTATTTTTGTATCAGTTGTGCTAGTAAAATTCCAAAGGAATTACAAGGAACTGCTGCCCTATTCTGGCATCATATTTATAGAAGCTACTGTAATATTACTAAGTGTGAATTTCAAGCATGCAGAGCAAATAGTGGTAGTGGAAGACCGGGCTGAGATTGGACTCAGAAGCCTGCTAAATTTTCTTAACTTTTTAGGTCTTTATGAACTGTGTGAAATTTGAAGAAATTCTTTGGAATACTGTACAGATTACATTCTCTAAAGGCCTTTTTTTTTGTTTGAAAGCAGTCTTGGAGATTAAGAAAAGTTGTTGACAGCTCATTTCTTCATGAACTTAAGCAGGTGGTAAATTAATAGCTTAGGTGGGGGCTGCCATGAAGCATGAAAAGTTATGACTGGTGTCAGTCCAAATTACTGTCTTTAACTGCACATAAGGCAGTGAAAAACATTAGCTATGCAGTAAACATGGGTTTAGCCAACAAAAATAGATTTTACAAGGTTTCCTCAAGCAATCTCTAAAAGGTCATTCCATACATCTGCTTCAGCCTTTGGTACTATTTTATAGCCATTTGTTGTTGTTCTAAATCTATGGCTGTAACAATGAACTCATTAGCTAAATCAATGGATAGGGGATATGTTGCTTTTTTTTTTTTAGTGGAACTCAGAGAAAAAAAAAGCAGATATTGCAAATGCAACTTGAAATATGAATGTAAATAATTCACACATTAATACAAACATTTTCCCCTTACAAGAATATTTCTGGTGTTGCCTGTCTTTGAAGAAAGGAAATATGTTCCATTTTGAAATTCACTGAAGTTTAGTCTGTTTGTGGAAGCTCTAGGAACAAGGAAAAAAGAAAAAAAACCCTACAAAATTATAGCTCATAAACTCTATGTGGTTGAGATCATCCTCTAAAGCTGGCATGGATATGCCCACACACAAAAATTTCACCTAGCTTCTGAAAGAGGGTGGTATGCAAGCTGTCTCTTAGATTTTATTTTGGGCCTGAGCTGGCTCCTGAACTGTGCACAATTGTCCATGAGTGCAAAGTGTTGCACTGCAGCAATTAAACAGCACAGATAATGGGGCTCCATTGCTCAAGGGCAGCCACTAACACCGATTAATTAGGACAGATGCAGTCACAAAGCACAGACATTCAGCTAGCTAATAAGTTTCCAGACGATGAGGGACTTCTTTGAGGCACCCTGTTGCTAGAGCTGTAGAGTTTGCATCTTCCTCCTATCATAGAAACATAGAATCACCATGGTTTGGGTTGGAAGGGATCTTCTTTTTCCAACCATCCTGTTGTGGATGGGTACACCTTCCACTCCACCGGTTTTCTCAAAGCCTCATCCAACCTGGCCTTGAACACTTTCAGGGATGGGGCATCTGCAGCTTCTCTGAGCAAGCTGTGCCAGGGCCCGACTACCTTCACAGCAAAGGATTTCTTCCTAACATGTGGTATAAACCTTCCCTCTTTCAGTTTAAAGCAATTCCCACTTGTCCTGTTACTCCATGCCATTATAAAAAGTCCCTCTCCAGCTTTCTTTTAAGCTCCCTTTAGGTTCTAAAATGCTGAAGAAATGTCCCTGTGGAGCCTTCTCTTCTCCAGGCTGAACAATCTTAATTCCTACAGTCTTCCTCCTAGCATACTTCTTTTACCTGCTGCTCCATACCTGTTCACTTACACTAAATGTGCTTTCCTTGGTGCTTTCAACCAGCATCTCAGCACGAGCATTTAATGCATCCATAATTCTTGAACATTCCTTTTGTAGACAGTCTCACTCAACGGAATCTTCATGAATCAAGCCTGCTTGTTTCCAGAACTTTTCCCTCGAGAAGATCACTCATAGGGTGATTGTTTTTACTTACCAGGATTAACTTCAAGGAAGATAGGGTGGATGGAAAGTCAGTGTCCACTTAGATTTCTGTCTGTACAAGTGGCCTCTTCTGAAGATGTCGCTTATGCACATGATGTCCCTTTGTCTCTTGGCAGCTTCAGAGGAACTCCATCTGTGTTCACCTTTCAGTATTCAGGGATCTAATTCTGACTGTGAAGATGGCAGAATGGCTTCACAAAGAGTGTGATTAGCTGATCTGAACATCACAAAGAAAATAAAAGAGCACATCTATGTGTGATTTTTGTGGAACTAGAACAAACATCAAAATTGCTGTGCCTACATGTTGGCTCCCTGGGAGCGCTTGAAACTTAGAGGAGTAAGACTGAAAAGATCAGCATGCTTCTAAAGGAAAGGAACAAAGTCTGAAAGGCTTTTATATAGGCTGAAGGTACAAAATCAGAAAGGTTTAAAGTAAAAGCATGCATTTGTCTAGACCTCCTTCTAACATCTACTGCATTTTACAAACACGTGATATCTATCTTAATATAAAATGAGAGAAGTATGGTATAATCTCAGTGTGTTAGTGATGCTGTAGATAGTCTTTGACAAAAATATTCAGGTTTGCATTTTGGTTAATGTATTGATAAAATTTTTGTCCTCTAACTTCAGATAATGGCTACCTAGAACTAAAACCTAGTAACCTACTGGGCTTACACTTTTCCTTGTGTATGTGTGCAGAACAAAGAAAACCTGGACTCAGGCAGAAATCTGTTAAAGCAAAGTCAAGTTGCATGAGATGCGGATCAGGACATGTGGGTCAGAACATCTGGGTTCTACTGGAGAGTCTTGCATTAGCTTTCATTTGCACTTTGTCAAAGCTTTTTTCTTTCTTTATGGTATTTTTACAGGTTTTTTTGTTTTGTTTTGTTTTGCTTATGCAGAGAAGATATCTTAGCACTTCCCTTTACAAGATGGAATATGAGAGGCATAGTGTTTATTTTCTGTGGTGACTAGGGAAGGCCTAGATGAATAAGATTTATTGAAAGAAGTTATTTAAAAGCATCTCCCAGTGTAGGCTCCTCTCTCCATGAGTTCACATGTCCTGCCAGAAGCCTGCTTCAGTACAGGTTTCCCATGGTATTTCAGCCATTTTTCAGGCATCCATCTGCTCTGGTGTGGGGCTCCTCCATGGGATGCGAGTGGATCTCTGCTCTCCCATGGACCTCCATGGAATGCAGGGGCACAGCTGCCTCAACATGGTGTGAACCATGGGCTGCAGGGGAATCTGAGCTCCAGCACCTGGAGAACCTCCTACACTTCCTTCTCCACTGATCTTGGTGTCTGCAGGGCTTTATCTCTCAGACAGTCTCAATTCTCTCTCTGGATGAAGTTTCACTGCATTTTCCTTCCCCTGCTTCATAAATACACTATCCCAGAGGTACTAACACCATCACTGATGGACTCATCCTTAGCCATCAATATGCTCTGTCAGACACGTGAGAAACTTCTGGCAGCTCTTCAGAGTACTCACCCCTACAGCCTCCACCACTATCAAAACCTTGCCACATGAACTCAATACACCTGCATATTCTTACATCTTTGGACATTTACAAGTGGTAAATACCACAAATAAAATCAAGCTCTTTAATGAGTTATTTATTCCTCAAATATATAACAGGTAGGAGTGTGGCTATTCTTGCCATTATTCCAAGTTATGACACAAATTATTCTTTGCATGTGTATCTCTGCTAAAGTAAACAAACTTTCACGGACAGGACTTCACAGTACGAATCTATGAGATTCAAAGTGAAGACATTTTATTCCACACAGCACATAGTTTATATAGAGTCAAAGGTACATCTTATTGGCTAAAAAGGTCTCATTCTAACACACTAGAACTTTTAATTGGTTACAAGCCTATATCTCACAAGTCCAATGTTTATATTATCTCATCCTAATGTTATCAGGTCCATGTCCGGAGATCAGCAAGGCAGTTCAGACGTTCCCATGAAAGCACTTGCAGAGAGTGACCGTCGCCTAACGGACAAAGAGCAGGTATGCGTCCTTGCTTAGCTGACATATCTGCACGATTCTCACAGAGCTGAAGCAGTTTGGATTGCTCAGAAATTCACTTTCTGCAAGCAATCTCTCAACACTCTGTTTATGTTTCAGCTACTCTAAGTGGTAAATCTGATTTTTTCCCAAAGTTAGCAATCTTCTTACTTCTTAAAGTTCTTGGGGTTTACCACATTATTCTCCCCTTTTTTGGCTCTTAGGTATATAGCATGTTATCCATCACCTAAGCTAAATTCACTTCAGTCTTCTATTTGTGCATTCAAAGGTGAAAGAACTATTTTACAGGACAGTTCTTCCCACTCTTCAAAAGTGCTGCAGTCTGGGGTCTACAGAGATATTGCCGGGTGTGAACAACCCACATGGAGATACTGTAAAATCTTTATCTTTGGTCTTTTTCTTAGAAACTGGGAGGAGGAAATGCCTGTCAGAATTGTAAACATACTTGTGAATTAATGAACTGGACTGAAATAGATGATTGCCTAATGCTGCCTCCAGCTCCACGTGCCCTCATGTGAGAATTTCAATTAGTAAAGCACTTACTAAGTAGCATCCAAATTATGCTTTCGTAACTGTATCCATACTGACATTCCATGCAAAATCACAGGATATCTAAAAAGATATTTTATTGTTTTCAAGAAAAAACAGAGGGATAGGACAGTGAACCATAGAATAATGGAATGTCTTGGGTTAGATGAGTCTTTAAAGACCATCTAGTTCCAATCTCTCTGTCATGGGCAGGCACACCTTCCAGTAGAACAGATTGTTTAGAGACCCATCCAACCTGGCCAAGGGTGGGACAGCCACAACTTCTCCGGGCAAACTGTTACAGTGCCTCACCACCCTCACGTAAAGAATTTCTTCCTAATATCTAGTCTAAACCTGCTTGGGTTTTTTTTGTTTGTTTGTTTGGGGTTTTGTTTGGTTTTGTTTGTTTGGGTTTTTTGGTGTTGTGGTTTGGTTGTTTGTTTTTTTTTTTCCCCCAGTTTGAAGCCATTTCCCCTTGTCCTGTAAATAAATGATCTTGTAAATAGTCCCTCTCCATCTTTTTGTAGGGTCCCTCTAGCTACTTTAAGGCCATAACTAGGTCACCCCTGTCACGTGAAAGGGAGGAGGGAGACAGAAATGCAAAGATTTCTAGTCTTAACTGTATTAATAAGAAATTATTAGCAATAAGTGCTTCCAGACAATCAGAACCTTATGTCCCCAGCTCTGTCTGTCGACTAATGGACAGCACACATGTTGGGTTTCTGACCTCTGCTTATGAAGCCACACTTAATAGCTAGAAAAGAACTTTCCCCACAACAGCTCCCGAAATAACATTTATTAATACAAGTATGTGACAGCTATTGTGGGTTCCGCTTTGCCGGTGATAACGTTCAGCTGCAAGATTGTATTTGATTGATAATAAAAGACTCCAAAAGAAACCAGTACAAAACACATTTTACAGAGACAAACACACTAAACTCAAGTTACAATACAGCAATGGATCCCATTTTCACAACAGACAGAAACTAGCAACAAAGAACTACTAACTAAAAACACAGCCATCTAAAACACTTATCTAGACACTTTCTCAATAACATAGGACAATAAAATAACTTGCACACCGCTCTCTCTGTAATACAAAACAAAAAGAAAGAACAGAGCTGCTTTTTATCAACACACATGTTGAAAAAGAAACTGCACATTGAAAGTAAAGCAAGTTACTGTAGAGCAAAACAGAGCTGGTCTTATAAAGTAAGAATAGCAAAAAGCATTAACCAATATAAAGTAGCAAAGTGTGAGGCAAGTTACTGTTATTAGTATTAAGGCAGCAAAACACAGACAGTAAAGAAGATTCTTATAAAGTAAGAATCAAAGTAGCTGTTAGCATAAAATGCAACATAGAATGTATAAAGGAATAAGCTTAGCAAGAAAGTAAAGTTAAGAAAGTAAAGTATAGAAAAATAGAAAGCACATGGTTTTCTCACCTCTACATTGTTCCAGGAGGTAGGAGGAGACAGGACAAGCTGCAGCAGCTACCTTCACAGAGTTGTGGCATTTTCCCCTTTTCTGCTGGAGTTTAAACTCCACACTTTTTATACCTTTTTTTTTTCCCTCATGTGGTGTCGTGTGACTAAAAGTCAATCTTTTGATGGGGTGATACAGATGCCTGAGAGGGGTAGCTCCTTGACTGGTCATAGAAAATATCGCAAAGGGAGGCCGTGTCATTTTTTAACACTTTGTTAATCTCATCAGTTCGAAAGCTTTTGTTCTTTGCTGGAGCACCCCTCTAGGGGGCTGAGGCATCTCCCTCAACCCATCAGGGCTTATCAGCCCATCACCCCACAACCCCAAAGCATTTAGGTGTAACTCATGGAATTTGGGTGTAACTCAAAGGGAAAGAGCTGTCACATCAAATTAATAAAGTAGATATTTCCATTTGGTGAAACTATATAAAATTCTATTCACTATTTTGGTTAAATCTCTACTGTGTATAGTGAGTGCTTTAATAACTACCTAAAACAAGATTACAGATATCACAGGCTGAATGAAAAAAAATCTGCCCTTAAAAATAAGGAAGGAGGGATTTTCAGCATTTATGAAGACTTGTTTTCTCCTTTCCTTATCACTCTCTCTAAACCCCACATGTATTGAGAAGATGTGAGACAGGGAGTAATGCTGAACTGCCTGCTCTCCCAGGCAGCCTGTATCTTACAGGATTGTAATGCTACACTAGGTTGTTCTGCAGTACAAATCACTGAATGCAAGAAAGGAGGAAAACCTGCTTTGCCTTGAAAGCTCTGAGAAGAAGAGGTTTAATCCAGTCAAAATATCTTCACACTTACATTAACTAAAAATACAGCATCCTGAAAGTACATCACAGATTCAGTTATGAACAATGACCCAGGACCCTAGGTTAGTTTTTCTACTCAATACAATCCTAGTTTTCATGTATAAGGGCAGAGTAGTACAGGTAATGCAAAAAACTGCCACCTTAATTGATAGTAGTAGCACTTGGTAAGGAGAAATGCATTGATGCTACTTTAATTATCCATATTTCTTATGTTATGTGACCTATTATTAAGAGCAGACTTCATTTAACTCTCTAGTGCAAATTTTGACTCTTTCCTATTACTTTGAGAATCTCAAAATTTCCAAAAAAATAAACACGGAGAGCTCTGCAAAATTATCTGCTCTAGCATTAGAAGCAGACAATTACAAGCAAAGCTACTTATAAAACAGAGCAGGGTGAAGTCCTAGCAATGATGTGACCTGTTATACCTTCACCAGGTTTTGGTGCCCTGCAGGTGATTGGGGAGGCTACAGCTGGATGTGCAAACTCACATGCTATGGAATGGGGACAAGCAATCTAGTAGACACTCCTGAAAGAGTGTTGTCCCTGCTTTGTCATATGCAGTGGGTCTTCCCACAAAAAAAAAAAAATCCTTTTTTATAATGTCAGTGACTTAGTCTCATTCCCACTTACTCTGTCATACAGAATTTATAGTTCCCCTCTCTATTTCCTCTCCATTTTCCATTGTTCATCTCATACATGTTTAAAATATTGCAGCAAATCAAACCTGACTCTCTTCTTATTCACCCCTGTGTTCAGGCATTTGCCTCCAGAGCTCACAGCTGTGATTGATATCCCAGGTCATGTAAAACCAACAAAAGACTATTTTGCTGAAGAGGAAAACAGAAAATTGCATACTACAGCATAGGCAACATGGCCCTTTTTATCTCCTTGCTCCACCTTTAAAATAAATTTTTTGATCAAAAGCAACTGCATCTGAAGTTGCTGTCAACCACAATTTTATATTAGCTTTTATAAAGATGTTTAAGTGAACAGATTTCAGCCTAAGTGGACCTGTCAGGAGTGTTGAAGGGCAGAGAGTTATTTCTTGGTTATATTTCAAATACTGCCTGAAATCAATTCCACCAGCTAGAAGACACCATGTGAACTGCTTGATCCACACTATAACCAGTGAGATATAACAGATCAGCTTCTCCCATCTGCAGTGTGGGACAGCAGCAGGGCAGAAATCAAGCAGGTTCTCACACAAAAGGGTGACTTGCTCATGCAATCTCCCCAAGTTTAGGATGTGATTTGGCTTCATGACAGCTGGAGATGGGTTAAAGCAAGATCTTCCTTGAAACTGCATACGATTCAGGCTTCAGAGTAAAGATAGATAGATGATAGATGATAGATAGATAGATAGATAGATAGATAGACAGACAGACAGACAGACAGATAGATGATGGATAGATAGATAGATAGATAGATAGATAGATAGATAGATAGATAGATAAGCCCTGAATTGCTGAATTTCTTTCTACTCCTACTCATAGCCCAGTGATTACTAAAATTCAGCAATTCTGAAAATGCTGTCTGGCATAATTACAGAAGGCAGAGGCTATGGGGGCTAAAATTCTGCTGACTTTACCATGTTCACTACAGTAGTTAAACATGAAATAATGTGGAATATGAAATACTTCTGTTAGTAATAAAATATTTACATTTTCCATCAGAAAAAGCAAGTAACCAACCAAACTCCAGCATACTCCCAATTTAAGGTTCAATTTGGTGATCTTGGAAGTGTTTTCTAATCTGCATGCTACAGCATGATTTTATGATTAAGCAGAAAAATAAAAATCACTGTATTATAAAAATACAGTTCAACATCTTATTCCTGATAGTGGTCAACAGTGGGTCCTTATAACAAAAAATGAGAAAATATAATTAAATAGTTGGTGATACTTCCCTAAATAGTCTCCCAGTGTTTTATTTCAGGATAGTTGTGTGATTTATCTGTGATATATATCACATGTAAAGTGATTTATTTTTTAGTTCCTCTGATCTTGTTAAAAAGCATGATCTGAGACTCTCACAGTGCACAGATGGACCTCTTAACCCAAACATTTTTACTGGAGGGTATTACAACATCTGTACTTATTTTAGGCACATGAATTTAAAAAAAGAGAAAAAAAAAGGAATATTCATAATTCCCAACTTTGTGATCACATAAATACAGAATATAAGTTGTGTCATAGAAGAGAAATAGTTTTATAAAAAATACACAATTGATATAATTTTGAGGGCAAAGTGATAGGTCAGTTCAGTAAACTTTAAATTTTAATCTGTATTTAAATGTGTCTGTAATTTATGACCAAAATGGTGATTATTTCATCTCTGGCTGGAGAAAAGGGTTAACATTATGTAAGCATGTAAGGTAGAATCATGAATGATCATAATTTATTTGAAGACTTTCAGAACGCAACACTTTATAATTGTATTTGCTCCAAGTTAGGCATTGAGTCTGAGCTACTCACCTGGATGCTATATAGAGAATAAAAGACTCAGATTGGGATCTCCAGAGACAGGCATGTTAAAATGGGATGAATGACCTTCTGGAAGTGCTCATTTATCTTCTCATTGACAGTAGTATGATTCTAAATGATAATCCAGACAGATAACTTTTGGACAGTTAAGGTTAGGTAAGATTAATCTCTCACCTCATGCCTAAGAAAAATAATTTTATACACTCTAAATTTTATCTCGAGTCTCATCAAATCTAACTTTATCTTATCTAATTTAAACTTTTTGTATCCACATTGTCGCAGATCTAGCTACCACGTTAATAGATATTTTCTTATCTATTTAGAAAGATGCTAATATCAAACATATACACAAAAACGCAGCCACTAA
>VWZD01012774.1:166364-204343 GCA_013396695.1 Sakesphorus luctuosus | reverse complement strand
TGTGCTAAAGCCCTGTTTCCCAGGAAGTGTTCAGACATCCCCTGTGGGTGGTAACTAAACATCTGCCATCCGCCCCCCCCCCCCTTCCCCCCCCCGCCTTTTTTTTTTTCCTCGTTGCTTGTGCCTGTGCAAGCTTTCACTTTTGCTTTTGTAAAACTGCCTTATCTCAAACTAGGAGTAGCTTTACATCCTATTCTCCCTCCCCTGTCCAGCTGAGAAGAGGGAGTGGCAGGTCAGTGACCAGGACCTGTGTGGAAAAAAAGCAGCATTTAACAATCATATTATGGTGTTAGGGCACAATCACAAGTGCTATTTAATTTATTAGTAGAGCCAAAATCAGAGAGGATACAGACAGTTCCTAATGCACAGTTCCTAATGCACATACCATGTACCAGGCAGAAGTTGGCAGAGTCAGTCAGTTTCAGATACTTGAGAGCAATATTAGTATTCTCTGTATATCCTCACAGATATTCTCAGAAGAGGCCATACATGGCAGCAGCTTATCAAGCTGGTGAGAAACTGTCTTCATAACTGCAGAGCCACAAGTATCATCTCTACAGAGAAATTCCTGACCAGAAGAGAGAGCAGGTGTAGTCATATTCTAATTTATATTCTTCATCCATGCATTTCTTTTTCTTTGGCACACAATGAATGCATAATATATACACTTTATTGTGCCAAATAAGAGGGTTATCTGGTAAGATAATATTTCTAATTTCCCATGGTTACCTGTACTGCACATTGTTATTATTGCATTTCATACCTGACCTGAGTTTTACTTTTATTAACATTTGTATTAATTTGACTGCACTGATAAAATTATAGATGAATGTGTCATCTTCAAAATGGAAAAAAAAATAAATGCTGGTCAAAAGGAGTTGAATATGAAATTCCCCAATAATTTGATAGTTGCAAGGAGGGGGGTGAGAATCAAAACCAAAAGAGGGAACGAGTTCTAAAGAATAAATCAAGCATATAGCACTAGAGCTGCTGAACAGGATACTTATTAGAAAGTTATGAAAGTCCAAGTGTCCTAGGCAGGAACACAGACAAGGCTTGAACATTCACGGTGTAGGCAATTGCTGCAATGATACTGCACATTATAGGTACCTCCCTGAATCATGGAGGGCATAAAAAAACCCCAAACCAAAACAACAAAAAACCCCAACCAAACAAAGGAAAAACCAAAACCAAAACCAAAACAAAGTAACATTCCCCAAAAGAAGTAACTAAAAACTTAAACTGCTTATTAACAGCTCTCCGTAACTGTGTGTTCTCAAATAAGGTCAACATAGTCTTTTCTCCAGAGCAATGAGCACATAAATGCTGCCATCTGGTACTGTTCAAGGCAGGAATTTTGATCTATGGTCTAAGCCTGCCCGTCTCTGAAATCTGCAGGAGCTTTTCCTTTTTCTTCAGTAGCTGTTCCAAAATCCTTCTCATTGGACTTTGAGCATCCGACTGAAACATATAAGAGAGGAATACAGGCAGAGTAGTTTTCGTCTAAACTCTATGGAAAAAGAGATTGATGCTACTCACCCAAACTCTAAATAACCTCTGGAATGTCCTATATTTCTCCATTGATTTCCTATCTCTCTCCATTCATTTTAATGAATGTAGGGCAGTTACATCCCTACATTAGGTAGTTCAGATATGTGCCAAAAATTATATGGCCCTTGTGCTTAACCTTGCTTGAATCAACACGCTGCATTAGAACATTTTTTTTTCCTTTGAGAAACCAGACCTTTTCTTTTTTTGAGCAAACATCTGTAGTTTCGAGAATCAAAAAGCCTTCTTTTTTGTTATTTTTTAAGAGACAAAATTTAACAATCATGTATAATTTTGGTTAAAAAAATGTTTCTTGTTTGCACCTAAAAATACCCTGAGTATTGTAGAGATAGTTCAACAAAGGTGCTGGTTAAATAAATATGCTTTCAACAGTTGTCAAGAAGCATTGCAACTGCAAGTTGCCTATCCTATACTGTTTTGTTTTGTTTTGTTTTGTTTTTTTTAATATTGACAGCATTAAAAGAGGAACAAGAAAAACAGCGGTTATTCTAACACAGAATTTGTACCTAAAATTACTGTGTACATGGATTAAATCCATAAATTGCTATGCTGAGACAACTAATACAATGAAGAAATGCTAACCAGTTTGTGCCTGCAGCAGACAGATTAGAATGGCTTTAATGACTTGGGTGAATGGCATCTGGAGGTAGCAGAGCTCACGAAGTCTCCAGTGAGATTGTTGCCCTGCATTTTACTTGTGTTAACAAAATTAGATATGAGTTGCCTGTGTGTGCTCAGAAGGGCTGTTTCTTGTATACAGTGCTTCCCACAGAATATAAAAGCAAGTTGCTTTTCAAGAATTGTTTCCTAAGTGATAAATTACACAAATTTCTTTAGACTATTAATCACTAAATAATTTACCCAGAGGATAATGAAGCATACCTCAATAAAAAAAAAAAATGTTTAGTATAATTACAATTATATTCACAAGGCATTTAGCTTATGATCACTGAAAGTATTTCAAAGGGTATTTTTCCTCAGTGACTTTGATTTTCCCCACTCTATCAATTCTGAACTTTGCTGTCTGGCATTATAACTGCTAAGTTGTCTTAGTTTAGAAGACAACTAAGATATTTATATGGACCAGAAAAGAAGGGCTTCCCGAAAAAAAATCACCACAGCTTTGAAATTTAGGAGTTTTAATCAGAAAAATGTATGTGAATGAAGGATAACAGTTCTTAACTACAAATACATGCATACATATCTATATAACCAAAACTGGGGCAAAACAAACAACTACTCCAGGGAGGGGGGGGGGACGACAAAACCCTTTAAATGAAACAATTTTTTGTCTGTCCTCTTTTGGTGTAATTATATTTAAGGACAGCAGGGGTCGCTGCCACGGCTCGGCTAGCAGCAAAGTGACTCAGTTTCTCTGGTAAGACAAAGACGACAAAGTCAAAAGGGAGTTCGTGAGTCGCTGACTTCTCAGAATTACTCATGTGGAGAGATGGAGGCCACAGAAGAGGATGGGGTGGAACTCTCTGGCAGGCAATGCAGAGTCTTCTCTTTTTGTCCTCTGGTCAGGGACAAGAGACTAGGGACAGGGGCTAGCGGTGGTGGTGCTCACCCTCTGCAGACAGAAAGCTGCTCACGAAAAGGGATCTGTAACAAGGATACAGGAGCATGGCCACAGCTTTCCTCTTTCTCTCTCCCTCTGATGAGCAGCACAGAGCACCAGACCTGAGCTGCGGTTGTGGGTGGCCAAAACCAGGCGAACTCAGCTCTCTCAAAACACCTTCATGAGTCCAGCAAATGGTGGATTTTTCACTCACTGCAGCTGGCTAAGAAAAAAGTGATGATCTCCCACCCTCCAAGAAACCTCTCCTTCCCCCTTCAAGAAATCAAATTAGAATTCAAAGCAGTTGGCTACTCCTTTTGTTATCTAGTGGCATGAGCGTTGGGCATTTGCTCCAAAGTCTGTGGTGGCGGTGAGGGAGAGAATTTCTTTATCATCCAAAACTACAACAAAGGTTTATGTGAAAACTCTGGTTCTGCTTTGTGGGAGTCTTCTGTATCATGAAAATGATTGAGGATAAAATACTTTTCTTAGATTTTCAGATTTTTCTGATTTCTTTCTTAGACAAGTAGAGCTCTTAATATTCTCGCTGGGTAAAGTCTAAAGCTGCTGGCTTAGATGCCATTTTCAGTGAAGCTGTAACAAAGTACAGATATGTGTTTACTTTTGGAGCAGAAACTTTGCTGCTATGTTGAAATTCATGTTAAACTCCATGCCTGTGTTTATATTAATAATACATGAGTTCCAGAGGGCAGATCTGGCATGACTGTCAACAGTATTTGGCTATTTGATCCCTGCATGCTCTATTTGAAAGATCTTAAATAGCTAAAGAAGTCCTAAGTCTTCAGAAGAGACCTAGCTTGGGGGAAAAAAAAAAAAAAAGGTGATTACCATGTTAAAACTAGTTAATCTGCTCTTGGCTTTCCAGAGACATATAATCTGTATTCTAAGGGTATTAACAAATGCAAGACCTTCCAAAAGAGATTTTGTGGAAGCTGAGCATGTTGAGCCAAATATTTGTGAAGAAATATCTTCACAGTAGCTCAATGAATAGGAAACAGGTCCCCAGAAAGGAAAACTTATTTTTCACTTATCCTGAATACAAAGGAGTTTGAATTCAACATGTTTATGCTGTTTATGCATTTTAAATTAGGAAGGAAAGGAAACAAACAAAAACAAGCAAACAAAAAAACCTGAACCCAACCAACTAAAGAAAGACAAACCAAATACCATTACTAGATTAGTGTGCATGTAGCTGTGAGCAGTAGGCTCCTGAAATAAGCTGATTTTTTTTTAAACTTATTTCACATTATTTTTTATTTTTGACTGAATGAGGAATCCACTTGTTAAGATAAATTAAATCTTGGAGTTTTTTTTACTTTCTGTTGTTACTCTCCATGACCTTCACCTTCCTTATCAGAGGGCTCCCTGGAGATGTGGGTTGAAGTCCCTAAGCAGAGCAAGGTCACACTCTGGGCATGTGCTTTAGCCAGAAGATTATCCTGCAAAACGTCCGTAATGCCAATTCCTCCATCCATTTTTTTAGTGAGTTCTTTTCTATCAATATCTAATCACAGCTGACATCCTGGTGTGGGTTCCTCTGCTTGAGTCTGAATTGCAACCGCATATTAGTACTGAAGCTGAGTGCTTCTGAGTTGTGCACTTGTGAGTGAAGACGTACAAGGAGTATTCAGATCCACCAGACAGGTACCAGGGAGTTCTATATGCACCAAGAATGAGACTGTGTCAAGGATTAGGCCATCTGGAACACAACTTTACATCAATTCTTAAATTAAGCATCTAGATTTCTCAGACCTCAGTCACAGGTGGTATCTAAAGCTGGCTGCTGTCAATGGAGGCACTGATGGTGGGTGGCACCAAGCTTTATGTGAGTTACAACAGGCATCTCTTGAAAATCTGTAACTGAATAAATTCAATAAATTGAACATCTTCAGTTTAATGAATAAAGACCTGCTGTGTGTGAATGATTTTAATTTCCTGTTTGAGGTCAGAGATTTAACTTAGTGAGCAAGCTGCAAAAATTATTTTCTTTGACTGGTTTCTACGCCCAGAACTGACAGTGTATTTGAATATGTCTGAACCAGTGATAACTTTTTGTCGCTGAGGTTTCTGCTTTGCTTTTTGCATCCGTCTATACTTTTAAAATTTTTAGATGGTCACAAACACAGACCTACTCTAGAGTAGATAAATGCTAACATAACATAGATAAAAACTGGTAATAAAACACATTTAGATTCCACATTGCTTGTTTTTTGAGAGGTCATTGCAGTGACTGCATAGTCACATGCACAGTCAACTTGTATCTTTTGGTGTTTCAGATATCTCTGTAGTATCTCAGGATGGAAGTAATATGTTTGTGCTGATCGCATCTAAAAGCATCTTGTACCATCGTGATTTATCTCAGTATTCTCAATAATGTCTTGCAAAATGTTCTGTTGTGAATAGAAGATGGAGGGTGATAAATACTTGCAAACATGTTCAACACTTGGAGGGGGGAAGAGGGAGAGATGGGAGGGGAGAGAGAGAGAGAGAGACTGCTGTGGGGAGAAATAAAAATTGACTGGTACAGAGAAATGGGGAAAGAAATGTCTGTTTTCAACAGGCAAACACAATTTGCATGCGAAGAACCTCATGCACAGCGCTTAACACACTGTAAAATAACATTATTTATATAAACTTTATCAGACATTTCATCTTTCAAATTTTATTTCAGAATTAGTCTTGAAATATCCCTAAGGTATTGTCTTACTTGCAAAATATTATTTCAATTAGTTGAATATCATTCTTTACAGGATTCAGGTCAAACAAGGGGCAAAACTAAATCCAAACCAAACAATATGTGTCTGCAATAAATTTCTGTTCCTGAATTATTCATACATAATGGCATAGGTGACTCTTCAAGCATTTTGAATTAACTAGAATTGATTTCTCACTTTTTTATGCCTAGTTGTACAAGCTTTTTTGTACTTTTACTTCTCCTTAACAAATAAAGTATTGATTCAACTCCACTGAACATGTTTTATTTAAACTTCGCCCTTTGTCAGCAACTTAGTCCTCTACCCAGAATTCTCCTCTCTGACTTTCTATTGTCTCCTGATTTGGAAGGTGAAATATACTGGATAGGCTTCTTGATATGTCATAATGCATAAAACACTTTCCAAGTTTGCTGGGAACAGTTACAATACAAAGCACATATTATTCACTTAGTGCTGCTTTTCTTAACTAGACCTTCAAACTGCTCCCTGGGAAATTCAACAGTTTCAAAGTCAAAAAAACACACATATAAACTATAAGCATTTTCTTTTCCATTTTTTCTTCTTTGGCTAGTTTATTCTCATTTCAATCTAAAACTAACATTAAATGCTGAACTCACATGTTGTCTTACTGTCCCTCCTCAATAGGATGGGGAGAAACTAAGATGGAAATGTTCCTGGGTTGAGAAAAGGCAGGGAGATTACTTGGCAATTACCATTACAGGCAAAATAGACCCAACACATGGAAAATTAATACAATTTTCTGCCAAATAAAACTCTGAAAAACTCTAGATATGAACATAAATATATTTCATCTGCAAAAATTACCTGATTGTAGAACCAAAGACAAGTGAGGAAGTAAGAAAATACCACATTAACAGGAACACAAAGTAGCTCTTCTTCCCATGCCAGCTCTTTCTCTTTAGCAAGTGCAGCTGTAGAGCATTACCTCTAAACAACCCTCAGTAAAAAACAACATCATTCTGTGTTTGTACATCCCTTAGTGACACTCAAAGAAGAGTCAGTCTTTACTGAGTCATGGTAGATATGATAAGCAACAAATGAAAGTTTATTTTAATCTGTTGAATACAGTATAGAGATAAGTAAAACTTAACTGTATATACATAGAAATGAAATAAACTTGTAGAGGTAACCATTATTCAGTATGAAGAAAAAATTAGACCTTTATATTTTCTTTTAGAAAAGCAAAGACTTGATTACAGATCTTATGTTGTCCTCAGTATCAGGCTCCAACTTATGATTCAAAGTGATTGATTTTATGTTCTTAGTTCCACAGCTGTGAATTAGCCAAAAATGTAAATAAAAAACCACAAAGAATTGAGTATTTTTTTCTTTGTTTTACCAGATAAATTTAAAATAAAATGATCTTTAAGTAGTTCAACCATATTGAATACCACAAATCTGTACAAGTATTTCCCATATACTTATTTTAGTGAAGTTGTCGGTTAAATGCCTCCCTGACACCTGATTCTGTCAGATCTCGGAAGCTAAACAGAGTCAGCCCTGGTTAGTACTTGGATGGGAGACCTCCTGGGAATGCCGGGTGCTGTAGGTTCTGGTCCTGAGGACTTTACTGTCACCATCCAAGCTCACTTGGTCATGGCAGGTGAACCTTAGGAGTTAAAGGGTGGGGCCAGTTCTGCGCATGCTGTGCCTCACCTAAAAAATCCACTGTACAGGCTCTAAAGTCACACCCACGTGGGGAGAGCCCTTCCCAAAATCTTCATTTGTGAAGCTGAGCCATACATACATAATGAAGTTCTAAGTACTTTTGAAACTCATGAAACTGGCCTCTTTCCCCAAACATCTCTTCAGTAAAATCTCTATATTCTTATAAAAATTCTGCTGCACTATCCAGATTTTTAATACAGAGGCTCTTTGTTCAACTGATTAAAAGTGAAATGGATATCACAAGAGATGTAGTTTTAGTACCTTACACAGTAATTGGAAGAAAATTGATTAGACCCTCTAGAAAAAGGAAAGAGCTGCTTTAATGGAGCAGTAAAACCTGGAAACTATTCCCAGTCTCTTTAAGGACAATAAGATCATGAGGAGAATTCACTAAGAGGAAGTCATACTTGACTAACTGATAGACTTCTATGATGAAGTAACTGGCCTAGTAGACAAGCAGAGAACAGTGGATACTGCCTCCTTGGACTGCAGAAAGGTTTTTGACACTGTCTCCTATAAGATCCCCATAGAGAAGCTGTTTGGTGGATGATCTGGAGGAGCAGTGAGGTGTAATTAAAACTGTCTGAGTGGTTAGGCCCTTAGGGTGGTGATCAGTGGTGCAGAGTCTAGTTGGAGGCCAGTGACTGGCAGTGCACCCCAGGGATCAATACTGGGTACAGTCCTGCTTGGCTTTGTCATTACTGCTCTGGGTGATGGGACAGAGAGTGCCCTTAGCAAGTTTGCAGATGACACTAAGCTGGGAGGAATAATGCACTGCCTTCTGGAGAACCTCAGCAGGATCCAACAGGAACTTCATGACATGCAAGAGGGAGAAATGCAAATTCCTGCATCTCGGGAGGAACAAACTTATGCATCACTGTCTGCTAAGATCCATACAGCTGGAAAGCAGCTTGGCAGGAAAGAGCTTGAGTGTTCTGGTGGTCACAAGGTTGAACAGAAGCCAGCAGTGTACCCTAGCTGCAAAAAAGATGAATGGCATCCCCATTAGGTGGAGTGTAGCCAGTGAATTGAGAGATGTGACCCTTCTTTATTCAGTGCTGGTGAGGTTAAGTCCTCAGGAGGATCTTATTAGTGTGTATGAATACCTGAAGGGAGGGTGCAAAGAGGCAGAGTCAGGCTTTTATTAGTGATGCCCTGTGACAAGACAAGAGGCAACTGGCATAAACTGAAACATGGGAGGTTCCCTTGAATATCAGGAAACACTTTACCATGAGGGTGACTGAGCACTGGCACAGGTTGCTCAAAGATATGTGGTGTGTTCCTTGTTAGAGACATTCAAAAACCATCCACAGTCCTGGGTAACTGGCTCTAGGTGTCCTCCTTGAGCAGGAGGGTCAGATAGGATGACCTCCAGAGTCTCTTCAAACTTCAAACATTTTTGAATCTGTGATTCTGTGATAAATATTTTCTCTGTAATTTTAGTCTATCAAGTCCATTAGACTGTAGGATTCAGACATACATTGCTACACAGTACCTATGTTAAAATTTGCCTGAGCCATTAAAATCAGCTTTGTTGTTTCCTATGAAAACTGCAATATGTTTACATTTGTGCTATCATCTATAAAACAACAATCCAGCATGTACCACCACAAATGCCAGAGGAAATCCTGGAAATTTATGAAGTTTGTGAAGGAAAGCCCAGTCATTCTCTTTTGCACTTAGCAGAAAGAAATGTATGTGACTTTTGAAGCTGTCACATCTTGTGGCTTTCCATAAAATGGGGTTTTTCAGAATCTCAAAAATTTCATTTTAAAACTAGATTGGTTTGTGGCCCCTATACACCTCATGAAAAAGCTATTTAAGTTATCACTTAGATTACTTGAAGCCTTCTTCTATTTTCTGGCTTAAATGTGCACCATTTCTTCTCATGTCAACATTGACAGTTAACTTAAGTAGTTCTTCTCCTGCCTTAATTCTTAGCCCTCTTGATTATGATCCAATCCCCACCTAATATTCATTTAGCCAAGGTAAAAGACACTTTCCCAAGGCTCACCTTCTGTAACAGTATTTTGTATCTTTGGGTCTCCCTAGCAGCCTTTCTCCGTACTCGTTCCTGTTGGAATGTATCACTCTGGAATGAGCTGACCAGAACAGCAGAGATGATTCCTCTGGGCTCTTCCTGAGGTTTTCTGCAACATTCTTAATAATCTGAACCTGGGTACCCAACGTGATTCTTTTAAAGCTTGCATTTATATTGTTCTTGGCAAGTAACATCCATGTCCTGGGACATTTTGCAATTCACTGTTCAAGAAAGTAGTTACAAGTCTGCCAGGTTTGTAGCAGCCTACATCTATGTGTGATGCCATGGGCAATGAGGATGCTCCAGGAAACAATCTCTTCTGATTTTCCTCCATGGTAGTCCGCATCAGTTGTTCAGTCTGCATGATCTGAGTGAAAGACACAGATTTTCATTGCTAGACCACAGTGGAAATATGGGACATTTTTTACCCTTGTCACAAAGAAGACAAAGCCAAACAATGCTACCGTGTAGTTAGCCAAGGCAGCTTTCTCCTGAGGCAGTACAGGTGTTATGGGTTTAGCCAGGTGGGCCTAAATTTAGGTTTTAAAGTTCAGACTAGGTCTGGAATTGTCAGCTGACTTGAGCTGGGCTGGGCTAGCTAACAGCTGACTTCTTCTAGCCAATAATATTGTATTCCATACCATATAACATCATCTCAAAAGGAGTAAAATCCAGTGTGTGGGGGTGGCTTAGTCAGTTCCTCCATGTCCGGGCTACAAGCTGGACGTGGTGCAGCTCTTGTCTTGGAGTAGACCTTGCTCCTGCTGCTGCTGCTGCTACTTGCACGGAATGATTTGCTTCAGGATGGTAATAATGATACTCAAATTGTGTGTTTCTCAGTTGCTCAATATTGAAGAGTTGTTTCTTCTCTTTGTATGTTCAGTCATGGACAAGAAAGGAGCAAGATAAAAGTTGTGTAGGCAGGTCAGGCATCCAGTGCAGAGACAGCTGAGATTGATAAGTAGCACAAGGTAACACTGAGAGCTGGAGGGAGAAAGCAGAAATATGGTTCTTATCCCTTTTTCCTTCTCATTTTATTGTCTGATGTTTTGACATTACTGAAGTACAGAGAAAGTGCTGCTAAAAGCTGTCAAGAGTGCACCGAGAAAACACAACAGAAAATAGCAAGTAGTGGGCAATCACACAGAGCTGCTAATCAAGTTGAACCAGCTTTAAATAATCTCTGTACAATGAAGTTGCACAGATTCCAGCAATGAAATCAGCCTCCTATGAATATTTCCTCCTTGCTGATGGCAGCACCCAGAGACTTTTACCCATATCTACCTGATGAAACATGTCCTCTGTTGGGCATTACAACTGCCTTCCTCTCACAAGTCCTAACCATTAAATTTGAATCCATAAGGTGTAAAATTAAAGGCTTGATTTCAGAGTAAGAAGAAAATAACTGATTTTTTCCTGTTCCCTTCATTTGGCTCGGGATCAGTGTTTCAAATAATAACATCTGATAAGGATTTAATTCTGTTAATCAGGCTTTAGAATTATTTCTTGTTACATGCTTCAGTTTCCAGAGTATACAATGAAAGGCTGCTACTCACCACGGTTGGTTGGTAATTCATTTTTACAGTGATTTTTTTCTCAAATACAAAATACTAATTTGTCAGAACCTACAGTTGTGAAGGCAAAAACATGCCTTGACTGATATCTTTAGTCAAATTTTGAAAAATTAAGTTCTGGTTACCACAGTATGTTTCTTGGGATTTTTTCCCTTCAATATTTGACACCCCCCCCCCCCCCCCCCCTTCTTTTATTTAGAGTTTCTGATTAATTCATATTGTCATGCATTCCAGATTGATAGCAAATGGTTTGTAATTTTCAAACTGAAATGTTTTGACTTCCCCATTTATATTTTTTCCTTCCCAGGGTTTCAATTTCTTTAACATTTTATACATACCAAACACTTACCTTTTTTTTTTGTCAAATCATGACTAGATCATTGCATTTCTAATTTTGGAAACTTTTGGTTTGCTAAGAAAACTTGCTTTTAAAAATTCAGCACCCACATCGCCTTCTCTTTAAATCTGCTGTGGTGTGTTGACCTTGGCTGGCACCAGGTGCCCACCAAGCAGCTCTATCATTTCCCCTCCACCAGAAAGAAGTAAATATGGGTTGAGATAAGGACAGGGATATCACTTGCAAATTACCATTTATCATGGGCAAAACAGACTGATCTTGTGGAATTTATTGTAACTTATTGCCAGTTAAATGGAGTAGGATAGAAAGAAACAAAAACTAAACTAAATATTTTCTGCTCCACCTCTCCCTTCTGCCCAGGTTCCACTTCAGTTTAAATTCTTCTACCTCCTCTCCCCAAGATGGGGAATGGTGGTTCTGTCAACCATGGGGACAGTTTTTGGTGTCTTCTGATAGAAGCCACTTTTACAGCTCCTCTCTACCAAAATCTTGCTGGGTGAAGCTAATACCATTTCTTTGAGACGCGTAAATGAAGAAGTCTGTGTAAGAACTGTGACTTTAAGTGCACACTGTGAAGGCAGCTCCCATCCCTTCTATTAAATACATCTGGGAATCAATGGTACACATACC
Source organism: Sakesphorus luctuosus (assembly GCA_013396695.1). NCBI lineage: Eukaryota > Metazoa > Chordata > Aves > Passeriformes > Thamnophilidae > Sakesphorus > Sakesphorus luctuosus. The sequence goes on along the minus strand of VWZD01012774.1, from coordinate 192,186 downwards.
TGACACAGTTGCACAGCATGTCTAAACCTGCTACCCACTTCTTGCTATGATCCCTGACAAAGATCTTCCCAGCAAGGCAGGAAGGCTTTCATCCATTCTAGTTGTCCAACTCTCCAGCCAAGGCAACCTTGTCCATTTTCTCTATTTGGATTGCTAACATCTAAATTAGGACTAGGAATTGTCTGGGAGTGCTGCCAAAATCGTGCCAGGGACTGTTCCCTTAATTTAGGGATTGAATACAATGCTTGGCATTGAAGCCCCTGAGGCCTCACTCAGTTCATCAACTTACAAGTTTCCTTGGAATTCTGTTTGATTTTCCACCACCTTTTACTAAATGCTTCTATTACCTTGGTGTGTGGACATGCTTTATTCATGCTTTAGAGTTAAGAGATTAATATATGATATACAAAAAGTAATAAGACCTAATTTCAATGAATGGGATTTGGTCCCATCAAAATCTGAAATTAGGGGACTTTATTGTGTAGCAGAGGAGTTTGTCACTTGGATGCAGAAGGAACGGGCATGACTGATTTTTTGATGATAACTGTACTGAGCTGTTTTTGGAGTAATGTAGCTGGAACCACGTGACCTTTGGCATCTACATGTTCTGTGGTGACAACATCCAAGACACCACACAGTGGTTCCTGCATCTCAGTGCTGTCATTAGAGGAACACAATCATAACATCTAGCATTGACAGCCTTGGTAGGAATTCTGAGTATGTTCTATTTGTACCAGCACTGCACAGTCACAGGCTCTGTTCAGTGAGCTTGTCTCATCACTACCTGATGCAGAAAACGTACATTTCCTTACGTCCCTCAGGTGCACATTCACACCCCCTGTTAACACTGGCTGTTACTTGTTTGACCAAACTGTGATTTGTCTCAAGTCATTTAACAGGCAGGAAAACAAAGCTAGAAGAATGATCTGTCAGAAGCTGAGAAGTCAGATGGATGCTCAAGTCACCTTAAAGTATAAGTGGAGTGCACAGCAAGGAAGAGAGGAGTACAAAGTGCCGTGGGACTTCTTTGAACATCAGCAACCACTTGTATCACTTAGTGCCTGTCCTGGCCACATTGCCTAGTCTTGACTGCCTAATAATCCAAGCTGTTAGCAGAATCATTTTCACTGTTAACTACAATTCTCTTTGCCTCTTTATTGTAGTTATAAGCCTTTCTCAAACAAACAATAATCACTTCAAGCAACTTATGATTCCTTTTTTAAAAAGTCATTTTTCTAGTCACTTAACTTCCTCTTTCTTAGGGCTCTGAAAATGGTTAGATGGGAGCTGTTCAGAGAAGGGCTTCAGCTGGTTTCCCTGTTATGCACATTCAGCTGCTGCCTTGACATTACCTCCCTGACAGCATTTCTCACCTGCCTCACAGAGGTGTTATGTGATGTAATTAGTTTTATTATTATTGTAATTACGATGAAATCAAGCTGACAAAATGAGACTGCTTCCCCATGCTTTTCCCACTATCTTTTGCTGAGCTTCAAGATTATTTTAGCAGTTAGAATTTTCACCTGTGTTAGTTACGCATTCTTGCTACTTCTTTCTTTTTCTTTTGTTTCAGTTGGCTATGGGGGTGATAAAACATGCTGACATAGTTTGCTGTATCATTTTCTGCAGCTGGCTTGAAATCAAAAGTCACTAACAAAGTTCAGTTACTAGGAGGACACTACTCTCATTTTCTCATTTTATGTAAAGAGAGAACAAATAAACTTTTTCTATTTTTTTCCCCCCAAGGAAATTGAGCATAGTGGACACACATATTCTACACACTCACAAAGCCTGGAGAATGACTGAATGATTTAGGTGATGTTTTGATTCAAGTTCTCTGTTTTTTTCCCAGTTTCACAGAGAATTCAGGTGTTGCCACACAGAGCATTTTGATGTTTTACTATGGCATGTTTTCCTCCAGAAGGCAAATTCACAGTTCCTAAGGTTCACTGTGCTGGAAATGAGCATGAGTAGGTGTTTCACACAGGAGAGACAAAAGACAGCATGCTGAGCCAGTCTGTGCTTGTCACAAGGGGAATGCTGGAGTTGTGTTTCTCCTAAACATACTCGGGGAGCAAAGAGAAGCTCACAGGTGTGTGCTATGCAAAATTTCTTTTTGCAGCTCTGGGTGTGCAAGTGTAATAGAGCAGAGATTTCTGTGTACATCAAGCAAAGAACGTTGTTGACTAAATTCCATCCTCAAGGATATCAAGGACTCAACCAAACTTTCCTCACATCTCTAAAGAGTACTGCAGATGACCACCTCTTACTCAGGCTCCCAAAATCAATCTCTCTGTTTACTGGGAGCTTACCCCCAGTTTATCCAATTTATCCGAGAAAAAAAAATACAGATGGAAAAGGCAAAGCAAAATCAAATCCTTAAAGGTGATGCAGGAAATAAATTTTTTGAAAATGCTAATTGTTTTAAATTTGTACATATCTATAGAATCACTTTTATCCTGGTGGTCATCTTCTATTAGTTTAAGTCTTTCAAGTAATTTTATGTGAATTCCTAAAACTGAAGCCTTCATTTTTCTATGTACCTATTTCTTTATTGAAAATATGGTTTGAAATAATATTACATGTAGTCAAAACATTGTTTCTAATATTCTTCAATTTGTTTTGCTCCATCAGTTTTGACACCAGAATGTAACAATCTTCTTATTTTTGTTTGGATTTGTATGTCAAGGGTTTTTTCATTATTCAGAAATCCAACTTTCTTTAATATATGTGAGAAAAATCTCGTGTTGAAGAATTTTTAGAGAGACGAGTTGAAGGAGCAAAGCAAAAAATAGGGTTTTAATGGCCAATACTGTGTACACAGGATGCCTCCCCACAGCCAAATCTCCGAGGAGCACACGGAGGAGGGAGGGGTCACCCTAATTTATTTCCTTCACGCCACGCCCCTTTCCCCCCTCCAGGAGTCCAGCCCTCCGCAGTCCATGTTTGGCACCCTGCACTCTGATTCGAAGTCCTCACTTCTTCACTGCCTTCTTTGGGCAATTTCTTGCTGTGCCATCAATGCTGATTGGCCCATCCAGTTGCCCTCTCAGGCCCTCACATCGGGCCACAAGCCCTGGCAGCAGCCCCTCTGCTGGGACTGCAGCCTCACAGACTTCCCGCCAATTCGCCTGTCTAACCTGCATGTGGAGAAATTCTGCCCCCTTAAAGGGCCAGTCCCATTTTCTCAGAAAAAAAACCTAATTAACACAGAACCTTTTAATTAACCAACCCCCTTCTTTCCCACCTCCCACAACGAACCCTCCCTTTTTATTTCTCACAATATATATTTAATATTTTATATCAGGGTACCTAGGGGACAAATGTGTGACTCTGCTTTCCTGTTTGGAACAAGAACAAACTCACCCTAATTTTCTTTAAAGCAGCTAAATAGTTTTGTGATTTCCCTAATATGCTATTTCATATTCCACATAATACAGTATTTCATTTTCCAGTGAATTTATTCACAGTTAACTACATTGTGTTCCCTCTAAGTATGTGACACAGTGAAGCAATTCCAGAAAATTCTGATCTGATTCTTCAAGATCTGAAACCTCAAAAATAAGGAAAAGCTCCACAAATGTAGCACAAAATGTAATGTTGTGTCCAAGCCTGAGGTACTGTGATCAGGAGACCCTGATTCTGAAGCAACCCCTCTAAAAATCAGGATCTGAAATCGTTGGAAACCTTCCATTATAATTACAGCTGAAAGCCTCTCTTATCAGAAACTTGAGTGGAATGTCTTTTTCTTTCTTTCTTTCTATTTATTTTTAACTAGATCTTCAGGGCATGTGTGTGTAAGGAAGCCTCTTTCAGGATTTTATTTTAGTATTTCCTCTTTTTTTTTTTTAACAGAAGTTTTGAATAATGTTTACATTACTTGTCCTATCTCTTATCCTGCTGGAAAATGAAAGGTTAAAAACTTGTGTTTATTTCAGATATCAAAATATACAGTTCAAATGGAGAAGGTGTAAAACCATATTCAGTTGGCATGTTGTCCTGTACTGGTATTGAATATTGACAGATCAGACTGTGTGCGGGATTTGAAAGGGAAGCCAATGGTCTTCTCTTGTTCCCTACTTATTTTGGAGGGAGTGGAGATGATAATGGGGAAAATCTTTGGAAGGGAAAGTGTAAAATAAATCAAAAAAATAAAGTAGGACAAGTAGTGAACTGGGCTGTTTGGGTGTATCTGCACCTGTCAACCCGGTGGTCAGAACATCCAGGAGCAAGGCAAATAGCCCTGTCACTTCTCCAACCATGCCTGTGTCTGCTTTACTCCTAATGCCAGGGGAAGGTGGATACTTTCCCTGTACTGAGAAGCGAGCAATTAGATGGAAAGAATGTCTTCTTACCAGCACAAAGTTCCTTGATTTTACTTAAATAGAATAGAGTAGCACAGAACATAATGAGACTGTTTCAGTTGAAAGATATCTATAATAATCATCTGGTCCAACTGCCTGACCAGTTCAGGGCTGACCAAACATTAAAGCTTGTTGTTAAGGACATTGTCCAAATGAGTCTTAAACACTGTCAGGCTTGGGTCATTGACGTCTCTAGGAAGCCTGTTCCTGGTTTTGGTAAATAAATGCTTGCTAAATGTAAGAGTGCAATTCTTTTCAAAAAACCACGGAGGAGACAAGCACCTTATGAGGCAAAGAGACCTTTGGTGGCCTGAACTCACTGATGCTACAGAGACTCTGGGAAAATTTTCTCAGGTTTAGTGCTTCAGCTCAGTGGCCAGAGCTAGATATGATTAATTAAGGACTCTTGTCTCCATGTCTTTAGTGTTTTTTCCATATGAAAGTAAAAAGAACTTAATTAAGGATTGTGTGGAATTTGAACACTACTTTGAGGAAAGCCAAATAAATATTCCTTCTAAGTTCTTTATGCTTTGCCAAGAGGTGAGAGCCCTGTAGGTGTTAACTACTGAGCTGCTATTCTGTTGAGAGACTTATCTTTGCAGGTGCAGCTGTGTCAGTGAAAAGCCTTTCACCACAGCCTGCTACAGTTTCTAGTCACTGCCTCCCTACCAAAGTGTCCCTTTAATCTTTGTTCCATGTGCTTGAAATGTAGCTACCAAAATTACTTCAATCTCCATGACCCGAATTAGCACAGATAAACTATTTTTAAACTCACTTGTCCCATTTTTACTGAACTGTGTTAGATCAGGATCAAGGAGAAGCTCATCCAGCAGGTCAGAAGGGCTGCTAACCTTCCTGAGAGGGTCATAAGAATTATGATCTCTACAAATGGCATGATATGGCTAAACAGGACAGCAGAAGAGAGTCTGAAAAATTCTGTCTGTGAATGTATCATGAACAAGATCGGTCCTGGCCTTCGCGTAGATACCTATATGTGAAAATTTGTACGCAATAATCTTTCTTATTCTTTACAGAGGTTTCAGATATGATAAGGGATATTCTGCTTCAGGGATAACAAAGACTTCACTTCCTGAGAGCTTTTAGAAATGAAGATCATCACAGACGGTGGAGAAAGAGATCCTGCAGCTTACTTGCTTCTGGAATCTTGGGAAGTCCAGTAAATTACAGAATCACAGAAAGGTGAGGATGGAAAGGACCCTGGAGGCAATTTGTTGGACCTCCTGCTCAAGCAGGGTTACCTAGATCTGGTTGCCCAGAACCATTTCAACATGCCTTTTTAATATCTCCAAGGAGGGAAACTACAACCTCTCTGAGCAGCATGTGCCAGTGCTGAGTCACTTTCACAGTAAAAGGATTTTTGTTACATTCAGAAGGAACTGAAACTGTGTTTCACTTACACCTTCTGCTCTGGTTCTGTCACTGGGTATCGCTGCAAAGAACCTCTGTCATCTTTTTACCTTCTCTTCAGGTACTTCTATACATTAATAAGGTCCCTTCTGAGTCTTCTCTTCTGTTGGCTGAGCAGTTCCAGGTCTCTCAGCCTTCCCTCATACATCGGGGGCTCTAGAGCTAGAACCCTCTTTTGGGACCCTCACTGGACTCCCTTCTGTATGTCCATGTTATCTCTTATGCTGGGGAGTCCAGCACTGGACACAACACCTGGTGTAGCTTCTCTCCAGTACTGAGCATAGGGGAAGAATTTCCTCCCTCAACCTGCTGTCAAATAGTCTCATGTGACCCAAACTAGCTCCCAGATGAAGAAATTTTCTTGTGTCTTAACATGCAAGATGAGAGTTTTCAAGTGCTTGTTAGACATGAAACCCTATTCTGAGTGAACAAGAATCATTATTGATGGACCAAATTTCTGTGCTATTGCAAAATTGTTAACTACATGCTTCTATACCTTAGCAGTACAATATAAGACAAACAAGTACCTTATCCTATTTTGGTTTGAATTTGGTCAAATTAACAAAATGCTTTTTACACCCAGGCATTCTGACACAAACATGCATGTCTGTACATAGATTATTGAAACACAGATACTGTCTTCCCAAAAACTGGGACTGGAAATAAGTCCTCTGTTCTCAATCCGAATACTCTAATTGATTGCAACAACTATAATTTACAATATGGCTTTGAATTCATCCTGCCTCAAGGAAATTCAAGGACTTAATCTCATCAGCAGTTGACCTTAACAAGATGAAAGGCTACACAAAAGCAAAGAGCTTTCAATAGTTGATACCCCTGATGCAACAAGGTTCAGGTTAAATCAGGTTTTTTCTTCAGCTGGCAAAGTTCTGCCATGCCAGGAGCTAAGTTTCATCTACATCCATAATCAGTTTGGACTAAAGATTCTGGACATTATCATATGTGAATGTTGTTACTCCAAAATAAAGCTATTATTCCAAAATAGAATTAAATAGCAAGTAAGAAATTTGTCTTCTGAATAAGAATGTATATTGATATGCTAATATTGAATGATCATTCCACTTTTATTGTATATCTATTTATTCAGATTATGCTTTATGGTAAATAGATGCTGATGCAACAATTTTTCACAGTGAAAAGTGGAATCAAACTTGTCTTTATACTTTTGAAGAAATTCTAAGGAATATACCAGAAAAAAAAAAAGGTACTGAGAATCCAAAGCTATTAGATCATTAGACCAGAGCATTTGTTTAATCCAACTCCAAAACAATCTCCAGCAACAGAACTAGCAGTGGGGGAAGACGTAAGAACACTGATTTTTTATGAGGAAAGTAAAGGGTAAAGGAAGGAGAAGGAGACAGAAGAGAAACAGGAAAGAGGAGAGGAAAGCAAAAGGGAAAAAATAGCCCTTTTAGCCACTTTAGTTCTTAAAGGAGTGAAAAAAAGAGCAGCAGAGAGAGAACCACATGCAGGACACCTTTCTTTGCCTCCCTGTCAGGGCTGTTCTCCCTGTGTGCTGAATTGAACCCATCATCATTGTTTAATGAGGTTGTAGCCTTGGACACCAACCACAGTGGCTGCTTTGCTGCTGCTTGCTGATAATATGCAAACCTTTCCTCTAGTTGAGTGTGTGCCACTTGATCTTGAATTCAGTAATGGGCAAAAAGTTTATTTCAGAGTTTAACTCATGCTTGGAGTCTCAGGATTTGGCTCGTCACAGTGCAGCCCTCTCCCAGCCCCACAGAGTGGCAGAGCAAGCTGCATGTGTTCTTCAGCCTGGTGATTTGTAAAGGCACACAGCTTCCACAGAAACACTAATGCCTTTATATTGACAGAATTAGATCATCTAAAGCAAGAGCCCCCCAAAGGGATGGGTTGCAGGTGACGGCAAATTATTCATGTAAAAGATAATGAATAACATTTTTCTAAAATACAGACTTCTCTAATGTAACTAGAATAATCAAGTAATTTCTAGTGAACGTGAGATTCAGAGTGATTTGCAGATAGTATAATAGTTTTTTACCCCCAAATTTCCCAGCAAAAACTTCAGTCTAGGTAACCTACACAAGTTTTTATAGATCAAAACAAAGAATAAAGTATTTTACTAATGCTAAAAGGAAAGAAATAAGCAACCATATAATATATCTTTTAATCTTTTTTATTCCTTTACCCTGTCCAATGTAGGCAGGTTTCAATTATCAATAAAGGATATATTGCAATTACAATCTGATTATTCTTTGACAGTGTGATAGAGAAATGTGGCTTGGAAAATTCCCCCTAAGGACATGACTATTTTGCGGTGACTGGAAAAAAGCTCTGTGTAAGAATTAGGTGTGAGAAATTTATTTCCAACACTCCATGTTGGCATGTTGACATTCTACTGAAGATTATTTTTGTAAAATCATCTCAGAAGAGCAATTACTGCAGAACACAGATGTGGTTATTCCAGCATCTTCTCACTGTGGGGTGAAATGTGACACTTACTCAACAACCTTGTGGATCAACAAGAAGAACGTGGAAGGTCTTAAGGATGCAGTGCTGGCTCTTGAGTGAACTGCTCCAAGAATTCCCCTCTACCATATTTCCCTGATGGTCTTAATGCACAAAGAAAAATGGTGCTGAAAGCATAAATTCACTGCTGTTAAGGCATTTCCAGTGTGGTTGTAGATCCCAGCTCTTTTTTTCAGCCAGGAGTAGAACTTTATTATAGTAGTTCTGAGCAAAGTGAGATAGTGTGAAGCTACCTTGGTATTTGAATGTTGTGTGCAGAAATATCCATAGGCTAGAAATGTTATTTTGGGAAGATTTGTTCCTCTCTTAAGGTATGGTACATCACCCCTCACTTTGCAGACATCTATATCTGAACACTCTTTTATGGTGAATGAAAATAAATAAGCATTTCTGGTGAAGGAGTCCTTTCATCTTACAAGAGATACAGAATTGGGAAGATGAATTGCATCCATTTCTCTCCATTTTCTATATAGAGAGTTCCTTTGACCAACTCAGATGGAGAAAGTGTGCTTCATTGCAGGAGAGATAAATTAGGGGAGATAAATCCCACTGTTAGTGAGTTCATTTCCTATCTGGAAAATAAGAATAACATTTTCCTGACAGATACTGCCAAGATACATATATTATATATATGTATATATGTATAAGTATGTATATAGTAACTCTTGGTACATCTTGTATGTGTAAGAAGAGAAAAAGGTAGAATGAACCAGTGGCTGATCAGTTGGGGATGCAAAATCAAGGTAAGATGTGTAACAAAAGCGGACTTCTACTATTGGCCTTGAGGTCAGAGTCTAAAGGACTCCTTGCACAGCAAGTCTGAGTTTTTTAAGTGATCAGATCTGCTTGGTGAGGATGGCAGAAGATTTGCTCCACATACAGCACAGTGGTGTTTCTATCATGAGGGCCTTGTCACTCATCTTTGTAATTTGAAACAGATTGTTTTAGTTACATTTGATAATTTTCCTTTGCTTTTAAAGAAAAGTATGTCTGTAACCACCATCTTTTCCCCATGCAAGAGAAGTAGAACTAAAAATTTAGAGTTTAATGTAAGTTAAATGGTCAAAACTGGAAAGTTTAATAGATACACACACTCCCCACTCCCAAAGCCCTGAGACATAAGATAGAATGAGGTTTGGGGGATTTTCTCAGTTTTCTTTGGATACATAGTTTTAATAATACTACACAGGAAAGCTTAGGATGCCACCAAAGTCTAAACAAGTACTGATGTAAGCTCAGTCAGAGAGTTGTAAAATACTGTGAACTAGCAGTCTCTTACATGATCACAAATTTTAAAACAACAAAAAAACCCCTACCTGGAGTTGTAGTCCTTACTCAGAACTAACCTTCACTTTCTTTTGCTGTAGTGAAAAAGTACTGCTGTTCCATCTAATCCATGTGAATTCACAGGAGACTGCACTGATCTAGGTATCACTCTTTTTTAAATTAAGTGGATGCTGAGTAGGAGGCTGTAAAATTGGCAGAAGAATAAAGCTGCTTGTCTAACAGCAACATTTGAGAAGATACTTTTTTTTGGTACATCTTGGGCTCTGAACTCATTAGCATGATCCTTGGTAAACTTTTCTGACCTGTTTTTTACTTTGTGCAGGACTGGCACAACTACATCTCTCATTATATCACATCAAATGAGTTCCACTGACATGAACCAGCTACCACCTTGTTAGGGAAAAGACAATAAAGGCAAAATTCTCCCAGCAGATCTGCATGACAGGTCCTGCTTACTGGTACTCTGCTTTCTAAAAATGTGTAGTCTTGTTTCTGACATGCATTTAGAGTCACAATATCAGAGATGAAAGATTTCCCATGAAAAATTGAGTTTACCAAATGGCATAAACAAACCTATTTTTAAGAATGTTTTATTTCCAGATATTCTGTTAATACTGTGTGTGTAGAACATCTCAATAACAAAAGTGATCACTATTTAATTACATGAAACAAAAAAATCATATATTCTTTCCCCTCAGTGCATTGTACAGGAGAGGAAGAAGATCCATATTTGGACCAATACATGCCAACTCAGCTGGCCACTTGGAGACCAAGAAGGATCCTACAGATACATGGACTGTGAATTAATTCTGATCTCACCAAAAGGTAGGAAACACAGAAATAAAATGTAATTTCACTAATGGACTGGCAAACAATGCAGGAAACTTGTCCATGCAAAGTATCAAAATTTCCAACTTAAAAAAAAAAACAAACTTGTTAATAAAATAAAATCCTGGTCAGATGAAGGAGTAGTGCCAGAAGTGCTCTGAAGCCATTTGCTGTGCCCTGTGTCCTTCCAATCAATACACACAGGTTTCACTGAATGCCAGTACAAAATGATGGTAAAATCCCATTTTGTGGGTAAACCCGTGTCAGAAGTTTTTCTGGGAGAACTACATTGCCACTCAAGGAGGCATATTTTCTGCTTGATTCCTTCTCTATAATGAAAGACAGGACAGTTTAGTTTTTCTCACTGTTTGCATGGTAAAATACAGAGGGTGGGTGAGGCAAGGTGGGAATGATCATCAGAGGCACTGGAGCTGCTGAGTTTCACCCTTGTAAAAATCTTGAGGGTTATTCCCGTGCTAGACCTCCAGCCATTCCTATAGTCAAGAAGCAGGACTCACCGTAAAGTCAGGTGCTGTCAGGAGAGAGTAACCAAAGAAGATCGGAAATTTCTGTGGAAAAATCTCTTTTTTTAACATTTATTATACTTGAGAGGAATTTCTTCTTATTATCACACCTTTGTTCTTATATCTACTGCCCATAAGACATCTCACAAAGTCCAGGTTTCAGTTTGATAATCAGTTTCCCGATCAATAATTCCCTACATTAATTTTATGACTAGAAGTTTCCTGAAAATATCTTATTATTTCATTCTCTATAAAATTATAGGTTTAATATAGAAAAATATATATTGAACTGGAAAGAAAACATTCATTAAACCCTCCCAAGTATCAAATGAAATCTGTCATGTGAAACAAGGAAGCAGACTGTACATTTTGAAGGAGGAATAGTTTTCTCAACAAATATATGAGCTGAACAGACCATTCAACCTAATTATGAGTTGAAAATTCAGCATTTCTCTCTGTATTCAAGTTCTCCGTGGCACTGGGAAGTTTAAGAGAGATTTTTAATCATGCTATTATTTATTAATGTTTTGGGTGTCATTTATGTAGTCTCTGGGACTAACAATATACTCTAGGTACATCTATAATTTATCTTCTATTTCAAGGGGCACCATCCATTTCAGTTTGACTTCTCTTTTCAAAAGGAATTGTCCTTAAAAAAACAAACCAAACCAAACCAAACCAAACCAAAAAAACAAACCAAAATTAGAAAACTTCCAAATTTTTATAAACTTCAGCCCAATAAGTTTTTCCTTGAAATGAAAACATCATTTGAAAGCTATGATGTTCCTTACAATATTCACATAGCTGTAAAAATCTTGACTTTGAGTATTGTAAATTAAAAACTGGATTGTCTTGAAACAAATGCAGGCAGAAAATAATAGTGGAGGAAAAGGGAACAGAGAAATTAAACACCTAACCTGCATAGATCTTCAAAACAAAAATGTAAATAGTTCTTTACATACATTCTCTCATAGAAACCAAAATCCACATAAAAATGGCGATCACACTCCCTTGCTTCCTTCTCACTTACTTCAACCCACCAAAACAAAGGTAACTTTTAGGATGTTGTCTGCACATGTAATTTCTTTGCAGACTGTGATCTTGATGAGAACTAGCTCCCATCTTTTTCTTAGGGAAGACACAGCTTTAGTTGTTGAAGTCCGATATGGGTAAATCTAATGATTTCCTAGAGCCAAGCAGATTGGAGATACGCAGCTTAATCTAGATAAAATTTTCTTGCAGTTCAAAACAATTCCTAGTGATCACAATCAAGTGATTGCTCCCAGCATGTTTCATCTCTGCCATCTCCCATACCAAATATCCCTGTGGTTTATGGGGCTGGAATGTTGGTGAGGTTATGAAAGTTGGGCTTTTCTCCAAAACATCTGAATACCAAAATGGGAAAGAAGCATGATTGATCAGAAGTTCCTTATTTGTAGGACAGGTCTCACTGAAGCAACTCAGAAGTGCTCTAAAATCAAGCATGTCCGTTTATCTTGCATTCAATGCCAATGCAATAGAATGGAAATTCCTATCTACTTCTGGAAAAAACTATATTGAGTCATCCTAGGCTTTATGCTAAAATTTAATGGAAATACTTGTTATTAATATAGATATATAAGTCTAAAATCATATCTCTTTATTAGTAGTTCTCTGTGGAAGCAGCTCCTGGAGGATCATGAATGGTGTGTCAAGATTTGTGTGTTTTCATATCACCAGTATTTCCATCTGCTCTTTCATTCCCCAAGCAAATTTTGAATTTGTTATCCAACATCAGTAAAAGTTTGTGGACTCATGGCTCACACTGTGCCACACTGCAATAATTTCCATGAAAGCGGATGACTGAGGAGAGAACAAAATTTCACACTGATGAAAAAGCTAAGAACATCATTACCAGACATAGGAGACTCCACATGGGTGGGGGGAGCATCAGTAATCAAGCTTCATTATTTTCACCCCTGACTGAATGATCAGTTTATTACCTCATTTTTTTACCCACTCAGTTCTTATGATCTCAGCATGACTCTTCTTTTGCAGGCATCACACTTTTGTAGGATAAATAGGACTTGGATTTTTACTATTGCAAAAAGATGTATTTCTTTCTACTTATAGAAGGAGAAGCTTTCTAAAATACTTTCAGGTTTTCCGTATTCATCTGGTACAAGTGGTCATACTTACAGTAGCAGGATTATTATGACACTTCTCACTTTTCAAAACCCTTTATCATTAACCATTTTGTTGAGTGATGGGACATTCCCACAGAACCAGCAGCTTCATGTCAATTTAAAAACTTCATTCTGAAGTTCAAATAGGGAAAAGTGAAAAAACCCTTTTGCACAGGCACATCTCTGATGTCAACAGAATGGGAACCTGCAGCTCCTTATGTCATTGCATACAGGATAGCTAATGTCTTGCTGTTTCTTATTTCTCACAGATAACTGACGTCCTGCTATTTCTTGCCTCTCCCCAGTGTGTCCTCCAAACTACTGTTGTAAGATCTATGTTGAGTTTACAATACAGAGCTTCAGGTGCCTGATGGTGCTTGTGGTCAAGCTGCTGTGCTTGTATGCTTGAGATTTGTACCTCAGAGTTGATGATATACAGAGGAAACAAAAAGCAAAATAAGTATCATGGGGATTAAGAATTCCCAGAGAGGAACCGGAGAGACCTGATAGTGACAGTATAAAAGTGTTATTAAATTAGTATTTGTTAAAACTTTAATATTTAAATTATCTCAGTGAAATCATGCTTTTTAACATTTACCAATCTTTGGCCTATAAACTCTCACCTACAAAAGATACTATAGTGACAGGTGAGTGGTAATCTGGATTAACATCCCATATTTTGAAGATGTAGGCGGCATAGATTAGTCTTTTTTATTCAATGAGAACTTCATGGAGCTCCACAAAGCCAAGGTCCTTCACCAGGGACAGGGTAATCTCAACCATAAATACAGGCTGGGTGAAGAATGGAGTCCTGGAGGCTTGGGTGTGTTTTTGGAGAAGCTCAACATGACCCAGCAATGTGTACTCACAGCCCAGAAAGCCAAATGTGTCCTCTGCTGCTCCAAAATAGCATGGCCAGCAGGTTAACTGAGAGGATTCTGCCCTTCTGCTCCACTCTGGTGAGACTCCACTTGGAGTGCTGCATCCAGCTCTGGGATTCCCAACATAAGGAAGACATGAATCTCTTGCTCAAACATGAGACCACAGAGATGCTCAGAGGGCTGGAGAACCTCTGCTATGGGGGCAGGCTGAGAGAGTTGGAATTGTTCAGCCTGGGAAAGAGAAGGCTCAGAAGACCTTAGAACACCATCCAGTGCCTGAGGGAGAGAGAATAGGTTTAGATTAGATGTTGGGAAAAAATTCTTTACTGTGAGGATGTGAGGCACTGGAACACATTGTACAGAGACGCTGTGGATACCTGAAAGTGTCCAAGGACAGACTGACTTGGAGCAATCTGGTCTAGTCGTTGTCCCTGCCCATGGTGGGAGTTTGGAACTGAATGATCTTTAATGTCCTTTCCGACTCAAACCATTTTATGATTCTGTGATCCACTTTCTCCTTTCATTTCAGCACTATAAGAAAGACTTCATTTTTCATTGTCACAAGATACATGAATGAGAGGGGTACTGGAGTTAGATAGACATTAAGAAGCTGGAAGAGAAGGAAGGCATTACAACAGAGTAGAAAAGTCAAATGTGTGTGTTTGTTTTTGTGAGAATGTCAGGCCCTGACAGTGTAGCATTTTCTCTCCAGGTCATTGACAGAAAAGACTCATGCAAAGCAGCATGTGATAAATTGATTTTCTTTGCAACTTTCAGTTGACCTTTGAATGCATAGTAAGTCAAAGTGACAATAAGAGATCCCTTATGACCTCTAATTTTCCCCGTTTTCTTAATAAACTGCCTCTGAAACATCTGCTCGGTACTGTCTCATTTTTGTTTGATCGATTCTTTAAGAAAAAAAATCTATCCTGAGCTGCTGCAAACAAGATTTCTTAATGTGAATCCCAATTTCTACATGCAACTTACCATCTTCTTCCTCTCTTTTGTTATAATTCATTGAATGAATAATATCTATTCTAAGGTGATGAAATCAAACCCATCCAAATAAAATTTTTCACTGAGAACATTTTTTTTTTCAAGAGAAATACAATGCTGCACAATATTCCACCGTTCATAGGAACTACTCATGCAGTTCAATAAGAGACCCTGAAATTAGATAAGCTACAGTTTTAACTGGGTTTATAATTGTCCTTCTGAGCTTTGAAAAGTCATTTTGAATCTAACTTTCTGCAGTTTCTTATTGGTCTAGTATATCAAGAAAATTGTCTTTTAGAGTCATTAAAGAACACTCTGAATTGAGAAATGTCTAAAAACATCAGCTGATGCAAAATTTCTTTCCAAAGACATAACAGAGAGCCTGTTAAAATAGTTTTTGTACGCTATCAACATCTCTCCCTTTTCTCTCTGCACAAGTGTGAAGCACCAATGCAGGGAAGCATTGCTATCTGAGAATGAAAACACAGTTGTTTACAGACTTGGGAGCAGGATGCAAGGAAGTCAGGCAATTGATTTGGGGAACTGGAAGAACTGTCTAAAAAGTGGCATGTTTGTTTCTTGTTTTGTTTTGTGTTGTTTGCCTGGTTTTGTGTTTCTCTGGTTTGTGTGTATGTTTGATTTGGTTTGGTTTGGTTTATTTTTTTAAGAAAGACAAATAGTCAAATTAGAGTATTTCTATTTTTTTTAAACCAATGAAATCTGTTTTCCAGGTTTCCAGTGGAGGGAAAAAAAGAAAAAAAAGATACTGCTTATAGGAAGTGTTTCTTTAATGAAAAATATATTTGAAGGACGCAAAAATAGCACCTTTAATACTGAAATTTGCTCAGTTCTAGCAGTTTACATACCAATCAGTTAAGCACAACACATCCCAGAGGGTTTGTCTTTGCTGAATTCCCTGAATTATTATAATAGATATGATTGGGAAAGGTACCTGTGGCACAATATTTTTTATCTATCTATCTATCTATCTATCTATCTATCTATCTATCTATCTATCTATCGTCTACCTACCTACCTACCTGCCTGCCTGCCTATCCTAAAAGTTTTGTCTGAAGCTGTCAAATCGCTTTTGATCCTGTCAGTGTGTTTATGTATAAGAGATAACTCACCCTTAACTCACCCCAGAGATAATTGGCATGTTAAAAAGACTAAGAGAAATCCCAATTTTGCTTCCATTTCATATGGAATACAAAAGTTTGCAAAAAATGACAACCCACTCCTCAGAACATCTGGGAAATAAAGATGTCACAGCTATTCCAATACACTGGAATTTTATAGTGGGAATCATCTGTATAAGACATCTGGAAAATTTTGTGAGAGGCAACTACTGAAAATACTGTGTAATGCTTTAAGAGTGATAATAACAACATAGGAAGAGCTGTACAGTGTTAGACTGCGATTAAAAAGCCCAGATTTATTGTCTCCCTCAGTAGACTTAAATGCATCAGAAAATAAATTAGCAAATATTTAAACTCATTTTAATGTTTGCTCTTTGTTAATACCTGAAATCTTCATGTCAATATTTCCTGTCTGTGGAATTATACCTCCTAGAATAGGTGTATGTTCACTTCAGAAACTCAGGGATTTTGGATAAGGCACTCTTCCTAGCCTCCAATTAGCAGTCCAGGGAGCATCTACCTCCATAGGTCCTGCAAAGTCTGCCAGAACTTCTGCATACCCTTGGCACATATAAAATGGCAGAAAACATTTATATCCAGTGGGTCACCTCTACCTTTATTTTTGCCTTGCACAGTGCAGTGACAGGAACAAATTTCCAGAGCTTTGTTTTCAGTTTAAATACACTTTTCTTCACAGAAATGGCACTTGAACATTTTTCTTACTCAAAGAAAGGAAGTTTCTGTCATTTAATACATTGAAAATGCATTAATAAAATATATTTTTAACAGCTGCCCTTGGAAACAAAGATATAAGGCTGTCCTGAAGTAGAGTTGCCAACTTGGCAGCAGAAATCGTCCATTTCTCTATGATTTGATCTTTGACAAAAGATAAGACCACCAATGTAGGTGAAGAAAACATAATTAGCCTTTACCTTGGTAATTAGATTGGGGAATGTCTCATCTGTTTATTCTCCATATCTGGTGGAAATATCTCCCCATCCTTTTGAACACATAGTGTCACTCCTCCAGGCGTGGATGCAGAGGTGGGCTGCTGGATCCCTTCATTAGCCAATACATCTTGATAACCTACTAAAATACCATTCCCTTTTACTGTCAAAATTGTGTTTTATCCCATTTCTCATATCAGGAACCCAGACAGGTACCAAAGCCAGTGAGAGAGCATATAGTGTGGAAAAAGGGATGAATGAAACAGAATGAGGAGGAAAAATCTTATTCTCCTGTTCCACTGTTTCAAACTGTCAACTGTGCTTACCCCATCTGCTCTAGTCCTATCTTGATGCACAGCTTTTACCCCTCAGCAACTTGTTGGCAACTCAAAATTCTCACTTTCAGTGGAAAACTTCAAATTTAAGGATCCCAAGAAAAAATAGTAGGTGTGCTTATTCATAAGGAATGTGGGAAGGTGTAATAAAGTCATAACAAACAGTAGTAAAGAACAACGGCCCAAACAACAGCTCTGACAATAACCAGACACTACAGAGATCCTGTTGTTCCCCGGGGCTGCGCCAAGCACTGCAAGCAAACATACTGAGAAAAATTTCCTCTTTATAGGATGGTGTCTTAAACCAAAGCATCTTTGATGAATCATTTTTTTTTCCCCATAAAATCCCTTTCTCTCTTAAAAGAAGGAGCTTCTCTTTTTGGCTAGAAGAAGGGGCCTTCACACATTTTCATTTTATGATGAGAAATCTCCTGTTCACTTCCCTGCTTCAGATAATGACTCCAGTCTCTAAGGCTGTCTCTAAAGTGGT
Organism: Sakesphorus luctuosus; assembly: GCA_013396695.1. Taxonomy (NCBI): domain Eukaryota; kingdom Metazoa; phylum Chordata; class Aves; order Passeriformes; family Thamnophilidae; genus Sakesphorus; species Sakesphorus luctuosus. The sequence continues at coordinate 174,270 of VWZD01012774.1, read as the reverse complement.
TAGAATGGCTTATAAAAAAAGAGCTGATCAGTCTCCAGACCATCCCAAAGCTGCAACAGCTCAGCGACCTGGAGAAATAATGATGGCTCTTTCAAAGCTAGCACAGACCAGATGATGTCTATGTTTAAATGGCAGAGGGAGTGATTTCTATGTGTCAGACAGCTTGAGGTTCTCGGCTCCTTGGGTTTCTGTGCTTTGCTGGGCAGAGATAAAGCCTCCTGACTCTGGTGATAAGGACAGCTTTGATGTGAGGAATCCCTCTGAAGATTCATTCCCTGTGCTCTGATATAAGCTGATTCCATTCCAATCCCTACAAACTGAACTTCTTTCAAACCCAACTATCCAAGCCCTGTGAATTTCAAATAGTTCCTCTAAGGTGCAGGTTTTAGACTTTGCTCTCACAGGAAGGGTCTGAAAATCTGGGATTTCTAATATGGAAGGCTCTCCAAAAATAGAATTGTTTAATAGTTAGCAATTAGGATTATCAAGTGTTTTTCCACGCCTGGTTCATCAAATAATGGCAATATTGAGAAGCAAAGCACAAAAATAACATCAGCTTCTTATCAGTTATATTGGTTTTACATGGCAAGAGGTTACAGGGGTGGCTTCTGTTGGAAGTTACCAGAAGCTGCTGCCATGTCTGACAAAGCCAGATCCAGCCAGCTCCAAGGTGGACCTGTCACTACTTGAATTTTGAACTAATTAGTGACTTTAGTAGATTCTTTGTAATAACATATTTAAGAAAAGGGGGGAAATGCTGCACAGCAGCTGGAGAGAGGAGCGAGAACAGGTGAGAAACAGCCCCACAGAGACCCAGATCAGTGAAGAAGGGGGAAAACGTGCTTCAGATGTCAAAGCAGAAATTCCACCACAGCCTGTGGTGCAGACCACGGGAAGGCAGCTGTGCCCTTTAGCCCATGGAGATTCACGGGGGAGCAGAGATCCACCTGCAGCCTAGGGAGGAGATTTACAACAAAACAGGTGAAGGAAGCTGAAATCTGTGAAAAGTCCACACAGGAGCAGATTCCTGGCAGGACCTATGACCTGCGGAGAGAAGCCCACACTGGAGTAGTCCATTCTTGAAGAACTGTATCCCATGGAAAGGACCCAAGCTGAAGTAGTTGTTGAAGAATTGCAACACATGGAAAGGACTCCCATTGCAGAAGTTAACAAAGGATTGTCTAGCATGGGAGGAACCCCTTGCTGGAGGAGAGGAACATGATGAGAAGGAATTGCAGAGACAAAGCAGTAGGAATCAACTGCAATCCCATTCCCCAATCCCCTGCACCACTTGAGAACAGTGAGGAGGAGGTAGAAGACTTGGGAGTGAAGTGATATCCTAGTTTCAGCTGGGATAGAGTTTATTTTCTTCCTAGTAGCTGATAGAGTGTTGTGGTTAGGATTTAGTATGAAAATAATGTTGATAACATACTGATGTTTTGGTTATTGTTAAGTAGTACTTACCCCCAATCAAGGACTTTTCAGTGTTTCATGCTCTGCCAGTGAGCAGGTGCACAAGAAGTTTGGAGGGAGCATGGCCAGGACAGCAGACCTAGACTGGCCAAAGTGATATTCTATACCACACAATGTCATGCCCAGTATTTAAACTGGAGAGAGTTGACTGGGAGCTGCCAGTCGCTGCTCAGGGATGGGCTGACAGCAGTGATGGCATTACTGGGTGGTGACTAACTATATTGTGCATCAGTTGTCTGTCTTGGGTTTTGTTCCTTTCTTTCTTTTCCATTACAATTATTTTTGTTGTTTTGTTTTTTTGGGTTTTTTTTAGTTATTATTATATATTTTAGTTTAATTATAAAACTCTTCTTATCTCAACTCATGTGTTTTTACCTTTGCTATTGATTCCACTCTCGACACGGGCAAGGGGGAGCATGAGTTAGATCCTATGTGATTCTCAGTTGTTGGCTGAGGTTAAGCCATAACAAGTGGAGCCTGGGAAGAAGATAGAGGGCAGGGAAGGGTATTTTTAGTTTAGTTTTTATTTCTCTCTTTCCTACACTGTCTAATTGGCAATAAATTAAATCAATTTCCCCAGTCAATTCTGTTTTGCCCATGAGAGCAAATATTGAGTCATCTTCCTATCCTTGTCTTCATCTACAAGCTTTTCCATCCTGTTTTCTCTCCTTCCCTGCTGAGGAGGGAGAAGGAGAATGTGGCTAGGTGGGTATCTGGCAGTCAGCTGAGGGCAACCCACCACGACTGTTACAGCAAGAAGCTCATTAAAAATAATAAGAACAAAGATTTGGATCCAATTTCCAGCATAGAAAACCCCAAAGTTGCAGATGGCTGGATGATGAGAAAACATTCAAGGATGAATGGATGCTGGTCTCTTACAGCTCGTCACAAAATATTTGATAGAGATCAGTACCAATGGGGTCTAATCCAGTACTGCTGCTCTTACCATTGACTACTGCTGTGGAATATGGAAACATTTTTGGTGTCAAAGTGCAAAAATTGTATTTACAATCTTCTGAAAGCAACAGATATTAATCTATCATCTTTCTGGATCCAAATCTTCTCTAAATGTGTCACCATCATGCATAAAGCTAGCTATGGAACATTAATGTTTTCAGGCCTGTTTCACAGATGGGGAATAGGTTTCTTGCCAAGAAAAAAGGGGCAATCTGGCATTGCCTCAGCCCAACAGAACTTTGGCTCTGACTTCAGTGTATCTTAGTCTAAATGCTAAAGGGGCTCACCAGTACTGTTTTGTGGGAGAGCCAGGGAACAACCCCCATCTGTCACTTGATTATTTGTCATGTGAAAGGGAGGAGAGAGATAGAAATGCAAAGATTTCTGGTCTTAACTGTATTAATAAGAAATTATTAGCTATAAGCGCTTTCAGACAATCAGATCCTTATGTCCCCAACACTGCCTATCAACTAACAGACAGTACACAGGTTGGAAGGGTTTCTGACCTCTGCTTTGAAGCCAACACTTAATAGCAAAAAAAAAAACAAAAAAAAACCCCACAACTTTCCTCATGATAGCTCCCGAAATAACATTTATTAACACAGGTATGTGACAATGACTATATGGTTTACTTAGTCGATGATAACATTTAGCTGCAGGATTGTACAAAATACCCCCAAAGACACTGGCACAACACACATTTTACAGGCCACCCCAGCAGTATCCGACTCACATGACAAACTTAACTAACAGAGGATTACTAAACAGAAAACACAACTGTTCAACACCACAAGTAAACATACTCAGTAACCCAAAAGAAAAGCAACAGGAAAAAAAATATAGCCACCTCCCATGAACACATATACACCCAGTGAGCTGTAACAAACTATAATTAGTAAGGCATAGAAAGATAAAGTAAGAATTTGGCTGCTTACTGCTGCAATGTGGATGGAATGGGGAAGACAGGGTTGATTGTGGGTTGCCCTCCCTGAGGTGGAAGTTTTTCTCCCCTAGTTGCAGTTAAACTGCACTTCTTTTCATACCTTTTTTTTTCTTCAGGTTGTTGTGTGACTAAAGTCGATCTTTTGGGGGGGGGTGATGCAGATGCCTGAAGGGAGGTGGCCCCTTGAGTAATCATAGAAGACATCACAAAGGAGGGCCATGTCATTCCTTAAACAACACTCTATCCTTTGTTAATCTTATCAGTTTGAAAGCTTTTGTTCTCTGCTGGGAGCACTCCTCCAGGGGGGCTGAGGTGTTTCCCTCAACTCATCATGGCTTATCAGCCCATCACCCCACATTATGGCAAACGAAATACCAATTTTTATTTTTCTGTATAAATTAATTTGTGATTTTCAGTGCACATAACTCACAGTAACAAATGATAACATAAACACTTGCACAGATGTGATAAGATGTGAAGCAAGGACAAGAAGACTCAAAACCCTAAAAGTAGATCAATATCACCTACATAAAACAATTACGTGAACTTTTAAAAACTTCCTAAGTCCCAAGTAATGGTACCCCTTTGTCTGGGATGATGCTTTAAATGTCAAATCCATAGCTTGTTTGGAAAAAAATAAAAATAATATAATTATATCAATTCATAGCTTCTATCTCAGCAGGTGCATCTTAGGTTATGGTAATGTATATAATTTAAGTGTGATAGCTAGTCTAAGGAAAATTAATTTATTGGATTTGTCAGTAGAGTATTTTGACCGGACAGTGTATGACTGCAGTTCAGTGTCAAAAAGGATGAAATTACTGTTCAAATTAATGAACTGAATAAACCTGAAATTTGAAAGTCTGAATATTAAATGCAGTCATATGAAATTTCTTAAGGTAGAACTTGAACCAGCTATAAGTAATGAACCATAATATTGGGGCTGTAGCAACTGTCATTCCCCTATTAACCACATCATAATCAAATAAGTAAACCTGGAATGCTAGTGAAGGAGGGGAGGGGAGGGAAAGGAAGGGAAGGGGAGGAGAAGGGCAGGGAAGGGATGGGATGGGATGGGATGGGAATTCCCAGTTGCTTCAAAATAAACACATGAGCCCACAGGACCACAGCTCTACTGCAGTTTGGTCCAGAACACAGGTACACACACACACAGATAAAGACTTCCCTGGACCCCAACAGCTAACCCCACTAGAGCCAACCCCTTAGAGACAACTTGGCTCCCAACAACATCACCTACTCTCTGGCTACTCCAGCTTGATTTTGGCTCTCACAAACCCATGTATGAATACCCATGTTTGCTTCAGGTGGTGCACAGGAGTGGTGCACTCTTCCCTGCTCCCATCGCAGTAGGTTCTGCTGATTTTGTTCACTCCTGTCGCTCTAGCCAGGGAACCTCCTTGGTGCCAGACCAGCTGGCTGCACCCAGATCCCACATTGGGTCTGCTTCTAAAAGAAATTTCTCATATGGCTCAAAAAAATTGCTTGCAAAACAGACAGCACCTCACACAGAGAAGATAAATATTAGAAAATAATTTAATAAGTCTACTGCAAAGCAGATACTTGCACATGACCAATCTTTTTTTATGCACTTTGTCCCTATTTTCACACAATTTTTCCTCCTCAAACAACCTAGATCCCTTATTTTCCCCTTTAGCCATAATAAATCCTATTCAATCCCTTCTGGCTAGTGAAGCTGAGGCTTTCTTGGGAAAACACTCTGGGAGGGCCTCAGACCTGGTGTCTCTTCCTCTGAGTCCGCAATTTGTGTTCCTGCATGTCTTTGCACCCCTGAGCCTCTGAATTCATGCAGAGAGGCTATTGATGGACTGATAGCTCCTGGAATTGGCCTGAGAGGAGTCAGGACAGGGTTTTATTGGAGGTGCCCCTGCTGCTTGTTGTCTCTCTGTATCTTTAAGATGTGCATAGGGGCTTTTATCACAGAACATCACGTGTTTTTTTTAAACTCTCTGTGGTGGGATGTAAAGAGGGTTAGCTGATTCTGCACAACACACTGGGCATCAGTGCTCCATATTTCTATATTTTAATGGTTAAAGGTACAGAAAATTAAATCCAGCTCATATTCAAGGAGAGACTTAGATGGGCAGGATGAGAAAAGTGAGATAGGGAAGCAGGAACCAACACAGTACAAGACACTGCTTCTAAATTTTGAAAAGAAGAAAGATCCAAACAAGTATAAAAAATAGCCTGGAAAATGCAACGTTCTGTGTCTTTTTTTTCTTATGATATTCCATAGAAGGTGTTTAAGAAGCACACTTGTCAAACATAAATCCTCTGGTTTAGTTTACTCTGCTCCTAGCTCTCTGTTTAAATAAAAATATGCAAATATTTGTCTAAAGGCTGTGATGGCCTTTAGTAGATGTATCTAACTACTTCAGCAGCTTAATTGCAATGTGGTTTTAACCTGAAATAATTAATTTATCATAAATAACAAATAATGACCTATGATGACTTAACTCTATTTCCTCAGGTAGAAACTACCAAAGAATTTTTATAGAACAAACATTACAACACAGTTTTTCTCCTCTATTGAATTTTCATGTACATATTTACATTCTCCTCATGCTGCTATTTCCATTATTTTTTCCCAAGGCAAGCCTATATTTTAATGATCTAAATACTAGGTTTATATTTTCTAACAAATGTCTGATAAATATGTAAATATGCTTTCCTGGAACATCTCTCTGCTCCAGTGTGGGACATTCCCTGGGCTGCAGGGGAAGTGCCTGCACCAGCAAGGCTCTCTGTGGCTACTGGGGGTGATTCCTGCTTTGGCCCTGCAGCTCCTCCTACCCTTCTCCTCCTCTAACCACCCTTAGGGTTCCTTTGCTGCTGCTCTCTCCTTTGCTCTCTCCTCCTCTGTCCCTGCAATTTCTGGCCCTTTCTCAAAGAAATTTCCCATATAGCTCAAAAAAACTATGTCTGTTTATATCACACACCAAGTGATATATCTGAAAAATCTGCTGCTTCATTGACTCAATTTTGGAGATTGTAGACTCTTAGAATGATTTTGGTTGGAAGGGGCTGTAAAGATAGAATCATAGAATCATTGAGGCTGGAAAAGACCTCCAAGATCAAGTCCAACCTTTACCTGATCACCACCTTGTCAACTAGACCAGCGTAGTAAGTGCCAGATGTTTCTTGAACATTTCCAGGGATGGCGATTCCACCACTTCCCTGGGCATCCTGTTCCAATGCTTAACAACCTTTAATCATCTAGTTACAACCCTTCTGCCATGGGCAGGGACACTTTCCACTGGATCAGTCCCATCCAACAAGATCAACAAGTCTCTCCAACATGCCATTGCCTTTAGGTGTTCCTCTGAGCCAGCTGCCTCCAGCAGAGGCCACAAACAAGATTGGCAGCAGAAACAAACTCCCTACTAGAAGAAAACACAGAATATGATTGAACAGGCAAATATGACAAATATTAGAATCTAACTGTGGAAGAATATTTCAGTAACACAGGCCATAATGTGTTACTGGAAGCCTACATGCACAGCCCAGGCCAGGGAGAAAGGGAAAACGGTGCCCCTGTGTTTTAAAACAGTAGCAAGAAGAGCAGTAAACAATAAGAGGAATGTGGCAGTTGCTATTAGGAACGGATAAGAGGGCATAGTTTTGAGAAAAGCACCAATCCAGGGGATAGAGCCGTTTCTACACCCCAGCCACTGCCCAATAAGATTCCTGTACTATTGTTAAGTGTGAATGTAATGTAAACAATAAATGGAGCAGTTTGACGATACTTCTGTGAAGATGATGTCCTGTCTCTGGCCGTCGTAGCCTAGAGGAGGCCGATAAACCAACATTTGAATAACCCCACAGTTTTCCCGCTACATCTAACCCTTGCAACTTCTTTCCTGTCCTGTGGTGATGGTGAGAGGTTTCAATTGTAGGCACCACCCACCAGGTGGGTGGAGAGTCTAATACAAAAGAACTAAGTGTCTTACCTGTGCTAGTGCTTCTTCATATGGGAAAGGGCCTTGATGTGAGAGAAAAATATAGGAACTTTTCTCTTTGTAGAATGATGGTAAGTGCACACCAAAGGCAAGCCCTTAACACTGGGGGGATGTTGACTTTGAGGAAAATTCTGTGACCATTTTGCTACAAACATACAGTGCATGAATGCCTCAGAGGGGATCTAGGCAGACGTTTTAGCAGTTACAAATAGAGCTTCTCATTATCACTTACAGTTTCACTGACTTCTATAATTGTTTGCATTCAGTGAGGTGCAACATTGGTGTACGTCCCTACTTTTCCAATTAACAAAGTTTAAAAAGCTACATCAATGTGTATGTTTATTAAGATACTTCTTGTTAATTAAAACTTGTAAGTGAAAGCTAGTTTTGCTCCCTTTTCCCCACAACTTTTTTAACAAAAGTGGAAAAAAATGGAACACATAATATTTCTTTCTTTGTTTGTTTTGCAGAGTTTTATTATGCTCATTTTTCAAATGGATTTGATATTACCCTTTCTCTTCCATCTTTTTTTTTT
>VWZD01012774.1:138725-166333 GCA_013396695.1 Sakesphorus luctuosus | reverse complement strand
TTTTTTTTAGTATTTTATAGCTCTTTCTCCTAGAGATGAAAAACGAAAAGAAAAAATACAGGAAGAGAGGTGAAAATAGAAGAAAAAAATGAATAAAAGAGAAATGAGATTTTAAGATATAGATAAATAAAAACATTCAAAATGGTGCAGATAAAATATATTTTTGAGAAATATGATACTATACATATTTCAAAATAGGCTTTTGTGCACTAATTATATAAAAATATTCCCTACAGAGATTTTGAATACATCTAATATTGATGTGAGTATACATAGTTCTAATGGTCATGTTAACTCTAAAAAATCATGTTATCATCTTCATTATTGTCACAGGATGCAGCACAATTAAAATTAACAAATTAACAAATGAACTTTAATCATGAACAAGGAGGTGAGCTAGTGGTTACGCTGGTCCTGAAGAGGATTTTCCTACTTTGTGTATATATGTGATGTTTTTTTGGAAAAAGGATCATGTTTATAGAGTCACAGGATGGTTTGGAATAAACTTTGAAGATTGTCCTGTTCCAATCCCCTGCCATGGGCAGGAACACCTTCCACTAGAGCAGATTTCTCAAAATCCCATCCAGGCTATCTTTGAACACTTCCAGGAATCCAAAGCTTCTCTGGGAAACCTTTTCCTGTGTCTCATCACAGTAAAGAATTTCCTTCTAATGTCCAATTTAAATCTACCCTCCTTCAGCTTAAAGCCATTCCCACTGGTTCTGTCACCACTTGCCCTTGAAAAAAGTCCCTCTCCATATCTCTTGTAGGCCCCCTTTACATACTACAGGGTGCCATACAGTCTCCCCCGGCCCTTCTCTGCTCCAGGCTGAAAAGATGTGAATGAATAGTTGCTACCTCAAATGAATGACTTTATTTGCATCCTGTTGTGTTCATTTAATAAATCAAGTGCAAAATCCTTTATATTAAGATTTTGTGAAGAGAAAGGAACCTTAAAATTTCCTGCATAGCTTAAAACATTAAACACATCTTCAATGTTTGTTGTAAGACATCCTCCAAGTGGTTTGTTATATATAATCTGTACTACATATTGCTGAAATGCAGTTCTTTATTGCAACTTTCCAACTTCATTAAAGAGCATTTTTTTGGTTTGAGTAGCTTCGTTTTCAAACCTGAACAGAGTGACAAAAATCACTTCAGGGATTCTGTGTACGTAGGTGAAGTTTTTGGTCCTCACAAACTAGCCCCCCTAATCCCTATTCACCTTTGTAGATGAAAGGAATGTGGGGGATAGGTTAGAAGAGAAAGAAGAGGGAGTGAAAATGCTGTTATTACTTTCATAGTCCCAAATAACTCTGTAAATGCTTCCCTGTCTCTTCCTACTACTGGCCTACACTGCAAATTCTCCCCCACAGGATCAGCCCTGCTGTATATTGCCTCTTTCATTCAGGGAACACAAAGTACTTTAAAAGACATCAGTTTCAAGGCCCATTAAAATCAGTGTACATCTTCTCCACTAATGTCAAGAGGCTTTTAATCAGACTTTAAATTACTCCCCAGCTTCAACAGAGTTCTGAGCTGTTTCTTTTCCACAAATACAGTTTTCCTGCTTGAATCTCATTTCCTGCCTCTCCTAATCACCTTTTTAGGGCCCTTCTGTTGTTTCTCTCTCTTTACATTGTATTTTACAACACTTCCCACTGTAGTGTCACCTGCAAGGGGTGCTCTGTCTTCCAGACCATTAACAAATACCCTAAGTATAATCCCAGGGGAAAACTGTGTGTGATACCCCACAGCCACACTGTAAGGAATGAGCTGCATTCCTCTGCTCCCTACAGGATAATATGTTTTCAAAAATCCCTCACTGTTGGCTCATCAGGCTCATTCAATTACCTTTTCTTCTGTCTCAACAGAAAGATCTAACACACACACACAGACACACATGTAGATATATGTATCTATATCATATTCCAAAATTGAGAAAAGGTAGAGAAATGGTGTATGGCAGAACAACATACAATTAACTTTTAATATACATATAAAAATTCATTTAATAGCACTGGCAGATTACAGAAACCTAATGTATTTTTGATTGAATCTGCCCTCACTTTGTATTTCAATTCCATCAGTTAAAGACGTCACACTCATAATGACTCATGAAAAATAAAATGTTTATTATACCGTAACTATGTGTTGTGGTTTAACCCCAGATGGCAACAAAGTACCACATAGCTGCTCACTCACTCCTCCTCCTGTCTGCATTGGGATAGGGAGGAGAATCAGAAAAAGGTAAAACTCATGAGATAAGAACAGATTAATTAACTGAAATAACAATGGCAACAAAATAATAATAGAAGAAGGAAAGAGACAGAGAGGAATTAAACTCGAGACAAAAGTGATACACAATTGCTCACCACCTGCTGATTGATGCCCAGTTTACCCCCGATCAGTGACCACTGGCTTCCAGCGAATTTTGCCTGGTTTATATACTGGACATGATCTTCTGTGGTATGAAATACCCCTTTGGCCTGTTCAGGTCCACTGTCCTAGCCATGCTCCCTCCCAGCTTCTTGTCCCCTGCTCACTGGCAGAGCATGGGGAACTGAAACCTCCTTGATTTCCAGTAAGCACTACTGAGCTACAACTGAAACATCAGTGTGCTATCAGTGTTATCCTAATGCTGAATCCAAAACACAGCTCTGTACCAGCTCCCAAGAAGAAAATCAACTCTATGCCAGCCAAAACTAGGATGCTATTGCAGGTAGAGAATGTTCTATGTTTGGTATTTATATACTCCATATTCAGCTTTAATCAGATAAGAAATCATGTTGCTATTTACCACATTACTCAGATAAACTTTCTATGGTACAGATAAATCCCACAACTTATATTCTTGTTTATTTATTTGAGTGGGAGAAATGTATCTGTCATTTTTCTGAAGCATTTCATTGAAATGACCATCACAGTCTCCTAACATCATGGAATAGGTGAGAGCAGAGAGGTTTGGGACAATAGAGATGGCATTATGGAGGCAATGTGCATGTATATATGAACAGCCATATGATTACCAGTACAGAGGGGACTCTGCAGGGGTCAGTAGCATAAACTTGGCAGTAGGCAGAGGATCCTTCACCTTTGCTGCTGGCAGCTTTAGGTGCCAAAAACTACTTTGTTCAACTTCTGATTATCTGTGTCTACTCTGAAACTAAGAGAAATATCTCCCCACTAACTCTGTGCTCTTTATTCAGTCAGTCCTGTGAGAACTTTCTGCATATGATCAGAAAGGGTAAATTTGGATTTAATCTCCACTATCCACCTCATCCATTTCTAATTCAGTTATATGGTTATTACATGGGTTGTGTAAGTAAATGGCAGCAAAGTATTTCTGCCATGTAATTATATTTTAAAACCCAAGTTACTTTTATTAGCAATAACAATTATCATCCCTCCTAGCATAGTCTCAGATAAAGAAATTCCTTGTAATGATCTTGTAATGACTGTCTTACATCCATGTCATATTGATATGAAAAATAGATTTAATGTCAAAAGAAAAATGATCAACTGTTTCTTCATTGAAGGAGCATGAATTTCTATGCATCCATGTACTTACAATCAGGGATCTTGTCTCATTAGCAGGAAAATATATTATAAAAATATAATGATTAGCAAATTCCAGGTTTTAGCATTTTAAACAATAGAAGTTCAGAAGAGGATTTTAAAATAATGAGCTGAGCTAATAAGGATTCAAGGCAGGCGTACAGAGATCCTGCAGAAGTAGAGACAGTGTGTTAACTCCTAGGAAACTATTATGTCTAGACTTATGAAAGGCTGCTGGGATCCCCAAACCAGCAGAAATGTGTCAATAAGGGCTTCCTGGCATCTAATGAGCCCTGCCTCTCTGCGCACCTAATTAGCCTTGACACAGCTCTGGTTACTCAGCGTCTGGCGGCAGAGAAAACTTCACCAGCTGTGCTTTAGGAACCTCAGTGGTGAGTCCTTCTGCCCCATTTAGCCTTGTCCTCAGTGTCACAGCCAGGGATTTTGTTACAGGACACTATTTGCATGGAGTTTGTCACACATTAGGGCAGAATCTGATCCTGGCAACAGGGGTGCAAGGGGAGACCAAGGTGTGTTGTCTCAAAAGCATTCTGTAGAATTATATGGACCTCAGTCAAGTGGAGTTTTCTTGAGATATTTGAGTGCTTGCCCACTTGTGAAATGAGGCATTGAAGTAGGTCTGAGTGTGTGCATCTGTATATCTCAAGTTATTCATTTTCAAAGGAGGCAGATGTACAATTTGCTACCTCAGACTCTAAAAATGAGAGCAATCAGAAATATGAGACATAGTCACGGGTAAAAGTAATTCTGATGCTCTTAATAGGTGTTTGGGGACTTGTGTCAGGCACCAAAGGCCAATGAGCACAGAAGAATTTGTGCCCATATTCTCAAATTTTCTTAATCTTAAAAACAGACTGGTCACATCAAAACATGATACTGGGAATGGTTCATGCCATGTGTTGATTTGTGCTCTACTTGAATTCCTTCGAAGAGTTGTATGGTATTCATGAAAAATAAACTCCACAATACTGATAGGACTTGCAGTCCTCAGGTTCATTCACCACGATTGTTTAATTTCATAATGTAACTCCAGCCTGTGGTATCATACATAACATGCTTTTTTGTTTGCATGTTTGTTTTTTTTTAAGTTGGATTTATAATCAATTCTCCCCTTTAATTTTCTTTCTGTTTTCCCGAGAAAGAAGAAAACCCACATATTTTCAAATCTGCTGAGAAGCAAATTATGGTTTTATCTGAGAAGAGACATTTTATTGGGAATTGCAAGTTAGTTAGGTATTAAAGAAATGAACTGTGAACTCTTATTTACATGTAAATTCATCAGTGTACATTCAGTCTGACTTCATCCTCCAAATAAAGCAAACTGCACATACACTTTCAGGTGTTAATAATCAAGGTGCTTAACTGCTCTCCACAAGCTGAACTCTGCTCTGGTGAGATCCCCTGTGGAGAGCTATTTCCAATTGTGGTGTCCTCAGCACAGTATGGACTGGACCCATTGGAGCAAGACCAGAGAAGGCCACCAAGTTGTTCAGATGTCTTTTACATTGTTTAGATTCTATTCTTCAGCACATATCATATATATATTCATATATATATATATATACACACATTTATGAAATCCTACAACCCTGAAATGCCAAGTTCTTTTGCCTAACACAACAAATAACGTTGAAATCAAAGGATAAAGAAGAGATGTCTTTCCTTTGTAATGTGTCTGTGTGTACATTAATGCAGAAAAATCCTCACACAGTGACTGTTTCCTATAATAGATAAACTAATTTTGTATAAATCAATGTAAAATACAGCTCATGCTTTCTTAAACAGCTCACAGAAAGCTGAAGATTGGAAAATTAAATCCTGCAAGTGTCACTATTTTTGTTTTAAGGAATTCTTATTCAGGTTGTGAGCCACATTTTTAAATCTTTTGGGGACTATTTCGTTTAGAAAATACTTCACTATCATCAAATGTCCCTGTGTACACATAATTTCATCATTGTAATTGTTCTCATAATGGTAACATTCAGATAAGCTATACGACATAATCACTTTTTTTATTAAAACTGTATACATGTTAAGTGCATTCATTGTCATGGGATAGAGACTGAGATTACTGTAAATGCATATAGCACAATATTGAAACGTTTTTCCACACATCACTTATCTATAGTATTTAAGCTACAATATTAAATTTACAGAAGGGAGTGTAATATGTCCATATGGGACACAGTGTAAAGCTGTTTTAATTCATTTTACTAATACTTCAATAAAAAACTTAGTGTGAGGTTAGCATTTTTGACTGATTTTGTTTTTTTTCATCTGTGGTAAATGGTGAAATCCCATCCAGCAAAGCTCCCACTACAATCTGTGCAACATATTTTTGACTCCCTCCCTGATGTGTTTGCTTAGGCAGTCAGCTCTCACTGCCAGTGGAAGTTTGCCTGCCTATATGCTGGGAAAGAAAGTGGGAAAATCCTCAAGATATAGCCTCGGGTTATCAGCAGTGAAGTCTCTGCAGTACCTGTGTGCTTCTGAACTCTAATTGTCCTGAAGCTAAGCAACGTTCACAGACCTAGGCACTGGAGATGAGCCAAGTCTAGTAGTCCTAACCTTAGCAAAGTTCTCACCGACGTGTGGGAGTTCCATCTGATTAAAAATCTCAGGTTCTGGCCTTCTGCCTTTTAACTTTGTATGTGTTCACTAACCTATGCTCAGCAAGTGGAGGGTTGTAAGATCTCAATCCCTTCACTGAGCTTCAGCTGAAATAAATGTGAACAGCTCCTGTGGCTTGAAATATGGGACAAAATGTTTTTGAATTATTTTTTTGAAATAAGGTAGCCCAGCATTGCAAAGATATGGAAACCTTCAAATCAGAGCTGTTTCCAAATAAACTGCTTTCCTCACACTTTTTGGGTTTAGATCTGAATGCTCATTTTTTAAAAATGTATGAGGTTAATCATGTCCAAATCAAAGGATCACTTCCTTCTAAATGGGACAAATCAACTGATGATGAGGTCCTGTTCCTAGGGATAAGTGTTTAAACAAACTTTACCCAATGCTGCCTTAGCAAGTTTGTTAAATGTAACATGTGAAAAACAGCTTTACTGTTGCTCATGGAGGGATGGAGACATCAGTAGAAAAAAGCAGAATAACTGAAAACCTTTTAAATTTTGAAGAAATGTGAGTTGTGCTTTCATTCCTCTGAGAAGAACTGTCCTTTTCTTGGTTTTGCTATGGAGTTTTACTAAAAAAATTGTCAAAAAGAATAAATATCTTTCCAAGGGGCACAATACTCTTACAATATTAACAAATTCTGCATATCTTCTGAAATGATCTATTTAGAACCCTGTACTACCCCAATTAACTTTTCATCATTTCCACATCCAAAAATGTATATTTAACAGCTTCTTGCAGTCCTTCAAAAGACACTACCCTCTCACTGTTTTATACATCCCCACCAAGGCTCAGTGGTAAGTGTACTTTCTTGTTAACTAGACTTTGTTGAATTCTTCCATCTTTTTCTTGATTTCGGTTTGTCAGTGACATATCTGTCATCTTTATCTGTGAGTGCTGTCACCTGGGATTTTCTGTTGCTCAGATAATATTTTATTCTTTTGCTTCCTCTATTTTATTCTTTAACCTCTTGAAGTATTTTCTTGTTGTATGGCATGAATTATTCTGGCAGTTTCAAATGAATAGTTTTGCCAACTTCAGTATATTATAATTTCTTGCTTGAATGCTGGTAGTTTTTCTATCTATTTTCTATTGCTTTCCCAAACCTCTTGAGATCCTTTTTAAGTCCTTTATATGAGTTATCCTCACTTCATTGCTCGTCTTTTTATTACTTGGTCAAACACCTTTTCAAAATGCTGCCCAACTTTTCATTCAGAACTGAAGCACAGGTGGCTTAGAGCTCTTCAGACACTGAAAAAAGATCATTCTCAGAGTAGCAAGAAACTCAATTTTCTCTCATTCTTGTAAAATTGTAAAAAGTTCAATCACAGTGATCACTGTCATTTGTAAGCTTGCACTCTAACAAACAGTAGAGGATGTGACTACGGTACCTTCAGGTTTAAATACCAGTTTGAAAAATGAGAGAACTGTACTAACAACATTACTACCTGTCTGCTCTACATCTAAATGTATATTTATTTAAATTTTTGCATAGTCCTCAAAATATCAGGCAAATTTGCACAATTTAGATGAAAATCTATTCTGCACAAGATTATATTGGTTACATGGTGGTTGAAATCTGTTCTGATGCTGAAATGAGTGGTATTATTAAAATCAAGAAAGTCTAGTCAGGAATGAATTTGGTTCAATCCTTAAAGGGATGAGGCTCAAAACCTTCTGAAGCACATAGTTTCACCTACTTTTGAAGCCAATGGAGATATAAAAAAAATAAAACTAACATCTCAACCCTCTACAAAGCACAGGCAAATCCCAAGCAGAATTAGCTGTTGTTAAAATACTGGTACTTAGAAACAAGAAAAACCCTCCAGACTGTATTCTATGTTGTTTTCAGCATTTTGTCCTACAGGTTGGGATTTGTTGTTATTCTTTGGAGAGATCTGCTGGATCTGGATTGTGAAATTAATGAGTGTTAGGTTATGCATTGCATATTTACAATTCTGAAATGTTATTCTCAAGAAATAAATATTCTTGAAAAAATATATCAAAAGTATACCAAAAAATCCACAAGAAAAATAATAAAGCATATTCTAACCAGATATGCCTCTGGTCCAGCATTTCACATTAATCCCCATTCATATTGAATAATACATATTCAAATTTTATAGACAAGATACCATTAAATTTTACAAGCAATTTTATGGGTTGTGTACATTGCATACTTACACATTTTCTGATAAGATGTTGTTTTTAATAGCATGAGACTTTCCTGACTTTAATCATTAGTCACAATCTGATTTATGATTCAGCTGAAATGATCCATCTGTTTCTGAGAGCTAGACAAATGAAATGCAATAGAAAATAAGGTATTTCTTTGTTCAGAGTATAACTCCTATGGCAGCTTTAATAAAGAAGTACTTTAACTTTTGTAGGGTGCATTCTGGAGATAGTAAAAGAATATTGCATGCCTGCAAAAAATAACCCAAAGGTGGACATGTTTCCCTGAAATTTCTCTTTGCCTATGTTTGCATTTGATGTTTGTCACATAACTACATTAAAGTTTCAGTGCATTAAGAGGCTGCTACAGATCTAAACTGCAGGAGGTAAGCAAAGCTATATCTGCTGTTGTGAACCTCCTCTGGCAAGAGTTACGAGAATGCTGAGAAAAGGGAATCTAAATTCATGCAATATGACAAAGATGGGTGAAGAAGAGTCAGGGAAAGGTTGGGAGCAGAGATTAGATTTTGCTGAAAGAGCGGAATTCTTCCAAACCAGCATCCCTGCATATGCACTCTGCATGTTCTTTAGAAGTCCAAGCTCCCACTGGAGCCAATGTGTGCTCAGTTCAATTGATCCCTTATCACAGTTTTCTGCCATTAGTCATTGCCCAAAGACACCCATATTAACCTGTCAGGTATGACCCAATATCTGCATCTACATGGTAGCTCCGTGCCCTCCTGGAGCAGCAACTAAACACCAGTGATGGATACCCTAGAGCAAGTAAATAGTTTAGATGAACACGTTTTCACTTGAGCAGCTAAACAATGCTTTAAAGATCTTCCCTTATGAGCCACTGAACTTTTGAGAGCTGCCCAGCTGATTAGGCAAAGGAGTTTACGTTTTGTTGCCAAAAAAATACACACAGAGCACGTTTTGAATTCAGTAGGTTACCAATGATCATAAAAAGAAATATCCATATGGGATCAGAGACTCCTGTATTTCTGGACCAGTAGATGAATGTAAGGAAGAGCTCTGTAATGTGTCTGAAATGGAATTGTCTCTTTTTAAATAAATAAATGGATTTCCTGGGCATCTCTCTTCAAATCAGTTGTATTTGCCACCAGGCCTCACTGGTGAAATACTCCCTGGCTATAGTGACATCCTCCTTGCTCATATCTGAACACCAAGACATGCAGGCAGCAGGCCAGGTAGCTTAGTCTTTCCAGGATTTTCACCACAGGAAATTTATGTGGTTGATGACTTTGGTACCATTTCAGAAGCCCTAAGGTATCCAGGAGGCTGAGAAAGGAATGCATATGAACATGGGGTGCATTTTCTCACTGGTGTGCCCATTAGAGTATTATAGGGAGAGGTACAGGTACAAGTAAAGCAGAAGCACCCACATCTCAAAAAAGAGATGAGTGTAAATGGGGCATCTGCCCTTCCAGAAGAGGGGGTCTAACTGTCAACCACACTTCCTGAAAATGGATATGTGTGCAGCTCAGAGTGTCAACTGGCATTACTATCTATGTGATTGCAACCACTTAGAATAAGATATTTAGAAATACGTATAATTTTATGAACATCCTGTAAGTTTTTAATACTCTGTTTCACCTGTTACATTGTTGTTATTGATCCTTGATGTCTGGTTCACTGTTTGTGGGTTGATTATATGTTGTTAACTAATCAAAACTCCTTTAAACATGATTCTATTTAAATTACATAAACTGAGAAATTTTTACTTGGTGCACTAACTCATAGAGGGGCATGATACTGGCCTAAAATATTGTTCTAGTGTGGACATTTATTCCATAGAATAGAAGAGATAGGTGGTCAGATTTTCATTGTTTTCCAGTATTAGTTATACCTCTGCAGCAGAAGAATGTGAAGGTGTGAGAACTGAGTTCTCAAACTATTGGGAAAAAATGAAAAGAGGTCTTGTGGGGGTTAATTCAGTCTCTCTTTAATTGTTTTGCAGTAGGATGATAGAATTTTTAATTATTCTCAAGATTGTTTGGAATATAGAGAGTTAGCTGTTCCATTTGTTCCTCATATTGTGACTTCTCCTAAGAGAATCTAAATTAAGATGCCTAGAGATCTCACAACCTGGCCTTGTGAACTGGCAGTGTAAGTATCCCAGTGACAGGGTGGGGCAGGTGAATGTCTAAATCCAGAAAGCATCGATAACTTTTTTTGGAAACAAATCTCATCCTCATCTGAAAACCCACAAGTGAAGCTCTGTGTTCACACAGAACACTGCCATTCCTGCGCTCAGTTTTTCTTTTATGATAAAGCACTTATCCTTATCTTTTCATTTTGAATTCCCATGCTGTTCTTTGTCCTTACAGTATCTGGTGGTGACTCTCTCATCAGGGAGCAGAAGATTAGAGGCTGAACATATGTCACATTTTACGTTAATATCTGAGGTCTCTTTAAACAAAGCTGATATGTACGACTTTATGTCTCCCTTTACCTTTGCTTTATGCAGTGCAAAAATATCCAGGATACCCACAGAGCTTTGCTGTGTGTAAGAACTCTGCTCTGTCAAAATAAATGCAGAGGAACTGTGCAGATTTCTGAAGGGTAAATCAGAGCTCTTTTGAGCACGGTTTTGTTTCTAACCCCTTTATAATTCCCTCAGTGGTTACCAAGTACCTAAATGAATAAGAGCTATATTGAGATGCTCCTGTTTTAGCTGCAGAAAGTGTAGATTTAATCCAGGAATAAGTGGCACCAACCTATATAGGATTTAGAGGTTCTGCAAAGGACACTTACTAATATATGAATAACTCCACGGGAATCACATTCTAGATAGCCACCAGGGAATCAACTGAATTGGCTCTTATTCCATTCAAACTGTAATTCTCACAGAGCTATGTGAAGCCTGGCAGCAGAAAGGATTTTTAAAGAAATAGCAAAAGGAACCGTAGGTTAGCTGCTTAAAGCTTATATTTCCAGGCTTCTGTCATGTAGCTGCTGCACTTCTACTATGAAGGGAAAAGGGGAAGGAAAGATAGGGCAGGGAAGATATCTGGAACAGATGTCAAAACACCATTAGACTTTACAAGATGTCTTGACTCCCCAGTGGACTCTGATGGAAGAGACTGCATCACCATTACCCTGACCTTCTGTCTTGTGGAATACAGTGACCTTGAAAAGTCTTTGAACATGACAATGTGTTGCCTGTTTCTTGCCTTGAGAGAGTCATGGCTTCCATCAGGAAAACTATAAACCTCTCAATTTTCAGATGCAGAAATCCTGGAGACCTACAGTGGGATTTACGTAAACATCCTGTTTCTCTGACTGGATGTTTCTATTAATATGCTCTGTTTGTTATGTGAAATGTGAATTGTAAAACAAGAGATTCAGAAATAAATCCTTTTTTCTTTATCTTTTTTTTTCTTTCCCCCTCAAATGGAAATACAAGATCTGCAGAAGGATGTAAACTGGCTTCATTCATAAAAAGTGATTTCTTTGTTGATATTACCTAGTTTCAATTGTTGTTCACATGCTGCAAAATATTTTGTTGATGAAAATTTCAGAGCATGTTGTACTGCAAAGACTTGGCATCAACTTACTACTGAACGCTGAGACTACCTCTTCGAGGGATATCAATTTCTATAAAAGAAGGCTGTTTGAATCTATAGGCAATGAAGAAAATAAACAAGTGCATTTAACAAGCAGTAGGAGGATGTTTAATCTACAGTGAAGAAATATAATTTTCAGTCATTTAAAGCCATACATCTGTTCTGTTCAGCTATGAAGGACTGATTCTCTTCTCACTTAATATGAAGCAGGTCAGGAATATAAAAGCTGAAGTCTGCTGACATATACCATTATAAAATCAGGACTGAGGGAAAAATATTCAGGGCCCCTTATACTATGGTCATTACCTTTACAAAATGCATCATGGTCAATTCTAAAAGGACCATTTTGTGGGCAATTTATAGCTATAGATATACTTACAGTACAGCAGATGCGTAATGACAAAAAGCCTTTGTCTAACTAATTCCTCCAAAACAGAGGGCTGAGTGCAGGATTGCTGGTGTCACTGATTTTAATCATAATGGGACCAGTTCACTATAAGAATTCTCTTCATCCTTTTCATGGAAGGAAGGGGTAGCTATTTGCAGGCAATAGTCTTCAGATGGCAACATTTGCTGAGGAAGACCTTGAAGAAGTAATGTCATTTTTCTAACAGCAGAAAAAATATATTTGAAATAAGAGATTGCATTATCAATGTCAGGTCCTCCACTTTTCTTTGTTCACAGAATCATGGAATTGTTAGGGTTGGGAGGGACCTCTGGAGATTATCCAGTCTAACACCTCTGCAGGGTCACCCAGAGCAGGTGACATGGGAACATGTCCAGGTGAGTTTTGAATGTATCCAGAGAGGGAGAATCCACGACCTACCTGGGCAGCCTGTACCACTGCTCTGCCACCCTCAACGTAAAGTTCTTTCTCCTATTGAGGTGGAACTCCTTATCTTTTAGTTTATGGCTATTGCTCATCATCATGCCACTGGGCACTACTGAAAAGAGTCTGGCACCATCCTCTTGGCACCTGCCTTTTAGATATTTGTGTGTATTGATGAGATCCCTTCTCATTCTTCTCTTCTCTAGACTAAACAGGCCCAGCTCCCTCAGTCTCTCCTTATAAGAGAGATGGTCCAGTTCCTTAATGATATTTGTGGCCTCCACTGGACCCTTGTCCAATAGCTCCTTGTTTTTCTGGAACTGAGGAGCCCAGAGATGGAAAGAGGACTCTGGATGTGGCCTCAGTAGGGCTGAGTAGGGTAGAAGCTCATCTCCCTCAATCTGCTGGCCGTACTCTTCCCAGTGCAACCCTTCTTGCCATGCTATCTTCCCATTGTCCTTGATATCCCTTGCCAGAGTCAATTTCAAGTGGGCTCTGGCCTTTCTTGTCACATCCCTGCATACTCTGATGATGTTTCTACAGTTCTTCCATGTGTCCTGTCCCTTTTTTAAAATTCTACTTTTTTTTTTCTGTTTGATATCTGGTAGAAGCTCTCTCCTCACCCATGCAGGTCTCCTGCCCTCTTTGCTTGATTTCTTGCTTATAGGGACACACGTCTTGTACATGGAGGTTCATCAAAAGAATGATTTTGGTTTTTATAGTATTTTTAACATTTCTAAAATGTATTTTGACTTCAAAGAGACAAATGGTTGATGATCGTGGTGGATTGAGTTTGACAGGGTATTAGTTGCACTTCCATCCTGAGTTGGACGGGAGAGAAAAAAGTATAATTAAAGGTCTTTGGGTTGAAATAAGGACAGGGAGAGATCACTCACCAGTTACCATCACAGGTAAAATGGACTCAGGAAAATTAATTTAATTTGTTACCAATTAAATCAGAGTAGAGTAATGAGAAGTACAATCAATTATTAAAATCACCTTCCCCTCACCCTTACCTTCTTCCTGGGTTCAAATTTGTTCCCAGTTTCTCTACCTCTTTCCCCTCAGTAGTGCAGTGGGATGGGGAATGGGGATTTTAGTCAGTTCATCATATGCTGTCTCTGCTGCCTGTTCCTCTCTTCATGGCAAGGGCTGCTCACACTCTTCATCTGCTTTCCCATGGGACCCTTCCCATGGGAGACAGTCTTCCATGAACTTATGCAATGTGAATATTTCTCATGGAGTGCAGTTCTTCATGAGCTGCTAAAATATGAGTCCCTCCCACAGGGTGCAGTCCTTCAGGAACTGACAGCTCCAAAATGATTCCTCCGTGAGGTCACAAGTCCTGCTTCAGCGTGGGCTTCCTATGGGTTTCAGCCTTCTTTAAGCATGCACCTGCCCTGGCATGGGATGCCCATGGGCTGGCTGCAGGGACACAGCTCTCTCACCATGGTCTTTACCATGGGCTGCAGGGGAATCTCAGCTCCAGCCCCTGGAGTCCCGCCTCCCTCTCCTTTTTCACTTATCTTAGTGTCTGCGGGGCTGTTTCTCTCATATATTCTAAATCCTCTCTCCAGCTGCAGTTTCACAACATTCACCATCATCCCTCTTTCTTAAATATATTATTCCAGAGGAGTTACTACAATCACTGAAGGGCCCAGCCTTGGCCAGTGATGGATTCATCCTGGAACCAGCTGGCATTGACTGTCAGAACTGGTGGTAGGTCTTCTCGCAGACTTCTGCCACCAAACCCTTGCCACACAAAGCAATAAAAATTATATTTTTCTCCTTATGTCCCATTATGAAAAAAGTTAATACTAGGTAACATAGGTAGCAGAAAGAAGAAAATCTGTTTATTGCATGATGGATTAGAGCAGGAAACATTCACAGTAAAATCCTAAGTGTCATTTGTGTTGATTTAAAAAATTGGAGGAAATTAATTTAGAGCAATCATTTCTAGCAAACAGACAAGGCACAGTTCTGCCTTAGCAGGACAGCTGGCAGCTGGGAGGATGTCAGTAATTCAATGCCAGTCTGCAACAGCTTTCTTTCATTGAAATAGAGGTGTTAAAACCAAACGGGATTTGCAACAGGGAATGCAAAATATGAGCATGTCATTGTCTCTATTGACATCAGAAATGGAAATGGGGATTTTCTTCCCGGTCATTGTTGATTTCTTTTCTCATCGCTGAAGTTATTGTCAACAATGAAACCATTTTAGTAATCCTCATCTCTGGAGATATCTCTCTAGAACCTTCCCAAATTCTTTTACTTTATAGACCCTATACATCTCTGATCAAGATGATGATAATATTTTGGTGTTTGTTATTGCAGACCTTCTTTATTCCACACAGTAGAATTCTATTCCACAATTCAGTTTAAGGAAAATAACTTCCCAGACCGTACAAAATTGTCATGCTTCTTTTCAGGTTATTCTTGCTAGTGGTGTAATCAAAACCACATAAGAGCATTAAATAACAATAGTACACAAATTAGAGGTAATCTTGCTGCACCCTGATCTAAATTGATTCTAGTGATTCCTGCTGGTCTCCTTTGCACTTTAAGTGGATTGCAGCACAGCTCCTTTACTGTCTGGTCCTAGAATATGGTTCCTCTCTGGTGACCTGCTGTAACATGTAGCCCTTGTGGTATTTATGCCTGAACAGACATAAATGTCATGTAAGATACTTTGTCCATCTGCAGCTGAGGCATCTAGAAAGTCCCTGCCTAGATTTAAGCAAATGACTGAAATGTCTAAATGCCAGTATAAAGTTTAAAATCTAGTGCATCATTTGTAGCTTATTTTCAAATACTAGTTTCTTGAAGAAAAATTTATTTCTTTATAAAACTCTCAACTTAAAATTTCTTGAAATTAAACAACAAATTCATGTTGCTTTCATTGTCATGGCTACTAGTCTTTATTCCACACTAAGTCTTAGATCATTTGACTTTACTAGAATGAAGTGCTAAAATTGTGAACATTAGGCTGAGCATTAATATTTCCAGCTTTAATGAAGGACTCATATTGCCCACAAATATGTATTTAGTGCCACTTCAGACACCTAAAATATCACCGCTTTGCCATCAGCTGATGTTCCAGAAGGATGTAAGTTCTGTACTGTATCTGTCTGGATTCTTTGGAAATATTTGGGCACCCCACATAACAGTAGAAACTTATTTATTCAGGAACCTAAATTACATCTTAAGCATATGTAATGTAGATTGTCTTCATTTCAGTCAGTTATGGAGCTTGCCATTGTAGTTAGTGTAGATCTTCTCAACAGTCATTGAGGCTTAGATATAATTTCTCTAAACAAAAGTAAACCTTGGGCCAAGAATTGCATGTCAAATACCAATGGCTGTAAGAATTAGGCCTCTACAGACTATGAATGAATCCAAGAGAGGTCTACACAGCTGTAGGTGTTCACAGTACACACCTATCTTTAGCCAGAATAATGTCCCAACTTTATTTTTTAAGTCAAATTCTCTGAAGAGGCACAGGCACCTGTAGACCATTATCCAGAAGCCAGTTCCCATTCTGAGGTATCATCTCTTTCTTTTGACTGAATATAAAGGGAGCCAGGTGGTTTGATTCAGGTGCTCAAAATGGGCTTCTAAAACCATCAGAGATGCTCTGGCTCTGTGGTATCCAAAATACCTGCAGAACTGGTTTGAAACAGAACTTATGAAGAATCTGACCTCTTGGTTGGTGGTCAAGTAAGGTACAACAAGACATTTCAAACTGATGCCAAAGGGGTTTTTAGTTTTTGATTTTTCACATTTTGTAGATTTTAGAAACACAGTAGATGTAGCACTGTAGATTGTAGTGGGTTAATATTTAGCAGCTTATAGTATAAGGTCCTTCTATTTCTACCCCTGCTCCAGAACAGGCTGCTAAAATCTGCCAATTATTTAGTCTCATTCTCAAGGTACCGGATTAGAAGCTATTGGAGAGAACATAAACACAGAGCAGAGTGACCCGGAGCCCTGGAGAGCGTCCAAAAGACCTTTATGTGCTGAAGAAGAGGAAGAAGAGGAAGATGGAGGGTCCCGGCAACCCCAGACCCAATTCAACAGGGGGTGGGAACTGGGAGGGGACAGAGGTGGAACTGGACATGTGGACTGTAGTGATTGGATAGATTATATTATAAAAGCTATAGAAATCAAAGCTTGCTTTAGCGTGCGGTGATGTATTCCTGGATGAGCAGAGTTACGCATTAAAGTAACTACCCCTTATCTTGTCTCCTACAAAACTTGGCTCGGAGTCTTTCTTACAGACTTACGGCAACAAAGCAGTACCAGATACATCTATACAGCCCAAATTGTTTGAGCTAACTGTCTCATGTGTTTAGGTAGAGTGAAATGGCCCAAAAGCTATGGATAGAGCTTGTTTAACATAACAAAAATCCTCAAGGTGAACCTCCTTTCTTACAGTCACTGTTATAACTGGCATCTGTTTCCAGGTGGTATACCTCCTTTTGGCAGTGTATGCATGCAGACACATATTATAATACTGTTGCTTTTTATTACATGATTATAACATGTTAATGTCATTTTCTATCCATAATTTCAACATCTCAGCTTTCTACTTCCTTAATTGATCTGAACTGCCAATGAAAAGATGGTGTTTTGTGAGCTAATCAACTGGCAGTACTAGCTTTTCTCCAGCAGAAAAATGGTTGTCTTTTTTTTTGGTTTTGATAGTCAGATAATTTATCTCAGGGTTAAATAGTTCTTCTTAAATGTACTACCTTTCATTGATTGACTGAAATTTTCATTGGCCACTATTGTACCCACTCCATCAGTTACCTTTATTTTTTTATATCTTCCTGGCAACTTTTTTCATAATATTACATATAGTTAGTCAAAATAACTTTAAAATCAAGAGAATTAGCAAATGGACTTGTTTCATAAAACAGGCAGCAGTGGGAAAGAGGTAGGTCTTTAGAAAGCACATGATTCTACAAGACAAAGATAGGCTGACTTTTTCCATTCAATAAATCCATTAGAAATCATTTGTGAATAACATTCATAGGCTTATAGAATAGTTTAGGTTGGAAGGGACCCTAAAGATCATCTAGTTCCAAACCCCCTGCCACAGATAGGAACACCTTCCAAGTTGCTCAAAACTCCATCCAGCCTCACCTTGAACACTTCCAGGGATGGGTCCTCCATGACTATTCCAGTACCTCACCACTCTCCTAGTGGGGGTGGGCAGAACTGTTGCATTTTGTAATGAAGCAAAGTATAAATCTGTGTGTATATCGAGATTTTTACATCAGACAAATGCAAAGGTGCATCCAACATTATGCACATTAAGTCCTTTAGGAGATTATCAATCCAGTTCTAAATCCTCTTTTATCAGGGTTTTTACTCAATTTTTCATCTCTGGATTTATGTAAATGTACTAGTGTGTGGTCAAAGGGGGTTTGGAGCTGATGAAGACTGCCATCAGCTGAACAGAATTAACTGTGTGATCACTGGGTACAAATGTCATCTCAAAATTAACAATGTTTAACTTTTATTTTTCTTATGAAAGGTAGAATTTAATTTTTTCCATTTTCTCTGCTTTTAACTACATATGGGAACGGACCTTTAGGAGCTGTATCAATAATCAGTGAATTATAATTGATAGAATAGTGTTTATACATTTGATTCTTAAAGATGTAAAAAGAAATTGTCATGGATTAAGACATTCTTCATTGATTGTTTTATGCAAGTATATGGTTTAATATATATGGAGTATGTTCTTGGTTTAAACGGAAAACAGAAGAAAAAAAGAATCAAGGAATAACTGAAATATTGAAAAGAAAAAAAGTGGGTTTAGAGTCAAGTTTCAGAGCATTTTGTAAATAATTACAAGGAAACCAATGTAATTCACTATATCATTGCCAGATATAAAAAAGATTCAAGGTAAACCAATATGTCTATTTATGGCCATCACTGGTGTAGTGAGAAGGTTGCATTTCCAACTCACCTCAGCAACTTGTTGCCCATTTCCATAGTTGTCCAGTTTTCCTTCTGCCTCACTCACTGCAGCCACAGAGACAGCCACTAATTCTGAGCACAGCAAGTTCCCCAACCAGACTCAGTGGTCACAAGCCCTAAACATTAGCAACAACTGCATCTGGTTGGAAAACTATTTCATACCATTCAAATAAAACTGATTCATTTAAGCCAAGCTCTAAAACCATAAACGAAACTGATCATGTGGCATCGCTGAGTTATTTTCAGCTTTTCTTTGGAGGGGGGAGAAAAAAAAAGGCACTCCAGCATCACACAGCAGACCCACTACTCCCTGGCTGGTTTTGCACCACTGACTGACGAAGCCTCAGCATGGAGATCTCCTGGCACACTCCAAAAGAAATGTGATGATACTTTGCTCCTAGTAACATGCATTTCTTTACTGCTTACCTTGCATAGAATTTTCCTTTGAATTACACTCCCCAAACTCTTCCTTTCTTTAAAAATGAATACTTAAATGCAAACTTGAAGAGTACCTCTATAGAAACACTGAAGAATAACTAGAGGTTGTATTTTTTACAGGTAGCTTTTTAGTAGAGTTGTGTAAAGCTGATACTAAATTATGGCACAGAATAGCACAAATTCAGGACTAAGGGTGCGTGCTCCATCTAGGCAGGATCTGGGCATTTTTAAAGGGTAATAAAATCAATGAAACATGTTATTTTGGACCTACATGGTTCTGCTTCTACCCAGAGGCTACAGCTTCTAATAAGAAGTTGATGGTCTGTGTTCAGTTTTAAAATAACTCAATTCTCTTGATCCGCAGCTGGAAATCATCTAGGCTTGACTCAAATTTTGCATTTTCTCTTGCTCTGCTCCCCTCTGCTTCTTATCTTGAGGCTCAGAAATGGATTGCTCTGGTTCAGCTGGTATTGTAGGAGATCAACAGAAAGGTCCCATTGTATGGGACAATTCAAGGAGCTATTACATGCAATGTAAATAAATAATGTAATGCAAGACCAGACTTCCTGCTGCACCTGAACTGAATATTGTAGTTATCTCCAATCTCACTGGCAGCTCATCAATTTAATTAGAAAACAAATTCTGATGTTTCCATTAGTATAAACATATATTCATCCCCTTGACATTGTTACAGTAAGGTCTGATTTTCATTGATGTAGCTGGGAATAGAGTTTAATTTCAATTGATAGTTTTCATTATGTTTTTAATTGCAAAGAGAAGGTCCTTGGTGCTTCTTTTTCTTAGCTCTTTCTAAAGGATTTCTCTTAAAGGCAAAATGAAAAAAAAATATATCTAAATATTCTGCAGAGCTGTATAGAGAGACCAAATTCTTAAACCTTAGACTGACTTGTGATATTTTTTTACACGTAGTTCAACTGTATAGAACCAAAAAAGTATTTCACCTGCTCTTTTTAGGGTTAAATATATTATGTAAATGCTGGACTAAATCCAGCAACATTAAGTGAAGAATAAATAAAAAGGCATCTCCAACTTCACCTACTGAAACAAGTTTTTTTCCAATGTCTTGCCAGAAATGAGACAGACTAAAATATGTTTGATATGTACTTTTCTGAGTATATTTAAACACAGTGAAGAAGTTTCTATTCAGAGGTATGCTAAAAGCATGCAGAAGAGCCTTTATTAGTAATTATTAATTAGCTGTTAATTAAGCTTTTATGAGAGTTGAATATAAAATACATTGTATTACCCTAAATAGATTTCCCTTTCCATAAATAGTCTTTTTGTGTGTGTGATTTTTGAGGCTGAAGATTAGAAGGCTCAGGAAGATCTTTTCAACATGTAAAAGCACTAATGATGGGAGTAATGAAAATGGAGCCCCACTTTTCTCAGTGAGAGCCAGTGAGAGTACAGGAGCTAATGAATACAAAATGACAAACAGGAAATTGCTTTTAAACATTAGAAAATACTTTTTACAGCATGTGTGGTCAAACACTGGAACAGATTGTCCAGGGATGCTGTGATCTCCATCACAAGATACTGAAACCCACCATGATGTGGCCACAAGCAACCTGCTCTTGCTGCCCCTAAGGTGAGCTGGAGGTTAGACTGGATGACCTGCAAGTAATGCCTTGAAATATAAAAACACTGGGAAAAAAAAAATCTGTTTCATTAAGACAAAGTTGTCAAGGGTTGAATAGAAGTTTCTTTTGCCTCTGCAACTTTCAATGCTAGTAGCAAAGTCATGGCTAAGACAAATGTCTTTTAATAACATTACTTCAACATTGTTGTCTGGAAAAGGAACTCATGTCTGAAAAGGCATAAAAAGTAATTATCTTCTGACCACTCCTGTTTCTTTTTTTATTTCAACAACTCATCAAGATATTGCATATACCCCCACTCCCATGGAGAAACAAAGCCTGTCCTTGTTCATTTAATTAAATGTCATTTTAAATGAAGCAAACAATGAGAGAGCTTAGAGAGACTGGGGAATCTTGTCTGGTAAGTAAACTTGTATTTTAAAACAATTGTTTGGGAACATATGGGCAGCCTAGCTTACAAGGGCTAGAAAATATGCCTGGACATGCTGAGAAACATGGGTAAGCATATTTAATACTGACAGCTCCTCAGTGACTATGTCCCTTCAACCCAGAGTACTTTCCTCCCATTTTCCTTTCCTTTCTGCTCTTCTGCATGGACATAACAAGAACAGTAATATTCTAAAATGTACAACACTGCTCCTGCTCTCCCATGGACCCTGCAAACCTGTCTGAAGTTGGTGTCATGGTTTAACATCCTGGCTGGCAACGAAGTGCTACACAGCCACCTTCCCACCCCTCACACCTCCACATCCTCTAGTGGGGGAGAGAATTAAGAAGAAGAGGAGAAGAAGAAGAAGGAGAGAAGGAGAAGGAGGAGAAGGAGAAGGAGAAGGAGGAGGAGGACAAAGTAAAACAAACAAACAAACACAAAAAAACCCCAGAAGAACAAAGAGATGTAGAATACAGTTGCTCATCACCTGCTGGCTGATGCCCATCCCATCCCTGATCAATGATCACCCCCTCATGGCCAACTCCCCCCATCCTCACACCTCTCTTCCATCACACCTCTCTGCCCTCACATCACTGTCTCCTCACAAACTACTCTGCACTCACACATGATTTTCTATGCTATGAAATATCTCTTTGGCCAGTTTGGGTGACCTGTCCATGCTTCCCACCAGAATTTTGTTCAGTTTCTCATGTAGCTGAGCATGAGACAATGAAAAGTCCTTGATTTAGAATAAGCACTACTTAGCAGCAACCAAAATATCGGTGTGTTATCAATTATATTCTCATACTAAATCTGAACACAGCCCTGTACCATCTACTAAGAGGAAAATAAACTCTGTCCTTTCCAAAACCAGGACACCTGTTAATGTAGCTTGTCCTCCAATAATGGTTCAGAAGGCCTGGTGCAAGCCCATGTGCCACCCTGGAACTTTTTTTTTTTTTTAATGTTTGGTTTGTTTTGGTTTTAAATTTAGAAGTCCTCATCTGTTTCAATGATGGCAAGAAAATCAGCTAATGGAGAGATAACTGTGTTTGTCTCTGATGTAAATATCTTACCTGAGACTCTAAGGGACAGAAAGGGCATTTTCCAGTTAGCTATGGGTTTTAAAAGAAAGCATAAAAATAGAAGGAACTATATTAGTAACTCTGAAGAGTGAAGATAGATAGGTGAGATATTTCCAGAAGAGCTGAAGTTGTTCCTTTTGATAGAGACAAGGACAAGAGCAGAGATCACAGGGTAACAGTGCGGCAAGTGATCTGCCCAGATCTGATGCTCATTTTCTGAAATTTCTATTGTGGATCAATGCTTTTCATGGTTCCAAATTAGAAAACTTATTTTGTTTTGGCAGTTCCCCATTCTCACCATCAGCTGAAGGTAGGAGGAAAGCTAATCCTCTTCCCTGTTAAACTATTTCGTGAAGCACATCAGAAAATGCCATCAGTCAGTGCCAACCAAATAGCTGAATGTTGTTGCAGAACAGGTGAAAAACCAAGATTAAGATTAAAACTGAATTGATTGGAAGATTGTTTAGCGTGATTCTTGACCATAAAGATGAACTCACTGAAGATCCATAATGAACTACCTCAGCCTTCAACCAGAACACAGATCATTTCAAGCTGCTTGTGTAAGTCCTTGAGAGCTCTTTTAAAGAGGTTGGGGTCAAAGCCTTAGGACAGGTTTTTCCTCATTCTGCTGTCACTCTTGCCACCAAAACTGTGCTGCTGATCCTACTAACAGTGACAGTGAGAGCAAGAAAACATTAGTTTTCTAGGTTAAGCTGCATAGGGGATAGCACTACAAGGGGTAAATAAATTCTGTGAGACTGAGAGGAGGTGAACTTAGAAGGGTACAAAATTACAGCAATTTGTTCTGTGAATCTATGAGGATTATTTCCAGTCACACCATGACACGCTTGCATAATTTGTGATTGAGCATAAGCTGGCAGTGATTTTTATTATATTTTTGAAAGAGAGAAAATGTTTTCACAGTAGGACCAATGCAATAGGATTGTAGAGGCAGACATGCTGTCTGTGATATAAAGTACTCAATAAAATATGAATATGGATGATTTAAGATACTGCTCATGCATATGAATGAAGAGAGAGAAGAGGCAAAGAATGACACAAAGAAGCATATTTGTACCCATAGTGAAGTCAATGGTAACTTTACTGTTGTTTTCAATGCCGGAAGAATTCACCAGAGCCTTTCAAAAAATGGTTTGTCTTGTCTTTCTGGATTTTCACACTTTGTTTTTCTCTTCCATTTTCCAGATCCTGACTGAAATACAGACACACAGGTAAGAATATTAACTTCACAGAGAAATGAGGAACATAACACAGTAATTTGGATACACAGTGCAGAACATTTCCTTCAGAGCACAATATGTAACAGTGACAAAGACGGTGTTACTATCCTCTGCTACTTTTAATACTGTTACAATACTTCCAGTGAAGAAAACAGCAGGACAAGTGTACTAGATAGCATGAGGCATAAAGTAATTCACACTTCTGTTTTAATTTTTTTTTGGCTGTCACAGGTGGTCCAAGGAATACCCATGGTATTGGAGGAGGTTCCAGTATCATCAGCGGAGCTCAGTTTTGAAACAGGACTTTGAATTTTATCTGGAAGTTCTTATGCAAAGTAAAGGGACAAGCAGAAAGATTATAAATATTTATATTGTATTTACATTATATTTATATTTGATACTTTGTTGCTAGAATTTTATTATACTATTCTTTTGATAGTGCCTAATATGCATGGAAAATAAAAATCCCCCTCTTGAGGTTAGGACATTTTTAACAGCGATATTCCTTCCATGTCCCTAAAGGTGCTGTTCTGTGAACTGGTAAGTTGTGTTAGTTTTTCACGATGTTCAGCAAAATCATGGCTATTCCTAATTTCAGCTTATTTTTCCAACAAAACTTTGTTATCACATGAAAAATGTTTGTAATCATACTAATTGGTTGTATTCTCCACACTCAGCTAGGTACCATTCTCCCTGTGCACTAATGGCCCTTTAACAGGAAAATGGGAGCTTGAGAAAGGGAATGTGAGGTATGTGCACTTGACAGTGGGTGGATTGTAGCTGAGGGTGTTAACCCTTTGTATTAACAGGACAATACGATACATTTAACTAACCACATGTTATTAGAGCACAAAAGAATTGTTCATAAATGGCAAAATTAGTCTTGGGAAAAGGGATCTGTTATTTTAAAATCTCAGGTCTTCAATTCCTTTCTATTCCATTTTAGTTGTTTTTATGTAATTATGTTTCCTTAAGCAACATAGTAACTGTGAAACAAAAATAATGTTCAATGTGAAACAAAAGGTAAATGTAACCTTTCAAAATAAAGTTCAAGCTTCCTGCCAGGTCTCTGAGTAGTTTTGTCCTACGAGGCTAATTCTGGTGTTCTCATTCCCTCCCACTTCTTTCTTGTCACTTACTGATCTCTTTAGGCTTTCTGGCTTCTTTTTTATTTCCTTACATATTTCATAGTCCCTTTGTGCTTCAAATTCTGTTTTCCCTTAAGCTGTAGGTGTTCTCTTCTGGCAGTCCTAATCCAGTCTCCATTCTCTCTTCTGTGCTGTGTATATTTGTTATGAAAGATGTGCAAGATTGTTCCTCCGGAACTCAGGCCAGTGGAAATAGAATGGTCTTTGTATATAATACTACGCAATATGGTAGTATCCACTATTAAATTCAGCCTCACAGTAGGGCTACGAAGCAAATAATTATCTGAAAATGTTCTCAATCTGTGCTAAGTTACTGACTGTGTTTTGAAAAAGGATTTAGGAGACTGTTGGCAAGGGCCATAACCACACAAAGAATGGTGTGGCTATTTAACTACTGGTGATCAAGATGAAGTGCTCAGATGAATTTTTTTGCTGGCATATGCGCAGTCTAAGTTCCTCATCAAAATTAATTTAAAAAAATAAAATAAAAATTACTGGGTATCTATTTTTGTTAAATTTAGTGAACCACACAGTTAAAAATCTACTGGATTGATCATAAAAACATAGCATGACAAAACAAAACAAAACAAAACAAAAAAACACCAAAAAGCCATCCCAAATCAAATGTTTATTTAGTTTCAAGGGTCTTGTACATTGCCTTAACCAAATATTTATATTATCTTCAAGCCAAGAGTGGTTTTAAAGTCACAGCCTTCCAATGAACACAACAAAAAAGCATATGGACCTTGTACTTCTAACTTTAGGAGTGAAAATGTAAGCTATGCTGTCTCAAAGTTATTTATTTTGTTTTAAACTTTTGGTTTCTCTTTGCTATGAAGGTAATTGTGAGCTATTTCAGATTAAGTAACAATTGAAAGAATTCAGTGTGCCACAACAACCATCTTTGAGGTACCTTGAGCCTGACATGGAACAAGGGTTGCTTCACAATGCATGTCAGAGCTAGACACTCCAAAGCCACTCACGTAACAACCAACATCCTGGCTGATAAAGCTCCTAAAGTCAGACACATGCTCAGGCACAGCTATTTTACAGTCTTTTAAGAAAACAGATTTATGGAATCACACTGTCCATCTGCCTCTCTAGTAATTTTTTTGTCTGTCAGTCTGATCATATGTCCTTGATTAGTTGATAGGTTTCAGCTCAACTCTATAGAACAAAAATCTTGAAGTTTCCAAATTCCTAGAAGTTTCTTGAAAGAAAGGGTTTAGATTATTAAGGGAGATCATAATAGGACCATATTGGGGAAAAATCAGATTTTCAATTAAAACCAGTTTAAACTAAACATTTTCATTCTTTTTTGTTTGCTTTTCCACACTTATTAGCTAGCAGCTGACTGATTATTATTCCCACAGAAACCATTCCACATGGTAATGCATAACAAAGCTCTAGACAGCACAGTTCTGAGTTGGTACTGAAAATGAGCTGGGAATTTAATGGGGGGAAAAAAACCAGCACAAAGATACACAGATATCCAATTGCTTTGGGGTGGGCTTAAAAAGATGATGGAGAAGGGAAGAGAAAGGAAGAGGATCTTCAGCACATAAGTGGACAAAGCCCTCCTAAGTCAAACATATTTATTATAACAATTTCCAGAGCATTTGTAGAGCAAGTTTGAAACATGTTGCAAACACTCATCTGTCACAGGTGCCTTCTTACAGCAAGACATTGGAATGACCAGATTAGTTGACCAGAAAGACTGCAGTGAGGAACATTATATCCTGCCTTAGTGCTTAGGGGACTCATCAAGGGAAATCAGTTTTTTCTTTCCCCCTTTGAAGACATTTTTTATACTTTAACTGAAGCTATCATCAAATCTATGGAGATGTTATAAAAGAGGCTGGATGGGACTTTAAGGAACCTATTCTGGCAGAAGGTTCCCTGCCTATGGCACCTTACCACCCTAATCATTCTGTGATTTTATGAATTACACCTCCAAACCATTCCAAAGTAGAAGTCATCTCCATTGTTGCATCATTCTTTTCCTCTTGGCATCATCTTAACAAGAAAACTACAATCAAAATAAGCTGTCACTCTTTCAAACCTGCAAAGACCTCAGCTTGAACAATTTGTGTAATTAAAGTGGAGATTCTTACTGGTTAAACCCATCAAGGGTTCTTGGAAAGAAATCGAACTTTCATGACTTATTGTATCAAATGGGTATTGGAAATGAAATAGATTCTATTCTCTTCCATCCTTTCAAGTGTGAACAGTTTTGGATGTGTTCAAAGGAGGAAATTTTAAGATACACATATCCCTATGGGAAAAATAAAATTCAGTGTTTTGTGCAGACTTCTACAGTGTTTAAACATTTTTAAAAATTTTTTTTTTTTTTTGAGCCTGGCTATGTCATATAATGGAAGGCAATCTAGACTTCCTTTACATAGTAGAGACTCCATTTGATTAAACCACAGGATGAAATGCTGTCCTGATGATGTCATTTGGGGTGAAAATGGAAAGACAGGAGAACACTCAATGACTTCTATTAAATAATTTCAACAGTTAATCCCATGTGAAAGAAAAAAAAACATTCTTAGTCAAGAATTTAGAAGACTCTTCATTTTTCTTTAATATGGAGAGAACCAAAATCACAGAAGACAGTCTGATAACCATGTAACCAGTAAAGCATAATCTTCACCTTAGAAAATCAGTATATAATGCAGATTGCTATTGAATGAGTGGGGTTTGGAAGTGTGAGAGCATCTGTCCTTTAGAGACAGATGGGATTTTGCTACATACCTTTAACACTTACCAGGATGAGAGAAAAGGTGATCCTTGTGTTAAGATATGTTTGATGCTGAGAGAGACTATATACTGAAAAATAATATATATTTGTT